>JARHVA010000252.1:2787500-3230000 GCA_037957365.1 Torreya grandis | reverse complement strand
CATCCCAATTTACCTTTGAAGTCTGGCTCTCATAACTCTAATAACCTATTCCAAAAGTTCTCACTATGTCATCAAGTGATGTTAGTGTCATCAGGTGATAACATTACCATCGAGTGATAATAATGTAGTTGATCAATGGTAATGTCATCAAGTTATGATAATGTCATCAACTAATGACATTGTCATTAGGCAATGACATGATCATCGATCAATGAAAATACTATCAGGTGACCACATTAATTTTTAGCAATAATGATGCCATCAGTTAATGAATATGCTATGGATTGATGGTGTTATCATGGGTCAACCACATTTTCATTGATCAATGGAGATGTTATGGGGTGATAATGTTATATGAGTTGACTATATTATTGTGGGTGGACTTTATTTGTAGTTGATCTATTATTAGAATGATGGGCAAATATATTTCTTTGGGTCAACCCCATTACCAGAATACAATAAAAAGAGACTTTATAATGATGATATCATTGACTGATGACATTACTATTAGGTGATTTCATTGTTGTTGAGTAACAATGATATCATTGGTCATCATAGATGTTGTGGTGTGATGATGTTACTATGTGTCAATCGTAATATCATATATCAACAAAGATGTTGTGGGGTGATGGTGTTATTGTGGGTTGAGCACATTATCATCAGTTAACCACATTTTCCATCAACCTATTACTAGGCTAATCGCTGACTCTATTGTCATGGGTTGATTACATTATTAGAATATAATACAAAGAGACTCTATAATAATCATGGCATTAGCTAGTGATATTTTTATTAGGTGACTACATTATTGTCAGGTTATTACATTACTATTAGGAAAATACATTATCATTAGTGATGATGATGCCATCAGGCACTAGAGATGATGTGAAGTGAAGATGTTATCATTCGTCGACTACATTATTGTTAATTGATGAAGATGATTTGGGGTGAGGGTGTTATTATAGGTTGATTTCATTGTCATTGGTCATGGTTCAAAACTATTAATATGGTGTAAATGACATCAAATATTCATGGATGAACCTCAACATTGTTCCTCTCAATAGGAACACCTCCAGTGTAATAATATTGAATTAAATTTTATATTTGTAAACAAGACATTTTTTTAATGTGATAAATATATTTTCATAATATTTAATTTTCATGAGCTTTATAAATTTTTGTTTAGACACAATCACTCAAGTTTGATAGTAGTAGAAAATAATTGTTCCTTTGAAAATGTCATTAAAATAGGCATCCAAGTTATACGATAAAATTATGGGCTATTGTAATTATGTATCAAGAAGAGTATTTAAAATTCACTATTGATAAGTAGTAATGGAAATTAAAGATATTGTTTACTATACTTTAAATACATGTGTTATTACATAAGTTTATTAAATGAACCCTTCTATTTTTTAAATATAACATCTCATTTAAATATTTTTTAGCATTTTGATATATACATAATGAGGTTGCCTTAAAATTGAGTTTTATTTTTAATTAAGAACTCCACCTTCTCAAATAATGTGAAAATTAAGTGACCAACAATCCAAAAATAAAATATATTTAAGTGAGAGGAATTGTGAACTTCAAGCATGCATAATTTAGATATATTTGGTAATAAAAATTAACAGTCGTTTCTATTTTTCAAACCAACATGACTATAATAACTTTTGGACAAATAATGCATCAAGAAAACATGGAATTGGTTGCTTTATTTATATATTAATAACAAAAATTTCTAAATTATATTTTGTTTTTAATTTAATTTTTTAGTGTTTTTAAAAATCCAACTTTTACTTCTCTAGTCTTATCATTACACATTTTTTTTATCTTGCCTTTTGTATATGTGCAAAGAATCTCAAACATCCATGCTTACTAAAAATAACTCGCATGATTTTTATATGGATTTTATTTTTGCATGCATGAAATACTACTATCATTCATGCATTCATTTTAAAAACATGCATCCATGATTTTTATAGTTAACTCCAAAGGTAACTAAAAATAAAAAAGACACCATCGGTTTCAATGTTTCTTTTTTCCCCTAAATTTACTAGAAAGATTGGAAGTTACAAATTTCCCCCTCTTCCAGACTTAAAATTAAATTATATCCTTCAAAAGAGGGGATGTTTTGTTCCTTTTTATTTTAATTTACAAATTTTTAAACAATTTTAAATTAGATTCTTTTCATTCAGAAATTTTGTTCATGGTGATTTTAGGTTCATGCATTGTTATAGATTCTTCATGTTATTGTAATGAAACTTTAGGTTTCACTCCATATTTTATTTCTTTATTTTGACCACATGGTAGGACCTCAATATAATACATTGTTGAACCCTTCCATCATGTTTTTTGCTTCTTTTGATTATGTTGAACCACTTAAAAATTATTATTAAAGGAAATAATTGATGGGTTAAGAGCTTAAGTTTGCAGAGATTGGAATGAATTAACTAGTTCTATCCATATTCAAAACATTTTTTACATCTAAAAGTAAAGTTTTCATAATAATCTTTTTGGGTTCTTTATGAACCTCACCAAACCAAGGAAAAGTCATAAGGGATAACTTTGTGTAGATCCACCTCCACATAGATGTTGGTACATGTTGTCTCATACCTATTACTTGCCAAAATATCTAGTGAAAAATATTTTCCAATATCATCTCTTATCTATTATAGGGGTTTTGACACCCAAAAATTAAATGGAAAATTTGGTAATCTAATCCAAACTAGAATAGAGGAAAGGGTTTCAAACAAAGGGACAAAGTTTTAAAACTAAGGATTTATGAATAATCATGCATTCTTATGAAACTAGGGCCCATATTTTAAGATCATATCTCAGTTAGATGGTTCTTTAAATAATAAAATGAAGAACCCTTGAGCACAAGGGTATATTTCCACCTCATTATAAATTATAGAATCCCATTATTGGATTTTACACTCATTTAGGGTAGAAACCAAGGGCCAAAAACCATTAAACCTACATATTAATTATTTTTCACTAAGCAAAGAGGAAAAATAAGAGATCTTATCACCTTCAATGCAAATGGAAAGGGATGTTTATGCTTTATCTAAAATAAACGATGCCTAATGAAAATAAGGGGAATATTACTAGAACCATGATTTTGTTGGGATTCAGCCATATATCCTTATTTGTGCATCTCCATATTCCTTTTGGCAGCATTTTTTTATTTAGATTCAAAATAATCTCCTTGAATGAGGCTAT
The DNA here is from genome assembly GCA_037957365.1 of Torreya grandis. Classification (NCBI taxonomy): domain Eukaryota; kingdom Viridiplantae; phylum Streptophyta; class Pinopsida; order Cupressales; family Taxaceae; genus Torreya; species Torreya grandis. Next base: position 3,226,775 of record JARHVA010000252.1, on the reverse strand, counting down.
TTTTAAAATTTTTCCTTCTTCATAGCTTCTACATTCAATCATGGATTTGAATTGGATGATGATATTGTTAGGGGATATTTCCTTGAGATATCTAAAACTCCTCCATTATTATTGCATGTAACCTCTTAAGTATAGTTATGTATTTTTACAAGTGAATCCTCCTTAAAAAAGATGAATCCTTTGGAAAACTCTCATTTTCAGCATTATATTTTTCTCTTTAGGATTTCTCCATGTTCCCTTGATTTTGGTGCATTTCAAGATACATGCTTATGCTAGTAACATGCCTTACCTTTTGGAACATCTTTATATGAGGGAATTCATCTTTCAAATATATTTTTAATAATGTCTAAATTAGAAAAATAAAAAAATAAATGAATTTTTTACTACTATAATTTAGGCTTTGGGCGTACCTTACACAAATTTATGGGAAATCAATGAAAAATATAAAATTGTAAAGTGATTTAAAAAATATTAAAATTTTAATGACACTGAGTAAGAAAGGATGCACAATAGAGACTAATATGTCCATATTTCAAATAAGTTCGTTGTATATTTTAAATTTTTTATTACCAATTAATTTTGTACACTTAAAAAAAAACAACTTTACAACTATTAAAAACATAATGCAATGCATGAAAAGAAGTAACAACATACATTTATGGTGACTTTAGGCATGATTTTGGCCAAATATGTGGTCAAAATCCCACTTTATGCCAATGACCTAATAATTATGGCAAATAAAATCCAATATCTAAGAGAACATCTATGGGCCTCAAAGATCCTTTGTAAAGAAGTGTGGATATATGTAAACATCAATACAACCAAAATTATGATTTTATCAATTAAAAGGAAGAAGTAAATGGTGTAAAATATAAATATCATAACCTTGAATTTCATAAAAAGTTCAGTTGGGACACATGTAGGATGAAAATAATATATGGAGGATGGAGATCTCTCTATGTGCTAAACATAGGTGCAAGAATGCTAAATTATGGGATTGGAAGACCATCATGATCCTATTTGGGTTAATTATTATGCTAATGGTGTTTTATGATTATGAGGTATGGGCTAATGGAATGACAAGTTTGAAATGTAGACAAATAGAAAAAATCTAAAAGTGGATAATCACATTTTTTTTAGAATTAAGGCCTTAGTTCCATATGAAATCATCCTTTAAGAAACTAGAACTTACCCATTAGAGGTAATTTCCATGACCAAGTTATTAAAAAAATAGAAAGCATGAGGACTAATAAGTGGCCTAGGGATGTAAGAGATGAAGAGCTACACAGATGGATGAATATGTGGATGAAACAAAACCTCAAATGGATGAGTAAATGGGATATCAACCTAAATAAATTCCCAAACCTTAACAAACAAAAAATATTTGAATGAAAAGTTTAGAATAATGATGTAGAGGAAGAAAAAAAGCATGAAATATAAACACTATTACAAAGTTCAACCCAACTTATGAGCATTGTTAAAAAGCTTGTATACAGGCTAAAATAAAATGGATAGAATTTTTTTGCATTTCTCAACTAAGGATTAGATCCCCTAGGCTTAGATATGAAATAATCAAATGGAAATAACCTAAGGAACAATGGGATGAGAGGGTTTAAATTTTATGCACCATATGGGTGATTGAAACAAGGGATCATGTCATCATTGAATGTCCAAGGTACGTACACATTCAAGCCATATATGTGGAAATATTAAGAGTTGGATCCATGGTATAATTATTTGAGAAAAATAGAATAAAATAGTTGAGAAAGATGTAAACTCAAATAATAAAATGAGTAACCTTCTAAAGGACATATTTGGGCACACAAGTCTTTGAGTGGCTGGAGAAATAAGTGTGAGTGGTGGTCTCATAGATGTAACTAAAATAATTAATTTCATTTCATATTTTTTTGAGTGGATGATGGAATCTCTATGCCATGCAATAATTCATGTCCACTCTCTCTTTTACCTTGACACATTAATTTACAACATTTCGTTTAATTTAAAATCATATATTCTTGAATGAAATATTAAAAATTTATTCAATAAAGGTTCTCAATGCAATATTAATGTTCCTCTTATAAATTGATATCTAATATATAAGCTTATATCATTGATGCCACTGTCTATTTGCATATAAAAACTACATCAAGATTTTCATCCTTATGCATAAATTTTAATATCAAGCAACGTCAACAAAGGAAGACTACCATCTATCAAAAACTATTATTCACATTTAAAATCATAACATTGATTATGTTCCAATGCATTACCAATGATCATTTTCAAAACCAAAACATCTCTGAGGTGTATTGATTTAAGTAACATATCCCTTCCATGCTTGATCACCAACAATAGGTACGTGGTGATGATAGGGATACCTAATAATCTAACTATTGGAAACAACAAGCAATGATTTTTGATAGGGTATGACCATGAAGGATTATTACCTTAGAGAATTTCCTATCGATGTAGTAAAAATAAATATAAAAATCTCACCAAAACATAAATATCTTGGATATAGGATAAAAAGAAGGGATATTTTATTTAGAATGATGTATTAAGAAGGATATTTAAAATTTAATATTAAAGGACATTCAATTAGGGATATTTTTAATATCCTTTGAATAGATGAGTATAACAAAAGTTTATTACGTGAATCACCATAGATCTTTATTTAAATATTTTAACATTCTCGTATCGAGATAATTAACTTGTATTTAATGAGAGTTTCATTTTTTAATTAAGAAGTGTACAGTCTCAAACATATAATAGTTAGTTTTATTTGATTAAATAAATATTATAAATTATTTTTTTTTGTAATATTTTATATTCTTATATTGTATTCATTAACACTATTTTAATGAAAATTTTCTTCCATCAATATACTAAAATAAATGACACAATTTTTATTTTACATAATAATTAGTCATAGAAATTAATTAGATCAAAACCAAATCTCATTTGTATAATAACTACTTATCAAAATTATTTATGAAATTAATAAAATACATCTAATTAAAATTGGTTTTGGAAGGCTTCAATTTAACATAAAATAGAAACAATAGTCAATTTTATTCTTTAACCAAACATGATTGAAAAGCATAATATATTATAATATATTTTTGACAAATTGAATTCCGTAGTATTTTAATTTACACCCATCAATGAAAAACCAATAGAAATTAATTTTTTTGTAAATTCATTATGACAATATTAAAACTTATTTGACTCAAGAGAGGAAGTTAGTATAGTGTTAGTTTCAAAAATAATGAAATCAACACACTAGCAAGCTAAACATATCTAGGCCTAGATCAAATGGAGGAGTATGGTGAAGAAACACAAATGAAAACACAACTAAAATGTAAAGAAATGACAACTTCCTTACCTTCCTTAAATTTTCCATGTGATTTCTTCTTTGGCTTGCTTGGTTTGTGCTCAATAGGTCTTCATTAGTGGGGATTGGCTATCTCCATCTCCTCTTGACATTATGTTCATGCTTGGATTTGGATTTGGATTTAATATGGCTTGGCTTGATATTTTGGCATCATAACAACACTACATCAAAGGAATGCTTGAGGAGATTTGGGCATAATAAATTTGTACCAAGATATCTTAAAATTCAGTAGGTAAGGCCTTCTATTTATAGATTTTCCTAATGGACTATGATCAACCATGACTGTCCATATCAAGATGAAGATGTGTGGCTATGAATTATTCTCATTATGAAAATCATGATTTGGGAATAAGGGACATTTATTAGGCATGAGAGGCTTAACAAGATATTTTTTGAAACTCACAAAAGGTAATGAGTAGCTTTTTAAGATATTTAAGATGCTCTTGATATTTTATTTTCCTTTTTGATAATTGATTTAATTTCTCATGGATGAATTCAATTAAGATTTAAATAGGATTTGCATGTTAATTAATCCCTTTTAGGCATTTAGACATTTGTTTAATTTTGATTTAATTTAATGTATGCATTTGTCTTGTTTAATTGATTTATTTGTATGTTATGAAGCCAAATATTGAGACCTTTAGAAATGCTTGGTCTAGACATGCAATGGTTGGAAAGAATTATTCTAAAGTCAATTATAAAGCCATTGGTGGCTAATTTTGGATGTCTACAATTTTCCCCTATTTGGGAAGATGTTGCAACACCTTAGGCATAGTAATGTCTTCTCAAAGAATGAGAAAAGGCCTATATGCCAAATAGAAGATGATGGTTGAATAAAAATCTCCTTATAATGTTTGGGAAGCCTAAGATGATGCCTCCCTCAAGGGAGTGGTCGTCAGATTGGTGAATGGACGGTCCCTAAGAAATAAATAAGAATAAAGGTGGAATTAACCAATGAGTGAGTTTAATCCAAATGAGAAAATGCTTACATGCATCAATTTAAAAATGTACTAATTTTCTCAAAGGTGATTATAATCAGGAATAAAAGTAGAAATAATGATTTACCCACAGGTGGTTATAATCATTAAGATGCCCTAAATTAGATAAAGATGATGTTTGGTATGGTTGTGCCCTAGTTAGGGCAAGTTAGCAAGCATGTCTCAAGGATAAATCTTGTTGCATAGATTAAATATGATTGGGTACAAATGTAGATGTGATGGGATAATGACTAAAAAACCATAAAAAATAATGTGTACGAGGATGAAAAGTGATGAAAGAGATGTATATAAAAATAAGATTGATCAATAGAAAAGATTCAGTTGTACCCACCAATGAGGAGATTTTCATCTTTATTAACATTAATACAACTAGAATGGTCAATGGTTTGATTTGATCAATATGGGTGGAAGTATTTTCCAAGGTAATAAAGAGAAACTTTTGTAGCTCCATTGCTTGTATGATCTCTTGAGTTAATTTTTGATATAACATGTGTTGATATGTCGTATGATATAAAACACCATGAGGACTTTTCTAAAATATATATAAGGAATGACTCCTGATCCAATACTCTATTGAAAAAAATGCACCAATGATAAAAACTATGATGACAATGTTAACATTTGGATATGGATGGAATCAAGAACAATGTACACAAAATCACCTAATGAACGCATATAAATTGAGTCAAGGAAATAGTGCTAAACGCAAACAAGCATACAAGTGAATAAACAAACAAATATGAAAATAAAAAAATAAAAATAAATCTTGAAAAAAAATTCAATATAAAGAATCCTACAATGGATTTGCCCTAGTAGGAAGGATCAAGGATAACTGACTAGGCTTAAACAAGGCAAGTGTTTTTAGATTTTGATCATTTCAAATCGATCGAAAATGATGAGATACTAAATGGTCCAAGCTCACAAAATGATGAGAGCATGAAAAAATTGAAAGGATGTTTATAAAATGGTGAGATCATGGTGGAAATAGGGGATTGAGCTCACCTCAATGTGAATCAAACATGACCCACATAGTTCTGAAATGGCCTTACGTCACAGTAGTTGTAACAACCCTATTAGGTTAGACATAGACATATGTTATTTTTTTTAAAATAATCAAATATGAAAAATTAGACTATATCCCAAGAGTCTATCATATATCATAAAAGTAATCATGTCCAAACAGGATAATAATTCATATTACAACATAGAATGTGGATCTCTAACATCATGAGAGAAAGATAACTCAATCATAACACTTTAAACTCAATTTATGTAAATTGACAATCACCACTATTAAATTACATCAATGTATAATTATAAATCTTCATGATAATTTATAATAACAAGTACAATATAATACTATGTACAATTAAGATACTTGGTCACCCTAGAGCATAGTTCCTAAACTTCAAGTATCTATGACAATCTCAATTGGTGTCTCAATAAGTAGTACTATTGTATGGAAAGAGAGCATCATCCAAGCACTTTTTCACACTAAACATAGACCAACAATCCCCCACACTATCTCATAAATAAATGGCCCTCTCTTCACAGATGGGTAGATAGTGACGACATGAAAATCTAGAGAGGTTAACAAGTACTTATGTGTTGTATGATTTCTAAGTATCTAAAGATGCAGTGTATCATAGAAAACTTGATCTATTGCAATATATCACACATACATATAAATCATACTCATGAAATGATAATGTCTCACTAAACTACTTTGGCCCAAAGTTTTACATATAAAAAATAATAATGATCTAGATCAATCAATTTCATACACATTAGTTGATCGGACTACCTTCATCTAAGACTGCAATGGCATTAAACCAATGAATTCCATCTCACATATTACTCTGTATTGGTAATGCAGATTGATCAAATACAATTCAACCAAAAGATTCATCAACTTACATCCTACTAGCAATGTATCGCACCACATAATATACATAAGAATAATAATATCATACATTTAGTCTATCAAACATATGCATGAATTTTTCATTATCTTCTATCCCATACTAGAAATAATGATTACAAATATACCACCTAGATAAACATATAATTTAAATATAAAAATTCAAACAATATAATTGGTTTCTAATTATATACACCATATGGAAACCCATATTACCACAGTCTAGTGTTCTAAGACTTAGCTACCTATTTTCCACAATCAATCATATGAAGTAGTCTCATATACATGAAAACACAAACGTTATACAAGTAACTATGTTTAACAAATAAAGTTGTCATTCCATGAAACACAATAACATACCAACACAAATTTTTTTAAACTCTCAAGTTTACATGCATGTATACACAAGTCTTATCAACTATAACAATGCACTCTATTGATAATAATAGCTAGTATGTATATAGTAAATAATCAAATGTATATATGAGTTAGACGTAATATTTACAGTATGTAGTACTTGAGTACAACATACCTTTATACTATAATACCCTATGATATCCCATACTATCATAGGTTCCCAACTACATAATAATAAACAATCCAACTTATGATTTTCAAGACTCAACCAATTCATGCAGATAGTAACAAGCATACAATAAATAATTATACCACTCGGGTATATTGCATACAACTTATCAAAATATCATAATATATAAGCATGCATCATGATTCACCATTATGTACTAAGTATAACTAAAAATTTATTCATATTAACACACTCATAATGTGTAATGCTCACAAGTATTCCATATTGAATACACATGTTTAACAATCATTCGTATTATTAATCGAGTCAACTAATTCATAAACATGTTATGACTTTACACCTTAACGACTCATTTATTTTAGAAGATTTTTATATAAGTTATGGTTCTTGATTCCTATGAAACTTAATGACTTATTCAAATCATCTAAATAATTATAGGTATAATCTCCACATACAATTGCTATGTACATCCTAAAATGCACCACATGTAGGTATTCCACTACTGTGCGATTTCTAAACATATAAAATAACTAATGAAGTAGTTATAAATACATGGAACATAATCATTGCAAACAACAACTAGAAGAAACTTGAAATTCATTTTCTCTAAACACAAGTATCTATTTTCATAATCAATTTATATTTGGTGGTTTACAAGCAATCATTTTCTAAATTAAGTTATTCAATTCTTTGACTTGTTGGTTAATATTCTTCTTGAGAATATCAATTAAAGAAGACTCCCCTAGTTTTTTAATTATACTAGAAGTCATAAACATGTAAAATCAATTTACGAATAATGAGTTCTCATGTAATAGGTGATCTCGATGCTTCACATGGTTTACCCTATTTTATTAGGTTTGCTTTATTCACCTAGAATGCTTATTATTCTGAACAAGAAGGTTTATAAATCACTATACATTATCTTTACACTATTAATAAATTAATAATTTCACAAAAGAGATAATTTTCTAACATCACTTATTTAATTTAAGTCTGATAAGTATATTTGTTTAATGTATTTTATACCAAAGTACACACCTCAAGGTATTATTATACACTATAAAGCATATTACATTCATTTTTCGATAAGCTCTCTTGTCAATAACCATAATTCTATAACTTAGTATAATGTCAACTTATATATGATGGATTTATTACATCAATTAATCCCATTATCCCACATGGTTATCTCATAATACCAAAATTAATGTATTTTCCTAAGGTATTATTACCTCCAACTAAAATTGTTTGTATGTCATTTCCACCAATCAGCTATTAATGACATCAATCTATTTGGTTTTAGGTAATTCAAATTTCGTTCAAAATATATAATGAATTCACTTATTTAATTGAAGTCTATGCTTTTTCAAGACCTCATATATTTGACTTGATAAAAACTTAGTATTTTAACTAATACTTCATAATAATCAACAACATCATGTTATTATAAAAGGTCATATTAAATAAGTTCGAACTATAAATATTTATGGCATTATAGATTCATCTCAGGCCTTTGTATAAAGTTTAAATTCTATAATTTTGAAATATTCAAATGTGTAATAACACGTCTATAATAGATTATAACAGATTTCATAATTGTTCTATGGCACATGCCTTATATTTACATACTCAAAATACATAAGGTGTTTTCCAAGATGCATTGGAAAGTAGTATAACAAAAATTATATATATGTATTCCAGACTCCTCAAACTAATATACTTTAAATATAATCTATATTGCACTTATAACTATACCATTGTACACCTAGTATGTGTATTCATAATAATTTAAAGCTAATCATACAGTTCGCTGGAAAGATAAAACAAAGCAACACCCTACGCCATGATACATATTTCTTACAAATCGATGCTAAGTATTTAATTATCCATTTGAAAATAGATTGCCATAGAAATGGTGCTACACGAGAATTTGACCCAAGAGGTCAGTTAGACTGTTATACCTTATCAAAATCTATTTATTCGTGGACAATCTATCCCTAGAGGACTATATTTAAACACTGTTGGACTAAATATAGGACATCGTTATCTATTATATTTTACCCAAATTAGGGAATGACCTAAATAATAGATAACTAAGTATAACTAAGTGGTTATCTATTTGTCTTAGAATTGTGATAATATGGTTTAACCTCGCTCCATGTAAAAGTGTAACATATAAGCGAATGATAGAGTGGTGTATGGAGTACTGTTACATAGAAAAACATGGTTGATTCATATGTTACATTACATCTCAGCGATAGGTATGAATAAGTTTTCTAGATTATCAATCAATTAATATCATAGTTTTGGTATGATTTATCAGAGCAATAAATATGCTGGGATAGACCTATTGTATATGGAGAATTGACCAAATTTTGAGATATATTATTTATGGTCACAAGATTTATTATTTATGGCAACTTGACCTCCTACTCATACATTACTAGATATAAATATATGAATATACTTTATTAGTTTTATTAGCTACATTCACTATGGGTAATGCCAATCTTATTTAAATCTGGTTATAGGTTAAACAAGGCATTTAACTAAAATAGAGGGCATTTTCAAAAATACTGTCAATCAGATCCCATTTTACCATGACTTATATTGCTTGTATTTAACATTATTATTCCCTATTAAATAATATTATTCTACTCACATCAATAAAACATTGAATTTTAATACACCATCTATCGATAAAATTCGTCTGTCGATCCTCTATGCTTCTTCTTCTCCACACTTTATCCTTTCTTCTTTCTTATGGAATGCATAGGCCCCTTCAATTCTCTTCCATCATTTATCTTAAATAAAAAAATAGATACTAATTCTTTTCCCAAATTTTTGTTTTTGTTTTATCTTTTTATTTTGCTAATTTTAAGATATTTAATTATTTTCTATAAATTTAATTTATTCTTTACTTTTTCTCTCTCTTTTTTTTTAAATAGTTCCATTTTAATATTTTAATTCTAATTTCATATTAAACCAACTTAAAATTTAATGGTAAAATCATGATCAATAACCCATATTAAATTTTACCTTTGTTAATTTTGTCTTTGCATGTATTAAAGACACTTCAAGATAAATAAAAAGGGAATTTACTCCTAAAATTTGCCTACTCAAGAAATCATAGAAAACAAAAATTAAAAAAAACACCAATGAAATCATTATAAAATGCATTTTCTACCATGATTAATTATCATGGTGTGTGAAAGGGTTCGTTAGCTTTCTATCAACCTGTAATGTCTCCATCAATAGAAACCTCTCTGATGATTCTCTGTAATGTCCTCTTTTTCGTGGACATTGACAGTCTTGATGATTAGCCTATTATGCGACCTTCGTAGGCTAATAGGATGGATAGAAGGTCATAATGGAGCTTGGCTTGACTTTGATTTGCAGAATTTCTACATTTGGTTTTCATTCAGGTTATCTCAGACACATTGGGCCTGAGCTCCTATTATTTAGGGATATTTAACATGCAGCAGAGCACCTTTATTTTGGTATGGTCATGTGTGGAATCACTCCCTGGTTCACCAGCTTCGAACGGTTCGAGGATCCGACATGTATTGAGGGAGATATTAATATTTGATTGATTTAATCAAATATTAATTATTTAGCCTAATTTTAATTAGAAACCCTAATTCTAATTTAAGAAAACCCTAATTAGGGCAAGCATATCTTTTTGAGGGTATAAGGGTTTCTCATGGAGGCCATTATGGATGATGCATTGATTATTGATTATTGATTTGAAGAAATTCTTCTGTGAAGACTGAGCCAAGGGTTCCAGGATTCCATTGCAGTGGAGAACGTCAACTCTTCATTGTGTGTGATTTAGAGGCTGTGAGATATCAGTTGATTTATTGCCAAATTGAGAGATAACTTCATACAGAAGTTATCACAGAGGTTTTACAGATTTGAGAGATAACTTCACACAAAAGTTATCACAGTATTTCAGGGATTTTGAGAGATAACTTCACACAAAAGTTATCACAGTAATTCAGGTATTTATTTTATTAGTTTTATTTAATAAATTATACATATAGAGATATTCTGTATTAGAATCATTTATCTTCAGATCAGGGGTGAAAACAGACAGGTTGTGCTTTATTGGCGGCCGTACGAAGTCCGTACAGGTCCGTACATATCCAGGCAGATACCGACCACGACAGAGAGAGATCCCCAGTGACCTACATCGGCCGACTGGAGATCGACGTCGGCAGTGAAGGACCGACAGAGATCGACGTCGGCAATATATCGACCGACGTTGGCGACTGTGTGTTCGACATAGCAAGCTGAGACACACAGATTCAAGCTCAATTTCCAGATTTGAAAAAAGTAATTAGGGTTTTAAGGCCGTATCTGAATATTCCTTTTATGCATGACTGAGGACATCTATTGTAACCATCTGGACAATAATAAGATTAGTGATTTTCCAGTTAAGAGATTTACTGTGGTTTTCTTGTTATTTGAATTTATTCTACAAATTTGTATCTTTGTTCAGAGTTTTTGTGTTTCGATATTCCCTATTTGAAGGGGATATTACAGTTGTTCAGAGCTTTTGTAGGAGAAAAAGGAGCCCCTAAGTAAGGGACATCACAGTGGTATCAGAGCCAAATTCCTGCCATCCTGTTGGATAGTTTGGGCAAATCAGAGCCAATGTCTTGCCATTCTGTTGGGTAGTTTGGGTAGCTTGAATTAGCAAAGTATCATGATGACTTCATATACTCAGAAATAGTGGGACAATGATATGAAGAAGCTGGAACTAAGTTTGAAGAGGTTGAATGAATCTCTTTCATATCCTACATCTAAAGACAAACCCACACGGTATATGACAACAAAGGATGAGTGGGAGTTATTAACTCCACAAGCTTAGGGGAGGTTGTCTTTTGATCACTTTGTTAAGCTGAGGAGAGAGCACTACAGATCACTTAGACAAGAGAGCAGCATGTCCCATGATTATTATGATTATTATGAGATAGGAGATAGTGAAGATGAGGATGAGTTTGATGCTTGCACTCAGAGTGTAGAGGTGTGCTCAGACGTTAGTGCACTGAGGGTTGATGATCTCTCAGCTATGGCAGAGATTGTAGAAGAGTCCCAGGATCCGATTATTGCAGATGACATCCAGGAGAATGCAGTGGATAGTTTTGAGGACTTAGTTTCACCGGTAGTTTCTTTCGATATGGAAGAGTTAGATAGTGATGCTACAGTTGTTGATACTCCATATGTTGATATGAGCTTTGGAGTTGATTCACAGAGTATGGATGGTAGTATTACAACGGTCAGTGCTTCTGAGTCTATTCTTGTGGACCATGCATCAGAGGAGGATTGTAGGAGACAATCTAGCCAGTGCCACCATGTGTCTAGTCAGATGAGAGTTAGTGGGCGAGACATTGCTACCGCTTGCAAGCATTTTGATGCTGCTCGTCAGTTGTTAGCAGTTTATGGATGGGGTTCCCCTACTAGCATTGAGCAGGGAGGTAGTTATTTGTCCTTGACAGAGATCCACTCTTTATGGGAGGCTATCCAGATTTTGAGACAAGATTATATGCACTTGGTAGCCAACAAAGATTATCTTATGGAGTGGGGCAACATAACATATGATACATTATTGGTCAAGGAAGATAAGGTGAGTGAGCTTACTCAGTAGCTCGCGGTGACTTCTGAGATTCTTGAGAGTACGCAGTTGGCTTATGAGGAGTCACAATTTCATTTGGCTGAGATGACCATAGAGTTAGAGCATTTGCGGTCTTCACCAGCCCCAGACCCAGTTCATTTGTATATTGAGGTGGTTGGTGGTGAGTACATTCCTGCAGTTGTTGAGGAGCATGTTGCTGATGCTGACACACATATTCAGGATTTGGGAGTACCTGATTTTGATGAGTTTGAGATACCAGTGGAGTCGAGTCTCCAGATTGATTCTTCTCACACATATGACAGTGTGGTACCATTCACTGTGCCACCTTTACAGAGGGATCAGTTATGGGATGGATTGGCACCATCTCTTGCAGATGGAATTGGCAATTTGAGTTGTCCATTCTACTTGGGTTATGATGATTCGAGAGTTTGGTTCTCATGTGTTCTTGACTATGGTATTTGTAATCTTGGAGTTTGATTGCGTTTCATGTGCCAGTTTGATTATCGATTCCTCTTTGTTCTACTTCTGATGATGTTGCAAGTACTTGCATTGATTTATAGTTGTGCAGAGCATAACTACATTTGGGATCCAAGTGGATCGAGTGGTTCATTGTTTCGAGATTGCTTGGGGACAAGCAATTTTTGGATGGGCGGATTGTAATGTCCCCTTTTTCGTGGACATTGACAGTCTTGATGATTAGCCTATTATGCGACCTTCGTAGGCTAATAGGATGGATAGAAGGTCATAATGGAGTTTGGCTTGACTTTGATTCACAGAATTTCTATATTTGGTTTTCATTCAGGTTATCTCAGACACATTGGGCATGAGCTCCTATTATTTAGGGATATTTAACATGCAGCGGAGCGCCTTTATTTTGGTATGGTCATGTGCGGAATCACTCCCTGGTTCACCAGCTTTGAACGGTTCGAGGATCCGACATGTATTGAGGGAGATATTAATATTTGATTGATTTAATCAAATATTAATTATTTAGCCTAATTTTAATTAGAAACCCTAATTCTAATTTAAGAAAACCCTAATTAGGGCAAGCATATCTTTTTGAGGGTATAAGGGTCTCTCATGGAGGCCATTATGGATGATGCATTGATTATTGATTATTGATTTGAAGAAATTCTTCTGTGAAGACTGAGCCAAGGGTTCCAAGATTCCATTGCAGTGGAGAACGTCAACTCTTCATTGTGTGTGATTTAGAGGCTGTGAGATATCAGCTGATTTATTGCCAAATTGAGAGATAGCTTCATACAGAAGTTATCACAGAGGTTTACAGATTTGAGAGATAACTTCACACAAAAGTTATCACAGTATTTTAGGGATTTTGAGAGATAACTTCACACAAAAGTTATCACAGTAATTTAGGTATTTATTTTATTAGTTTTATTCAATAAATTATACAGATAGAGATATTCTATATTAGAATTGTTTATCTTCAGATCAGGGGTGAAAACTGATAGGTTGTGCTTTATTGGCGGCCGTACGAAGTCTGTACAGGTCCGTACAGATCCAGGCAGATACCGACCACGACAGAGAGAGATCCCCAGTGACCGACATCAGCTGACTGGAGACCGACGTCGGCAGTGAAGGAACGACAGAGACCGACGTCGGTAGTATATCAACCGATGTCGGTGACTGTGTGTTCGACACAACAAGCCGAGACACACAAATTCAAGCTCAGTTTCCAGATTTGAAAAAAAAGTAATCAGGGTTTTAAGGCCATATCTGAATATTCCTTTTATGCATGACTGAGGACATCTATTGTAACCATCTGGACAATAATAAGATTAGTGATTTGCCAGTTAAGAGATTTACTGTGGTTTTCTTGTTATTTGAATTTATTTTGCAAATTTGTATCTTTGTTCAGAGCTTTTATGTTTCGATATTCCCTGTTTGAAGGGGATATTACAGTTGTTCAGAGCTTTTGTAGGAGAAAAAGGAGCCCCTAAGTAAGGGACATCACATTCTCTCCCTTTGATATGCTCGAGGGAATAATTCTCCTACATCCACCTCACAACACACAAATGATTAAATTTTTTCACAGGATAATCGTAAGTAATAATATATAACTTAAATAATTTATTAATATGCTTAAAATGTAAATGCATACATAAATCATGCATCACCACCTAATTAAGCAACATTTTACTATCCCATAATAGCATAAATCTCAAGATTAGTCAAAATTATAACCAAATCTAAATTTGTTAATTACAGATATCCACAAATAATTTAACTACTTTGTCTAGTGAAGAATCATGATGTAACATACACCTCCTAAAGCTAGTCATCATCCCTAATGAATCTTATTAAAATTTAAGTTTTGAATCAAAAACATTTCTTAGTAAATCAATAACATGATATACAATGTCAAACTTAAGAAAATAAATGGGAAAGTACCTTTAGAACTCACTAAATTTCATTCAAGTCATATTATTTCTAGAGCATTAGTCCCACAAGACCCTACAAAATAAAATCTCCCAATTAAGCAAACATAGTTACATGTATTACTTACTCTTACTAATTCTATCATGACCACCTCGAGGTCGAAAATCATCAAGACAAGCCTATATGCTATAGGACTGACCACTTCTATTGCCATGAAGGGTCCCACATGTCTTAGTGAAAGTTCACTGACTTCCTAAGAGGACACAAGATCATCATGCAAGCCAAAATAATCAACCAGGGAGAGCTCTACAAAATATTCTATCTCTCAACACATCTCTCTAATCTAGAGAGTATTTTTCCTTGTTCTAAAGAAAA
Organism: Torreya grandis; assembly: GCA_037957365.1. Taxonomy (NCBI): domain Eukaryota; kingdom Viridiplantae; phylum Streptophyta; class Pinopsida; order Cupressales; family Taxaceae; genus Torreya; species Torreya grandis. The sequence goes on along the minus strand of JARHVA010000252.1, from coordinate 3,211,502 downwards.
GTGATTAGGAAATCTAGAAAGAATAATGTGTAAAAGTTAATATTATTGTTACTCCACATAGCTCTAGATAAGTATAACATGTCAATATTATCACTTACTCAATTAGATCTCCTGGCAAGTAAGATAATGAATAGAAAAGGTAATGATAAAGCATATAAAAATCATGGATTACTCATCCATATGGAATCTTTTTCCACCGTATACATGTGTATGGCCATGTGACTGAATTTGATAAGTTCCACTTATAAAATCTTGGATTCAATAAGTTCATCTATCGATCTAACTTAGTACCAATAATTTGAGTTAACGTGAGGTTAAGTAGGATACCGTCTTATCACTTAGAACTCATGTTCCCAATTCATCACTCTTCCCTTAGTTCTCCATGACCTAATGATCTTTAAAATGTGCACAATGTTCCAAAAAATTAGAATTTTATGTTATCAGATCATTGAAATCAAATCTATATGCTAAATGGTTATATATGTATCCTCATATATATACTCAATCCATAATTGTATTATGTTACTACTAACCACACATACTAGTATTATAGTTCATAGTCTTAACTTATAGAGTTATATATATTCATAGTTAAAAGAAAATAATGTTAAAGTTAACATAACATACATAGGCCAAGAATCACTCCATTCTTTCAGCCTTATAGGGTAATAAATGAAACAATGTTTGTTATTAGCATAAAACAAGTTAAAATTCTATTCCAACCCCTAGATTGACAAAATGTTCTACACATCTTAAACCTTACTCGCTTCTGGATAAAGGTATAAAATATCTCAACAAACAACATGTTATAAGCATAAGAGAACAATATCGATCTAAGCAAGGGTGAATATTATCATACTAATTATAATCACTTATAATTCGTAGAATAAAATTTAATTTATAAAACAAGGTTTGCCACCTCAAGTGACCTTAAAATCACAAATTAGATCAAGTAATTATCTTAGAGAGTTATATGTAAAAAGTAAAGAGATATCATTTCAAAAACTCCTAAATACCTTCATTGGGTAAAGGAAAACACTTCAATTCAATGTTGTACAAACACTACCTACTTACCAAATTTTATAAGTATGGTATCTCAATCTACTTCCATATTTAGGAGAGATATATGCCAACATAAAGATGTGTTCATCCATCCAATCTTAAAACATATCTTTTACTAAGAGTAGAAAAAAATTTCCCACAAATTTCAAGAAAGTACAATCAAATGACATACTAAATAAATGTTATGAAAATGTGAATCCTCTTATCAACTCATAATGATGTCAAAGGAGAATGAGATAATAATGACTCATCTATAAGCCAATTAAAAGGGAAGACGCCACATATCTTAAGAGTACAAATTCCATAAACAAACTCTTAACACAAAATAATTATTAAGCTATACAACAACACCTCTACTAAGAAGATTTCCACCACCCTAGGTGGTTTTAAAACAGAAATGGTCTTATGAAAATTTTCACTCCTAGGATATATAAATATAGACACAAAACTATATCATAATTATAAATAAAGTGAGAAGCATCCTAAGCTTATAGACACTCACAAAAGCCAATGATAAAAATGACTTGAAAATCAAGAAGGATGTCACCATACTTGAGGTGTTAGATTTTAGTGATTAAACTATGGTAGAAAGATTTTTCTCATAACTCATGAACTATGTTGTATACCCATCTACCCAAGCCTTGAATGCTACCATCACCATGGATCACTCTCTAAATTGATATCTTAAATAATTCAAATGTGTACAAGTGCTCTTAAGGGTACACACTCAATGTTCCACATACATTTTAGGAATGTCACAAAATTCTAATCATGGTTCTGCATTTAAATACCACAAGTAAAAACACCATTGTAAAACTTCATGTCACTAGATTCAAAAGACACAAAAACACTAATGGACTCATCAGGTCCTAGAGTTCGAACCATAGCTCTGATAATACATGTAACAATCCTGTTGGGTTAGACATAGACATACGTGATTTTTGTAAAATAATAAAATATGCAAAAGTAGACTAAATATTGAGAGTCTATCAGAAATCATAAAATTAATCACATTCAAACATGACAATAATTCATATTACAACATAGAATGTGGATCTCTAACATCATGAGAAAAATATAACTCAATAATCATAACACTTTAAACTCAACTTATGTAAATCCACAATCACCACTATCAAAGTAAATCAATGTATAATTACAAATCTTCATGATAATTTACAATAATAAGTACAATATAATATGATGTACAATAAAGATAATTGTCTACCTTGGAGCATAGTTTCCAAAATTTAAGTATCTATGGTAATCTCAAGTGTCAGCTCAATTAGTAATATTGTTATGGGGAGGGAGATATCATCTAAGCACTTTTTCACACCAAACATGGACCAATGATCCTCATTACTATCCCATTAGGAAATGGCCCTCCCTTCACAGATGGGTAGATAGTGATGGTGTAGAATCTAGAGAGACTAGAAAGTACCTGTGTGTTGTATGATTTCTAACTATCTAAACATGCAGTGTATCATAGAAAAATTAATATATTGAAAGATAATGCACATACATGTAAATCATACTAATAAAATTATAATGTCTCACTAAACATACTTTGGTCCAAAGTTTTACAAATAATAAATAATAATGATCTAGATCAATCAATTTTATACATACCACTTGATCAGACTGCGTTCATCTAACATTGCAATGCTAGTAAGCCAATGAATTTTGTCTCACACCTTAATCCATATGAGCAATGCAGATTGATCAAATAAAATTCAACCACAAGATTCATAAACTTACATCCTACTAGTAATACATTACATGACATACTATACGTAATAGTAATTTTAGAATACATTTAAACTGTCAAACATATGCATAAATATTTTATTATCTTCTATTCCATACTAGAAATAATGATTAAAAATATACCATCTAGGTAAAAATAAATTTAACTATATAAATTAAAACGATATAATTAGTTTCTAGTTATATACATCCTATGAAAACTCATATTACCACAGTCTAGTGTTCTAAGACTTAGCTACCAATTTTTCACAATCAATCATATGAAATAGCCTCATATACATAGAAACACAAAAATTATACAAATAACTATATATAAAAAATCAATTTGTCATTCTACGAAATAAAATAACAAACCAACACAATATTTATTAAACTCCCAAGTTTACATGCAGGCATACACAAGTCTTACCAATTATAACAACACACACTATCCATAATAATAACTAGTATGTATATAGTAAATAGTCAGATGTAGATATGAATTAGGAATAATTTTTATAGTATGTACTACTCGAGTACAACATACCTTTATAATTTAATACACTATGATATCCCTTACTATCATAGGTTACCAATTACATAATAATACATAATCTAACTTATGATTTTTAAGACTCAACCAATTCATGTAGATAGTAACAAGCATACAATAAACAATCATACCACCTAGGTATACTACATACAAGCTTATCAAAGTATCAAAATATATAAATATGCATCAAGATGCACCATTATGTACTAAGTATAACTAAACATTTATTCATATTAAAACTCTTATAGTATGTAATGCTCACAAGTATTTTATACTGAATACACATGTTTAACAATCATTCATATTATTAATTGTGGGTCAACTATTTTATAAACCTGTTGTGAATTTACACCTTAATGGCTCATTGCTTTTAGGAGCTTGTTATAGAGGTTATGGTTGTTGATTCATAATAAACTTAATGACTTATTTAAATAATCTAAATAACTATAAGTATAATCTCCACATACAAGCGCTATACACATCTTAAAGTGCACCACATGTAGGTATTCCATTGCTGTGTGATTTCTAAGCATAGAAAATAACTAATGAAGTAGTTATAAATACATGGAACACACTCATTAAAAACAACTAGAAGAAACTCAAACTTCATTTTTTCAAAACACAAGTATCTAGTTTCACAATCAATTTATATTTGGTGGTTTACAGACAATCATTTGTTAAATTAAGTTATTCAATTCTTTCACTTGTCAGTTAATATTCTTATTGAGAATATTATTTAAAGTAGAATCCCATAGATTTTTAATTATAATATAAGTCATAAACATGTAATATCAATTTTCACATGATGAGTTCTCATATAATAGGTGATCTTGATGCTTCGCACGGTTTACCCTATTTTATTAGGTTTGCTTTATTCACCTAGAATACTTGTTATTCCAAACAAGAAGGTTTATAAATCATTGTACATTATATTTACACTAGTAATTTATTAATAATTCCATGAATGAGACAATTTACTAACATCACCTATTTAATTGAGTGTCTGGTAGGTATATTTATTTAATTTGGTTTATTATAAAGTACACACCCCAAGGTACTATTATACACTATAAAACACATTACACTCATTTTATGACAAGCTCTCTTGTCAATAACCATAATTGTATAGCTTGGTATAATGTCAACTTCTATATGATGGATTTATTACATCAATTAATCCCATTATCCCACACGAATATCTCATAATACCAAAATTATTGTGTTTTCCTAAGTTGTTATTACCTCATACTAAAATTGTTTGTATGTCATTTCCAAAAATCAGTTATTAATGACACCAATCTATTTGGTTTTAGGTAATTCAAATTTGGTTCAAAATATATAATGACTTCACTTATTTAATTGAAGTCTATGTTTTTTCAAGGCCTCATATATTTGACTTGATAAAAACTTAGTATCTTAACTAATACTTCATAATAATCAGCCACATCATGCTATTATAAAATCCCATATTAAATCAATTTGAACTATAAATATTTATGGAATTATAGACCTACCTCATGCATTTGTATTAAGTGTAAATGCTATAATTTTGGAATATATTAACACATCTATAATAGATTATCACAGATTTCATAATTGTTATGTGGCACATGCCTTATATGTACAAACTCAAAATACATAAGGCATTTTCCAAGATGCATTGGAAAGTAGTATAACATAAATTATATATATGTATTCAAGACTCCTCAAACTAATATATATATATATATATATATATATATATATATATATATATATATATATATATATATATATATATATATATATATATATATATATACCTCTGTCACCATATGCCTAGTTTGTGTATTCCTAATAGTTTAAAACTAATCATATAGCTGGCTAGAAAGATAGAATAGAGTGACACCCTATTCCATGATCATATACATATTTCCTACAGATCGATTCCAAGTATTTAATTGTCCATTTACAAAAATATCACCATAGAAATGGTGCTACATGAGAATTTGACCCAAGATGGTAGTTAAGACTATTATGCATTTTCAAAATCTATTTATTCATGGACAATTTATGCATGGAGGACTATATTTAAACACTATTGGACTAAATATAGGACATCATTATCTATTATATTTAACCCAAATTAGGGAATGGCTTGAATAATAGATAACTAAGTATAAATAAGTGGTTATCTATTCAGCTCATAATGATTAAATGTTTATATTGTAATAACATGGTTTAACCTCACTCCATGTAACATACTTACAAGTGTAACATATAAACAAGTGATAGAGTGGTTTATGGAGGACTTACATAGAAAAACATGGTTGATTCATATGCTACGTTACATCCCAATGATAGGTATGACTAATTTTGTTAGATTATCAATCAAGTAATATCATATTTATAGCAAGATTTATTAGAGTGCTAAATATGCTAGGATATAGCTATTGTTTATGGTGACCTAACCAAAATTTGAGATATATTGTTTATGGAGATAAATATATGGTCACATAAATTTATTATTTATGGAAACTTGACCTCCTACTCATAAATTGTTGGAGATAAAATATGTGAATATATTTTACTAGTTTTATTATTTGTATTCATTATGAGTGATGCTAATGTTTTTTAAATCTGGTTATAGGTTAAACAATGCATTTAACTAAAATAGAGGGCATTTTCAGCAATACTATCAATCAGATCCCATTTTACCATGACTTATATTGCTTGTATTTAACACTATTTAATAATATTATTCCACTCACATCAACAAGATGTTTAATTTTAATAGACCACCTACTAATAACATTCATATGTTTATCCTCTACGCTTCTTTTTCTCCATGCTACATCCTTGTTTCCTCTCTAATGCATAGGCCCCTTCAATTCTCTTAAATAAAAAGAATAGATACTAATTCTTTTCCCAAATTTTTGTTTTTATTTTTATTTTGCTAATTTTAAGATCTTTAATTCTTTTCTAGAAATGTAATTTATTCCTCACTTTTTCTCTTTTAAAAAAAAATTATTCCCTTTAATATTTTAATTCTAATTTCATATTAAACCAATTTAACATTTAATGGTAAAATCAAGAATAATAACCCACATTAAATTTTACCATCATTAATTTCACCTTTGCATGTATTAAAGATATTTCAAGCTAATTAAACAAGGGGATTTAATCCTAAAATTTAACTACTTAAGCATCATATAAAAACAATTTAATCAAACACTAATGCAATCATTTTAAAATGCATTTTTTACCATGACTAGTTATCATGGTGTGTGTAGGGTTTTAATATCTCTTTATCAACTTGAAATGTCTCCATCTACAATATCCTCTTTGATGATACTCTCCCTCTGGTACACTTGAGGAAAGAATTCTCCTAAGTCCACCTCATACCACACAGGTGATTATATTTTTTCACATGATAATCGTAAGCAATAATATATAACTAAAACAATTCATTAATATGTTTAAATATAAACATAAACACAAATTAGTTCATAATAAGCAATCATGCACCACCACCTAGCTAAGTAACATTCTACTATCTTATAATATCATAAATCTCAATCTTAGAAATATAACCAAATCTGAATTGGTTAATTGCAAATATCCATAGATAATATTGCAAGTTTAATTGGTGAGTAATCAAGATGTAATAGTAGTTATACCTTATATCAAAGGAATCTAACTAATGTAGCGGCCAATTCAAATAAAATAGGCACAATTGGTATAATGGCACAGTATGACATAGAAATGGTTACTTGATATGTCAAAGCATAATAAGTAAATGTTACCCCTATTTTTCACATAGGTAGTTATAAATAGGATATAATAGATTAGATTAATGATATTGATTTACCCATAGGTGGTTATAATTAGTAAGAAGACTGGTGAACACTGATATGCCCTAACAGTTGATATAATCAGGCTCACATAAATAAACATGATAAGAAGGGAATAAGAAATGAAGGATGCAACTACCAAACTTCTTTCTTACTACTCCAAAATACTGACTCTATCTAAAATACTTAAAATAACTGCTAAAATTGATCTAATTATTTATGCTAAATGTGAAACTAATGGATGAACCAAGGTCAAATGGGATAGGATAGGATGTGATCAAAACATGTTAGGTCGATAGAACATGATGGTAGAATGGATAAGTGATAGGATAATGATAGGTTGATAGAATGATATAAAGGTTTCCCCCAAGTGGTATAGTGATTTGGTTGGGTATGCAATAATGATAAAAAGGATGACAAATAATAATGACAATGTACATGTTTTTGGTTGTTGATGGTTGTTGGTTTTTAATGTGTTTGGGCTGGGTATGGTAAATGGCATATGATTCTATTGTTCTTGCTGATTTGGAGATGCACGTCCTAATCAACAATTGATATAAATAAAATAATCATTCATATAAATTGTTGGCCCACACCTCATTTGAATAACTACTCTATCAAGAACCTACTACAAATTTGGATGCCAAAAATGTTGTTGTGATATTCATCAGTTGTTGATTTGGTTTCCTTTAAACATCAAGACAATATATCATTGTAACCTCTATGAAGGAAAGTGCAGCCAAGAATGGTAAATAGGGATAAATTATGGATGATAGGTTTAATTAGGAAATGTAAAGGTGGATGATAATGGAATGTATAATGATTGGGAAATAAGTGAAGAATGGGATTTTTAGGCACACATATTATTTTTGTTTTTAGATGCAACATAAATTTGGTTATGGTGGGTTAAAGACTTCTAAATATGCTCTCAATAGGACCACCAAATTTTTTTGTTGTTTTATTTTGAGAGTAGCTTCCATCTGATTATGTTGTAGATTGAAAGCTATATTGATTTGATCTTTGATAGTGTCTTCATTAAGTAGTAAAGAAATATCATGCTCAGCGATTGGTGCCTCAAAGATGTTTTCACCAATGAACTTATTTGTATTATCCCATTACACCTTTAAGAAAGTTTCACTAAGGAATGTTGACTTTTGACTTTGATTATCTTCTAGCGTCTTAGAAAAGGTTTCACTAGAAGATGATGCCTTCTAACTTTGATTGTCCCCTAGTGCCTTTGAAAATGTTTCACTAGGATATTGTTCTTCTTATGCATAGATGCAGTCTTGGCCTCCCTGATGTTCTTCAACTAATATGTTACCATGGATGCAATTTAACAAGGTGTGATTCTATCAGTTCCAATCAACACTTGTAGGAGGTGGAATGTCAATATAATGGCATGTGGAATGGTAATGGAATGATTAAAGTCAACACAATCCTCATAGAAGATACTAGGATAATTTGTGTCGAAGGTAAAGTAATCATCCTCAAAAATCATGAAAGGATCACAAATGTATTCAAATTGATTTATGAGGCACGTGTAATCAATATTGTAACAACCACAAACATATTCTGATTCTAAAGCTAATTATAACTTAATGGACTCTAAATCTGATGTTGAGACTAATGTTGATTTTACCTATGATGCTAAATATGATGTTGGTTCAAGAATAAAACTTGAGTCTAATTTTGATCTTTCATCTGGTGTGGATTCTGCTAAAAATATGGTTTTTTTATTATCTAGTATTAGACAAATAATGGCTTGTGATGGCATAATGGGCTCTAAGAAGACTATTTTGTCAAAGTGAGCTTCCTCAGCAATGGGAAAAAGGTTAAGAGACAACTCTCCCAAAATTAATTTGGAAAAGGGAAGCTCTTGAAAAGTAGGCATATGGTCGAGGTAATGATTTTCCCAAGGTGATTATAATCATTAAGAAGTGACTCATCAAAGATTTACTTGTTAGAGGTAAACTCCTTGATAATAGGTATAGGATCAAAAGGTGATTCATCACAGGTTGACTCATCACAAATAGTTGGTTCAACAAAAACTTCATGGCTTGGTTGGTTCTCTTGGCCTTGGTTTCCAATGAGTTGGAAAATATTAGTTTTGAATATTTTTTTGGTCTTTGAAAGATTATATCTATTGAAGAGGTGCTAATTGGATTAGTTAAGGTTTTGATTGAATTGGCTAGATAATGATAGGGCATTTTATGACGTGATTACTCGCATGAGCCACATGTTGAAGTCTTACAATGGTAATAATAGGGAATTATGAAGATTGGTTGTTATCATGAGCCAAAGGATGAGTTCCTAAAATTGTAATGGTATTCCTTAGATGTTGTGGATATTGGTAGCTTGTATACTCCAAAGGAGGGTTAACGATAGCCGATGATTGGATAATATCAGGGTGTCATGGACCTTTATTATTTGCATGAGCCAAAGGATGAGGTCTTGGGATGATAAGTCTAGGGTGTATTAGAACATGGTTACTTGCACAAGCCAAAGGATGAGGTCCTTGAATGATAATTTTGGGGGCATTATGGAGCTTAGTTACTTGCACAAGCCAAAGCATCTAAATCCTCCTCATAAACCATATCATCCTACTAGGGATATTGATTTGGATTGTAATCTAGTTTTTTATTATGTTCCCCATATCGAGTATTTAAGGAAGAATAATAAAACTCGGTACAAAATTTGTCTCCATAGGGGTTTTGAGTCAAATTTTGAGCTGATTTTTTACTGTGTTCCCCATATAGAGTGTTGTAGGGAGAATAATAAAGATACAAAATTTGTTCCCATGGGGGTTTCATGTTGGATTTTGTGTGGTCATTCTATTGTAACTTGGATTGTATGTGACTCCATCATAGGTGTAGCTAGACATATCTGCATTAATAAATAAAGCTCTAAGACAAAAAGGTCTGAGAGTTATACAAACTCTAAAAAATAATGTCCAAAGGGAAAAAGGTTAAAACATGATCTAGCTTGATTGATGGTTGTGGATTTGTGTCTCCAAAATAGTCTAAAAGTGGATTTGTATCTCCAAATGGTTTGAAAGTGGAGTTGTATCTCCAAAATCGTTTGTGCTAAGACTTGGCATAAAATAGTCTAACATTAAATTTTTAATTTCAAATATCATACACACAAAATTTCAAGTGTCTGAATAAAAAATGGCATGTCAAAAGTCTAGGCCAAAGTGTTTCAAACAAGTTCTAAAGTAGGAAAGGGAAAAGAGTTGCTAGGTATTTTATCCAACTCAGAGTTGAAATCTAGGCTCAAATAGGTTGTGCTAGGAATTTTGGCCAAACGGTGTCAAAATCTAGGCTTGAAACAAGGATGATGATGATTTGATTTAATCTAATAAGTTTGGAATAAAATTTGATATAGACCCGACACATGGAATCAAACATAAATGTGATCAATTGGTACAAGCCATAAGGTAAAAGGCTTTTGGAGAAAGGCTATATTCTCCTAAATAAGAACATATATAATGATGAGGATAGGATCTATGATAAAAAAATAATAGTTATCAAATTTGGGTAATCAATTAACCTAAGTTACACAACCCAAAAGAGAAATATCTATGTATTAGCTCGTACAAAATGAGGCCTAAATATAAATCAACCAATGTTTGAATTCAAACTTGACAAGATTAATTGAAAACCCAATGTTTGAAGACTAGGATTTTGATGACCAAATAAGCTAGACAAATTTAAATAACATGATCATGATAAAAAAACATCTAATAAAGCTCAAATGATTGGTTTTGAATTATGATAATTGAGGCACAAGATAAGACAAGTCTTTTGAAACAATTTGTGAAACGTAATAACATTATCACTCCTAAAATATTTGGCAATGGTTAATGTTTCAAAACACTTGTAAGGAACAAGACTTGAAGTGGTTTGGGTAGCATAACATTATTTAATTCAATCAAGACACACACATAAAAAAGTTTTGGCAAAAATCTAAGGAAAATGTGTGGTGAAAAATGGACAACATAATGCCTCCTCAAAAAAAGGAGTATTAAATAAACTTGTTTTTTATATGGTTTTAAATAAAAAAATAGTTTTAGACTCAAAACATAAAGTAGTAAGGGAAAATACCATATACAACTAAGCAAATAATCCTAGATCCTATTAAGGTGTGGCAAAGTGGGGTTGACTAAAACTATAAGTTTCAAGTGTTTCTAGATGAATCCCGTGTATACCAGCTTTCATGTTTTGCACACATAAGGGAATCAACACATCAATCAGAATCACGTTAACTAGCTTGTTGTGAAAATGTCTTGTCCTTTTCAAAACCACTACATTTGTCACTTTCTCAGTTTAGTACAATGTCTGAATTGCCCCTACAACCCAAATTTGATATCATTAATGGAGATAGTTTAACCACTCAAACCACCATTCTAATGAGTCATCCCCAATTTGTATACCCTCCTATGGAGAGGGGTTTAAGATGATTTTAGGATATGAAACCCTGAGTCAAAGCTTTCTTAAATAACTTACAGAAGGTAATGAAGTCCCCCTCACAAGTCAAGATGCAAGAAATAAAGATAAGTAAAAAGACTTTAAGGTTGCTTTTAGATCACCCAAATAATATGGGTTTTGGGGAGAGCCCAGGAAAATTTATTTCTATTCCTTTGGATTAAGGCACAAAATACAATGGAAATACAAACAACTTGCATGAAAATGAACTTGCTCAAAATCATGTAAACTAACATGATGTTATCTTCATTTTAAGACACAAAAATTAAATGTGTTGTGAAAATGGAAAAATTTAGTGGTGAATATTCATTAATTCAAAAATATTCTAGTTTTTGGATTTTAATTTTAGTGATTTATTAGGGGAAAGAGATAGGACCAAATCACTAAAATTCAAGGGATATATATTTTTTGGGGGTCATCCCACCAACCCTTTATAGTATTATCCTATAAATAAGTTTAATTAACCACACACACACACACACACACATAATATACCCTATGATATAAATTATTTTGGGGGTCCAGTAGAGTCGTTCAACATAACCGCTTGGTAGAGCCATTTAACCTAGTTGTTCGGTAGAATCACCCATTTGGTAGAGCCATTCAGCCTAACCATTTGGTAGAGCTATTTGATAGGGCCATTTGGTAGAGCCATTAATTAGATTCATTTGTCCTAGCGATTCTATAGATTTGTTCAGCTTTGAGAGGACATAAATCATGGTGTAAAAAATTGAAACCTATGTTATAAAAACCCCAATTTAGAGGAAAACCTAGAAAGCAAAAACAAAATTGAACCTATCAATTCACCAAGGTTGAGAATCAAATTCTCCTAAATGAATCTAAGGTGGATTTGGATATGAGCTCTTAAAATTTACCCTAGTTGTGAAGTTTGGACTATTGGATTTGATTGAAACTTGTAAAAACTTGAAAAAACATGTAAGGCATAAAAAATAAACTATATTTATTTTAAAAAACTAAAACATGATGTAAACAAGTTGGAAACATGTTTAGACTTGATTAGGCTCTTTTTTAGGCACCAAACAATAAGTTAGAAGGCTAAAAAAATAAAATTGAACACATAAAACATAAAAACCTATAGTCAGTATATATATATATATATATATATATATATATATATATATATATATATATATATATATATATATATATATATATATATATATATATATATATATATATATATATATATATCAGTTTATCACAAAAATTTTGTATGTTGTCAATAACTTCAATTTACACCTCTTTGAGAAAATTTAAGTCAAAATAGTGAATAAAAAAAACTATTATCTCTATACCAGCCATAATTTCTAGAAAAATTGAAAACAAAAAGTGATAGTCACTAAAATATTCACAACTTCTAAACTAAAAATCAGATTTTAATGAAATTTTGAGAGAATTAGGATGAAATAAATAAGAACATCTTGTAAAAAATTTATAAAAAAATAGTGAATATAATAAAAATAATATCTATTGTAACAGTCATTTTTGTTCAAATATGTTAAATGTGTAATCATGTCCCACTAGGCATGCCATTTATGATCAAGGAATTTGACTCAAAAGAGGAGGTTAGTATAGTTTTAGTTTCAAAAAAATGAAATCAATACACTAGAAAGCTAAAAATATCTAGGCCTAGATCAAAGGGAGGAGCATGGTGAAGAAACAAAAATGAAAACACAACTAAAATGTAAAGAAATGACAACTTCCTTACCTTCCTTTGATGCTCCTAAAGATTTCGTTGGTTTGTGCTCAAGAGGTATTCATCAATGGGGATTGGATGTCTCCATCTCCTCTTGGCATCATGTTCATGTTTGTTTTTGTATTTGATATGGCTTGGATTGATATTTTGGCATAATAACACTACATCAAAGGAAGGCTTTAGAACATTTGGGCATAATAAATTTGCACCAAGATAGCTTAAAATTAAATAGGCAAGGCCTTTTACAAATCATTTAGGGTCAACCATAACCATCCATCTCAAGATGAATATGTGTGGCCATGAGTTAATCTAATTATAAAATTCATGATTTGGGAATAAGGGACATTTATGAGGCATGAGAGGCTTAACAAGATATTTGTTGCAACTCACAAAAGGTAATGAATGGATTTTTAGGCTATTTAAGATGCTCTTGATATTTGATTTTCATTTTTGATATTTGATTTAATTTCTCATGGATGAATTAAATTAGGATTTACAAGTTAATTAATCCCTTTTAGGCATTTAGGCATTTATTTGATTTTGATTTAATTCAATGATGCATTTGTCTTGTTTAATTAATTTATGGGACAAATTGATTTATTTATATGTTGTGAAGCCAAATATTGAGACCTTTATAAATTCTTGGTATAGATGTGCAATAGTTGGTAATAATTATTCTAAATTTAGGTATGAAGCCATTGGTGGCCAATTTTGGATGTCTACATAAATTTGGTGAATTAGTAAAAATGCATGATAAACACAAGACCATGGAAGAATTTTCCAAATTATCAAATAAGTATGTTGTAATTTTTTTTGATGAAATATATCTATATATTAAATAAACATAAATATAAAAATAATTCACAGAAAAATATAGGTGGTGTGAAAGAATACCACGTAGTCACACTAAGTAAAGCCTAGGAAACATAAATAAAAAACATCACTAACAACTAGGCCCAACCTAGAAACAGGTCATAAGTTCATAAAAATAAGGAAACTTAAGAAACAATAGCAAGTCCAAAAGGTGGAGGATCCATATCATCTAAACCCCAACCTGAACTTGGCAAATCATTGCTAGCTATAATAGGCTCCTAGCTAGTGAACTAAGTAGTGTCCTTGTCATCTTCATTTTCTTACATCTAAGAGGGAAATTGCCAAAGAGAGCCTGGGAAAATTGTTTAGCATGCATATAGGTGGCATCACCCAAAAATCCAAGCATAAAGGGAGAGGGTAATCCTATCCATCTTATCGATCAGGAGAAGGAGGTAGAGGCTGCCACCCTCATTGTTATCCAAGAGGGGTAATACACTGATATGAGGTGCCACTATGAGAGAGACACAAAGAATGGATGCAATAATAGCCACCATAATATGATAGAGCAACTCTATCTTATACTATAAAATTCCTGGGTAGAGATGATAGGACCCTGGCCATAACACTGGGAGAATCACCCCAATGAGAGAGGAGCTCCTACACATACCTAAGATCCATATCAAATTTATTTATTTGAACTTGAATCCACAAAAGGACATTCAAAAAAATAGAAGATTTTCTCAAGGCAGAAACATTAAAATCTATAAAAACATTATTAAACACAACATTATTTCTCTCTTTCCAAATCTAGAAGAGAATCTCCACTCTAAAAGTTTTCTAGACTCTGCAAAGTTTGAAGGGCAACACAGGCTTATCTCCAAGGAGGATGTGCTGCCATAAAAAAAATTAGTTGGAAAGGCCTGAAGAGGTCATGGATCCACATCAAGAACCTTTGAGCTTTGGAATAATACCAGAAAAGATGTGGAAGCATCTCAATTAACTATTTTACATAACCATGAAAATAACTTATCATATTTCAGTATATGTTTCATAGCATATTTATTTTTTTATGCCATAAAATACAATCATGTCTTTTGACTAGACATTAGAATTCTCTATCATGTAATAATTATTGATTTTGCACTGACCTTATATCTTACGCAAGGAAGTTTGAACTAAACTTTGCATTTTTATGTGGAAGTGCGTATTTAATTAAAAAATTAAAGATTATGTTTTATTATTCTTTGTTGATCTTACCATATTTATAATCATGTCACATGGTAACTTCCTCCAAATATTGGTCAAGACCAATTATATTTTAAAAGATAACCAAGCATATAATTTCATAAAACATAAAAAATTAAGAAATATATACTAATATTTGAAGCCACAAAAGAATTTTCCTCTTATTTACTAAATAAAGAGAACATCTAAACCAAAATAGGATTATAGATAATATTATCACATTCATTAAATGAAGAAATAACCTCGGTTATAAAACTATAATCTAACCTTTAAAATTTAAAAGTTATAGATTAAATTAGTTTAAAGTGAACTCATACTAAGGGCTCAATTTGGTGGCAACTAGTTCATGGAGATGCACAATGGTCAAATTCACACCCATTCATTTAAATAGGTCCCATGCCATCTTGATTGTGGTATGATTTTAAATTTGTCATGAGAAATAAAAAATAATAGCTAAAACTGCTTGCATCAAAGAAATAAGTATAAGAATAATTCTAATTTGACACATGTCTGTAAAAGCTACTTTTTGATTGGTAATTTGTGTGGAGATTCCAATACAAATTCATTTATATGAAAATTTTACTTATATAATAATAAATAGATTATTCTACTTGTTGTTTGTATCAATTGCATTCTAAAATGAACAATAATAACCCTTGTACCAAATTAGAAAATAAAGGAAACTTAACCATACCATAAAAAAACTATTGAATGTAACCTAGTGGTACCAAATTGTAAATGAGACCAAAGTTATCTTAGAGAAACTCAGATTGAAAAAAATACATAAGAGTGAGGTGGTATATCCTCTTACTAAAGGTGTTATCTCTTTGATCCATGCACAACCTTACATCCTCCCTCATAACTAGTCATAGTCACACAAACCTCCTCAATCCTCTTATACAGCTTGACCTCTTCACCTATGTGGCACCTTGTGACAAACATATAGACTCTCACCCTTATGCATCAATGGCACAAATCCTTGTAGCATGTTGCATAACTATCCCTTAAGATATAGTTTTCCCAACACTTTGTGATATTCGTGAAGTAGCACAATACCTTGGTTCATTTCCTTGCATATCCCCACATTGGTTTCACTCTTTTACAGCCCTTAAAAATTTGGTAATCTTATGTAACTAGCTTGTAACACTTATAGTCCTAAAGTCTTGTGTAACTCGTGTTTCAATGCTCATAACCCTGCATCCTTACGTAAACTTCCACTTGTAGTATTTATAACTTCTACAATGTCATGCACCACCTCAAACTATTCAAAACTATATAGTGCGATGTATAAGATTCACATTTTTTGTAATGTTTCACAACACTTTAAAGCTTCTCCCATCAATGCACATTACCTTGTAGTATTTCGACATGTCAACACCCATTTATTCACATTTCAAAAGATTTTTTAGATCTACACATGACCTCTTCACTCAACATTTAATTATTATCTATTAATTGATATGGGAAATTCCAGTTGACACACTCTATGCATGTGACATTTCAGAGTATCTTTACATAATGGCACATTTCATTATTATCTCTTAGTCAGTCAAGGAAGATGAAGTGACTTCATAACTACTCCTCTTGTAACCATTGTTTCTTTTAACTTTCATATTCTAATAATACATGTGTATGTGCATGCATGCGTGTGTATTATGACTAACATATTTAGACATTTATGTATCCATAGAGATAATATATTACACACAAACTATATAAGATTTTATTACCATTTCTCTTTTATTTTAACACATATGTAGCCTTATATTATTTTTACAATAGTGTAGGAAAATTAGTAAGGAAGCATTTCCCTTCTAATCAAAAGAGATTACAATCTTATCCTTTCAAACTCATTTTATATAATTTCACCTTTATATATTATACACATTGAATATAAGTTGCATTTATACATATAAGTCTTCCACTTATCTCAAATATGTTTGGGTAGATTAGCTTAGTTAATCTCTCTGGTGAATTCTACATAATAAGGTTGCTTTCAAAATGTCTCCCAATACATAAATGATTGTAATTTTGAACCACAATATCTTATTTAATTTTTTTTAGGAAATGTATGATATTTACATAATAAGGTTGCCTCAAAAGTGAGTTTAGATTTTTTATTAATAAGTCCATCCTCTCAAAGAATGTGATAATTAAGAGACCAGCAACCCAACAATCCAATATATTCTTTGAGGGAGTGGAATTCAAGCATGTATTATTTAGATTTATTTGGTAATAGAAACAATTACCATTTCTATCTTTTAGACTAACATAATTTATATATATTTTTGATAAATAGTGCATTAAAAAACATTATGATGCAAAAAAAATAGGCCAAACTTCTAGAGGCCATAACTTTTGATCTGTATCTCTGTTGGAGCTCTTTTATGTGCCAAAACAATTGTCTTGGAAATTTAGTTTCAACCCTAAGTAGATTTCTCTACTTAGATATGTTTTCAATATTTTTTAGAGTCCATATGTGACCATCTAAGGGTATAAAATTATAGTTTAATATGTTTTTGGGATTACTCTAGTTTTAGAATTCGCATATTTTTATGACTAGATATGAAATTTAGTTGAAATTTGTCCTATAGGCTAATTTTAGTGCTTAGATTATTTTAAGATATTTTTAAAGTTGTGCACTAAAAATAACAAGTTGAGTTTTTTTTAGATTTTAGTTTTTTTTTATATTTTTGCATGTCAACTCTAATCTTGAATTGAGGATTATTTATGCATGGTTTACAATTATTAAAATTCATTTAATATGAATCAATTTGAGTTATGGTTTCAGATCTTGGTCTATTGTAATTTTTGGTCTTGATATTAATCGAGTTCATTATTAAGAAAACTAAAATCTAAAAAAAACTCGACTTGTTATTTTTAGTGCGTAGCTCTAAAAATCTCCTAAAATACTCTAAGCATTAAAATTAGTCAATAGGATGAATTTAAACTGAAGTTCACATCAAGTCGTATAATTATGAAAATTTTAAAAATAGAGAAATCCCCAAAAAACATTAAACTATAGTTTCAGACCCTTAGATGGTCATGTATGGCCTCCAAAAAATATCAAAAACATATCTAATTATAAATATCTATTAGGGATGTAATGAAATTTCAAAGATGGTCATTTTAGCATGTAGAAGAGATCCAACAGAGATACAGATCAAAATTTATGGCCTTGAAAAGTTTGGCTTATTTTTCTGCATCATTCTCCTCTAGTTGAAAACAACTTAGCTTCTGCGAATTGCCTTGATTGTAATGCTACCATTTTTATTTTTCAATATTCTTTATCTCTCATTCTATAATCCAAGTTTTGTCTTCTTGATACAATCCTTCCCATTGTATGAAATACATGTTATAATTTCCTTGCCTTGTACTCATTGTCTTCATATCCAAAACCTACACTATCTTTTCCTTCTTTAGAACTTGTTGTTCCCAATCTACTTATTCATTTTCATCACCTTCACCATCTTCTCCATGGAATTCATATAAATCTAAAATATTAAATACTAGAGAGATATAAAAATTATGTAGTAAACTCACCTTATAAGAATTATTATTGATTTTCTTCACAATTCTACATGACCCAATTTTCTTGTACTTTAATTTATTGTACATGCATTTTATAAATATTTCTTTCCTCAAGTAAATCATCACTAAATCTCCTTCTTTAAATACATTCGATCTTCTTCTAACATCTACTATTACTTTAAATTTGTCATTAATTTCCTATAAATTTCTTCTTACTCCTTTCAACTACTGCATATGCTCTACAAATGCTTTTGCATCATCACTAATTCAATCAAAAAATGATAGCTGTATCAAATCTAAAGCACCCATAGGTTTTATCTTATAAACAATTTGAAATGATGATTTTTCTATTGATCTATTCACTAAAATATTATAGGCAAACTTATCTTGTGGTAAAGTTAAGTCCCATTGCTTGGGCTTCTCTCCCATTATGCATCTCAACAAATTTCCCAAGATCCTATTCACAACTTATGTCTATCCATCTGTTTGTGGGTGATATGCACTACTAAATTGTAGCTTAATACCCATATTCTTCCACAAAATCCTCTAAAAATGACTTAGAAATTTGGTGCCCCTATTTCAATTAATATTTTTTAGAACACCATGCAATCTCATGATATCCTTAAAAAATAATTCTATAACTATATTGGCATCATTGGTTTTCTTATATGCAATGAAATGAACCATTTTAGAAAACCTGTCTACAATAACAAAAATTGAATCATTACGTCTCTGTGTGTTTGGTAATCCCAACAAAAAACACATACTCAAATCTATCTATGGCCCTTTTGGAACCAATAATGGCATGCATATCCCAATATTATGTGCATGTCCTTTAGCCACTTGACATATCTTGCACCTTGAAATATACCTTGTCACATCTCTCTTCATATTTGGAAAAAAATTCTTTTCCTCCACCAAAGCTATTGTCTTTGTCTTACCAAAATTTCCATCTAAACTACCACTATGTAATTCTCTTATTATATTATCTCATATAGACCCAACTGGAATGCATAATTGTTTCCCTTTGAAGAGATAAGCTTCTTGTATAAGATACTCATCATGAATAGTATATGTCCCACCTATTAATGGATTTCTACATTGCTCAACTACCTTGCCAAAATCAAGATCAATATCATATAATTATTTGATAGCTTCAAATACAACAACTTTACTCACCATAGTAGTTAATAATGCTACTCTCCTACTCAATGCATCACCTACTTGATTTTAATTCCCTGATTTATGCTTCAACATAGAAGTATACCCTTGCAAGAAAGATATCTATTTTACATGCCTACTATTCAACTTATTTTGTGTATTCACATACTTCAAAGCCTTATGATTTGTAAATAAGATAAACTCCTTAGGAATTGGGTAATGCCTCCAATGTCTTAATGCTTGTACAATTGCATAAAGTTTAACATCATAGGTAGAATAATTTATTCTTACCTCATTCAATTTCTCACTGAAAAAAGCTATTGGCTTTCCTTCACTCAACACAACACTATTTCCCATAATTGAAACATCACAATCAACCTCAAATAATTTATTAAAATATGGTAATGCTAAAATTGGTTTTTGTAATCTTCTTAATAAAAAATTCAAATCTTTTTGTGGATGCTGTAGTCCATACAAATTCCTTCCCTCTCATGCAATCTATTATTGGTGCCACAATAATACTAAATTTTTAAATAAATTTTCTATAAAAAGTTGATAAACCATTGAATTTTTTTACCTTTTTAATGTTTTTTGGAATAGGCCACTCAATAATTTCCTTTATCTTTTCTTCATCCATTCTCATACCATCCATTGAAACTAGTAATTCTAAAAATACCAAATTGTTTTACATAAACATGCACTTCTTCAATTTTGCATAAAACTTATCCTTTCTTAACAAATCCATTACCATTCTCATATGTTGTAAGTGTTCTTATTTAGTCTTTTTGAATATCAAAATATCATAAAACAAAATAGCCACAAACTTACCAATGTATTCTTGTAGCACTATATTTATCACCCTCATAAATGTGTTGGGTGCATTAAATAATCTGAATGGCATCACCATTCATTCATATAATCCATTCATAGTCTTGAATGTAGTTTTCCACTTATCTCTTTCATGAATTTTAATATGATAATAACCAATCCTTAGATCAATCTTGGTAAAATATTTTGCTCTTACAAGTACATCGATCATATCATCTAAACAAGGTATAGAAAACATATACTTGATTGTAATTTTATTAATTACTCTACTATTGACACACATTCTCCATCTTCTATATTTCTTCAAAGTTAGCAATGTTGGTGTTGTATATGGACTCATACTCTCCCTTTCCACCTTCTTTCTTATCAATTCAATAACTTGTTTATTTAATTATGCATGTTCTATTGGACTCATCTTATAAGTTGCTTGATTGGGTAGAGTTGATCCTAGAATCAAATTAATATGATGTTGAATATCTATCTTCAGTGGTAAACCATCTAATAACTCATCAATCATAACATATACATATTATTTAAACACTCTTATTTCTTTTGTAGGTATTTTCACCATTTTTATATTTTCATTTTTGCTACTAATACGTAACAATAACCTGCTAATTTCATATCTTGGATAAATTATTTAGTGGAAAACATGATTTCTACCCTTTTTTATTCTTTAAGAGGTAACAAAACTACCTTTGTACCACCTTTCTAAAAAGTGTATGTGTTCTTTGCTCCATCATGAAATACTTTCCTATCAAATTGCCACGGTCTTCCCAATAACACATGACATGCATCCATCAAAATAAAATCATACCATATTTCATCATTATAAGTTTTTCCTATGGAAAACTTGATTATGCACCTTTTATCTACTGTAATCTCATTTCCTTTCTTAAACCATAAAATACTATAAGTCTTAGGATGCTTTTCACATTTCAAATATAGTTTCTCTATCATTTTTTTAGAAATCATATTTTAACAACTACCACCATATATAATTACTTTGCATAACTTTCTACCCAAAGTGCATCTTATTCAAGAAATGTTTGATCATAACCATGCATCACCACCTTATTTATTTTATGATTGTTCCTTCCTTGAACTGATCATTGTCTTTCTCATCATGAGATTTTCTCTAATATCTATTGGTGCTACTTCAATATTTTGCTCTTCTATCTTAGCCTCAACTAGATTCACTCTTGGGAGATCCTCTTGCCTCATTTCTTGATCTTGATAATGAAGAGATTTAAATTCCATGTGCCCTTATTCTCCATATCTATAGCAAACATAAGATCTGCACTGATTTAAAAGCCATCCTCTAACACCACCATATCCTCATCCTCTCTAAAATCTTCTTCCTCTTTGCTGGTATTAAAAACATTGTCTATTATCATCGTACCTTTTTTCACCATGTGATGATTAACCTCTATTGGTATTAAACCCACCTCTGGTGGTATTAAACCTACCTTATACCCTTATTGGAGGGGATCCACCTTTTCTTGGACCAAAATATGTCCTTTTAAAATTTTATCTTTCTTCTGCCTTCAAAGCTAATTGATAAGCCTCTTCCATGAAAATTATTCTATGCATGCTTAATTCATATTAAATATTAGATTTCAAATCATTTACATACCTTAAATCCATCTTTTCTTCTATTTCATCATGCTCAACTCGTATAAAAATCTTGAAAAACTCATTTGTATACTCTTTTATACTGTGATCCTTTTTCCTTAAATTCTAGAATATTTTATATAGGGTTTGTGCATAATCCATAGGAAGAAATTTATCCCTTAGCTTATTCTCCATATTTTTCCATGTATCAATCTTCACTTTACCTTTTTTCTATCTCTCTTTTTGAAGGTGTACCTACCAAATCATTACACAACCTTTCAATTTCATGTACGCAAATTTTACCTTTTTATCTTATCTCATAGTCTTCCACTTGAATAAATTCTCCATGCTATTCATTCAATCTACAAATTATTTTGGTTTTAAACTACCACCATAATCTAAAACATCAACCTTGATTATTTCATTTCTTCCTTGTAAATCCTGAACCATCCTCTCTTCCATTGATGGTGGTTGATCCTATTCTTCTTCTTCATGATCTATGTCTTCCTTGATTTCATCACCTTCTTACCTTCTTCTTTGATTAGTGATAACCTAATTTAATTTTTCCACTTGCCTCTATATCTTTTTTATAGTCTGGTTCATCTATGCAATACCTCCTTGTCCCCTCGCCATTGCTTACTCTTCCAATATTCAAACTTTCTCTGATACCAAATAATGAACTTGATTACTATCAAGACCAAAAATTATAATAGACCAAGATCTGAAATAATAACTCAAATTTATTTGTATTAAATGAATTTAAATAGTTACAAACCATACATAAATAAGCCTCAACTTGGGATTAGAGTTGACATGTAAAAATTCAAAAATAAACATTAAACTATAATTTTAAACCCTTAGACGGTCTCATATGGCCTAAAAAAAATATATAAAACATATCTAAGTAGAGATATATTATTAGGGATATAATGAAATTTCCAAGATGGTCATTTTGACACATGTAAAAGTTCCAATGGAGCTACGGATCAAAAGTTATGGCCTCTGAAAGTTTGGCCTATTTTTCTGTATCACATTATAGAGGGTCCTTCAAAATATATTTATCACAATGTCAAATTTTATTTTATTTTTAAAATTTATTGTAATTTATGTTTGGGTGTGTAGACACATAAATTAACATTTAAGTTAAATAATACAGTTGTGACCACCCTTTTTACATACTTAGCTCATGACCTATTCTAGGTCTTTTTGACTACTTTTCTTCACTTTTCATCTTGTGGACTCACTCTTATAAGCAAACCAATGATCCCATAATGTTCCTGTTCCTTATAAAATGTTTTAATAACTTATTCTATTCCTAATACATATATAATTTGTTTGTGCTCATTGGATAATAATGCCCCATTGGAAAATAACACCCTTCTAAGTTATTTAGACCCATCAGTGTTGTCCTCTTATAAAATAACAACTCTTTTTTGAAATTCAAAGTTATGAAAAGGTATTCATATGATTTTTTTAAGCCCCATCCAAAGGAATTCCAAAAATATGACTATAAAGACACATTTAAAACCATTTTTTCACACAAAAGGCTTCCACGCTAAAAAGCACTAGGATTCAAATTGCACATTGAGAGCAAATTCCCTATTTCTCCTAATTTTGATTACATACAACCCTAATAGCCATATGCTAAAGTTTGAATAAACCTCCAAGGTCACAATTAATGGTTTAATAACTTAATCACACCAATATTGCACCACATCTATCCATTTTCACTAGTCTTTCACACACACACACCAACCTAACATGGGAAAATACATGGCATTTGATCCCTCTTCAGAGTGTTGGTATGTAGGTAACATTCAACATAAGGGGTTTTTAGGTTAATAAAAACTTCAACCATTGAACCCTTTTTATTCCATTATTACATTCATCTTATTTTGTAAATAAAAAAATGTTTTCATCATCGACTTTTTGGGTTCTTGATGGATTGACCCAAACTAAGGAAAATTTTGTAGGAGACCTTTGCTCAGAGCCAACTCCACACATATGTGGTTACATGTTGTATTTTACCTATTACTCATTGAAATATCTAATGCAATACATTTTATAATAACATATATAATATATTTTAGGGTAGATGACACCCAAAAATGCAACGGTAAATTTGGTAGTCTAACCCAAATTTGAAAAGAGGAAAGGGTCTCAACTAAAGGGTCAAAATATGAAAAACAAGAATTCATGAATAGTCTTGGTTTCTTATGAAACTAAGGATAGTTTTCATAGATATTATACTTGTCAGAGGGTTCTTCTAACAACACAATAACCCAAAAGCACAAGGGTATATTTCCACCTCATTAGAAAGGATAGGAGCATAATGTTGGATTATTCACTCATTCATGGTAGAAACCATGGGCCAAAAAACATTAAGCCTAAATATTAATACATTTTCACTAAGCAAAGAGGAAAAATAATATATCTCATTATATTTAGGGAAAATGGAATGGGGTGTTGATGTTTTATCGACAATAAAACCAAATGTATGGGAGGAAGGGAAACATTACCATATCTATATTTTTTTGGGAATCTAGCCACACATCATTATTTTTTTAACTCCATATTCATTTAGGCATTCATTTTTTTATAGATTTAAAATTATGTCATTGAATGAGGATTTTAATTTAAGTTTTCCTTCTTCAAATATTTTACATTAAATATTGGATATTGACTTGGATGATGATATGGGTGGGGGATCTTTCCTTGAGCGTTGTGAAATTCCTCTATTACTATTTCATGTAGCCTATTGAGTATAATTTGGTATTATTTAGGGGAATTTCCTATAAAAAAGAGGAATATTTTTGCAAAAATATTATTTGAAGTGATAGTTTTTTCTCTTGAATATTTACCCCATGGTCACCTGATTTTGGTGCACCTCAAGATACATACATTAGTGACATGCTTACCTTTTTAGACATATTTCCAAAATATAATTCATCCTCTAAATATATATTTTCACAATGTCTAAATTATCAAAATACAACAAATTTAAATTCCATATTACTATAATTAAGGCTTGGTTGTACCTTGTTTAAATTTGTGGAAAACCAATGAAAAATAGAAAATTATAAAGTGATTGTAAAAAGTACTAAATTTTTAAAGATAATGAATAAGAAAGGATGCATGATAGAGCCTAATATGTCCATATTTCAAATAAGTAGGATATATATATTAAAATATTTTGAATACCAAATAATCATTTAACATAATCGAGAAAAAAAAATTACAACTATCAAAAATGTAATGTAACACATGACAAGTAACATCACACATTTTTAGTACATTTAAGCATTATTTTTGTCCTCCTATGTAGTGATCAAATTTGAAGGTCTAGTCCTAATTTCAACGTCGAGGGAATATAAATTTATCTAATGTTTCCATAATGAAAATTTGAATATATATTTACACTTCATTTGAAAAGAGTAAACCAAATATACGCTTCATAGAAAGAAGAGATATATAAATAAAAAGGTGGATTGGGAACCTAAGATTTGATCCTGTGACCATATAAATAAAAATAACCTCATTTAAAACAATGAAAATCACATCAAATCCATATTGAAGGATGAACTTTTGATTATAAGATCTAAGGTAGGAATGTGCAAATGATTGCATATAGGGTGTTATGATTAGATGGCCTATTGGGTTTCAATCACAACTGTATTGAATTTTAGAAAATATGAATACTACATAAGAAAAGAGACATCTAAAATACTATTATGCCTATCTCTGATAAATTTTTAAAAAAGAATAATTATTTTCAAATTCTTAGCATACACCACCCAAATTTGATTTATAGGTCACTTCCTTGGTGAGACAATTGAAAGCAAAGGAAATGGAAATTAATAACAAGGATATGGGAATGAATTATGACATTAAGGAAATGAATATTATAATTTCGCTAATGTGGCTCTTAGAAAACCTAGCATGATGCATTAGTATATTTGAATCGTGATGGAATGAATATAGATTTCACTCCTCCATATGAAAATATACAAAAAAAATAGAAAAATAAAAGAAAAAATTATAGGACAAGGATTATAACTTGAAGACAAGAATAATAGATTCCTCAATTCCATGTTTTGGGTATCTTGGCTTGCACCATACAACTTACCTTAAAATTTTATATTTCAATTTATTATAAATCATTGTGTCTACACAAAGAAATGGACACCACAATAAAATATATAAATAACATAAAAAATGTATAGTTTTTTAATGATTTTCTACATATTGGTGCATCTAGGCACATAAGCAATACACTACACACATACATTATTATTTTCATTTTATATATTCCACTGTAGTATATCATTCTATATTCTATATGTGGTACTGGTACATATGTGATCTCTAAAAGGTAATCACATAGTGATAGTGTGAAAATATAAATGTGGAATAGTAGAATGAATTTAATTCTCGTATTTAGGTTGTTTACAATGCAAACTATTGAAATAATTCAAAACAAACAATTCAAACACAATAAATTTTAACCACCAAATCTTCGATATTATTTTATTGAATGTGAGAAGTTCCAAACTTTGGAATTATAGAATTCAATTATTGATCTGATAAGAAAAGAGATTCATCCATATAAATTAAAATAGAATTTTGATTCACTTAATATTTAGGTGTACACAAGCACTAGAGTAATAAACTACCATTGCACCAGTACAAAAAAAAGAATCAACTTCCACATCACCAATATATAATCTTGTAATATAGAATATCATGACTAAATTATTCCAACATAAAATTCCATCTATGATCCATATATAATTCTATCTAAAGACAAAATAAAAAAAAAGAGATCCATATATAACCCTTTCTTAAATCAAAACATAACACTCAACAAATATGACCAAGACTGCATATCTCCACTCTAAAATAGTATACATAAATCACTAAAATGTTTATATAACATGTAGATAGGATGATAAAGTTTAACAAGAACCTATCCTTAAAGAGCCACGTCTATTGTAATATTCTATAGAAAATAAACAAAGAAAGATGAATTTGATCCTCATTGCACACAACTTTATCTTCCTGCAAGTGAAAAACACCATCATGTTTGTCGAGAGGACATAATTTCATGATGATCATGTAATGCCCATAGATTTATATATAGGTATATCCTATGTGTAATTTAGTGACATATTAACTTCATATTGTACTTAATATCCGCTATAATTCATTGACATCAAATGTATTGATATCATGTACAAGTAAATCATTTTTGTCACATTAAACACGTCTCATAATTTTAACATCATCAAATTGATAAAAAATGTTTTATGGCTTGAATCATTATTTGTGATGTCATAAAATGCTATAAAATATAATATCATAAATCTTAGTAGTGTATTATCACTTAACCTACCTGCTGGTAGTAGTGATAAAAAACTTTACATGATTAAATCACAAATCACTATGCTAATAATTTACCAAATTAATATATTAATTCATGAAACAAAATTAGTATGATATTTGAATCTAAGTACCAACATATAATTTTTTATATGTATAATTCATTCATTATGCCATGACATAATAAGATTGATGTGTATGTTTTAGTAGAGCCCTTCTTTTATCATTTTTATAATATATTTACACTTATATGTTGTCAAATATTTTATAAATTTTGATTTTTCAACTCCTTATTTTTAAAATACTCTTCTCTAACAAGTTTAAATCCCTTATATGGGTTGGGATGGGTTTGATTTTGATCATTTCTCCTATGTAACATCATCTTTATTTGAACAAACAATGGAATAATTAATGTCTACTCTTTATTTCATCTTAACACATTGATTTTATTTTATTCTAAAATTATATTCTTCTTTTTAAAAAATATTAATTGACTAATATTATATTCTATAATAATTCAAGTTAATATTTTTAAATGTAAATTTAAAAATATTTAAATTATTTTAGATTAGGAAGAGCAAACTTTGATTAAGAAGTCCACCCTCCAAAAGAATGTGAGAATTAAATGACCAACAATCTAGAAATCCAATATGTTATTTAAGGGAGTGGAATCCAAAAATGTATTATTTATATTTATTTGGTAATAGAAATAATTACCATTTTTATATTTTAATATAACATAATTGTAATAGATTTTGGACAAATAGTGCATTTGAAAACATTATAAAGGGTCATTCAAAATATATTTTTCACAATGTCAAATTTTATTGTAATTTAGGTTTAGGTGTGTAGACACATAAATTAAAATTTAAGTTAAATAATGCATTTGTGACCACCCTTTTTACACACTTAGCTCATGACCTATTTTAGGACGTTTTGACCACTTTCCTTCACTTTTCGTGTTATGGACCCACTCTTCAAAGCAAACCAATGATCCCAAAATGTCCCTATTCATTATAAAAATGGTTCAAGCACTCAAAATTTTCTTGTTACATAGATAATTTGTTTGTGCTCATGAGATAAAAATACCCCATTGGAAAATAAAACCCTGCTAAGTTATTCATACCCACTAGTGTTGTCCTCCTATAAAATAATAGTTATTTCTTGAAATTCAAAGTTATGAAAAGGTCTTGTTATGATTTTTGTAAACCCCATCTGAAGGAATTCAAAAAAATGAATATAAAGACACATTTCAAACCATTTTTTTAGATAAGAGGCTTCCACACTAAAAAGCACTATAATTCAAATTGCACATTGAGAGTGAATTACCTATTTCTCCTAATTTTGATTACATACAGCCCTAGTAGCCTTGGGATAAAGTTTGAACAAACCTAAAATTTCAAAATTAATGGTTTAATAACTTAATCACACCAATATTTCACTAACATCTAACATTTTTCACTAGTCTTTCACACACACCAAACTAGCATGGGAGAATACATGGAGTTTGATCCCTTTTTAGATTATTGATATGTAGGTAGCATTCAATAGAGCAGTTATTGAGGTTAAAAACAATTCCAATTGTTGAACCATTTTAATTCCATGATTGAATTCATCTTCCTTTGTAAATAAAAAAAATCATAATCCATTTTTTGGGTTGTTGATGACCACCCCCCGCCCCCCCACCCCCCCCTGCCAAACTAAGGAAAACTTGGTTAGGAGAGCTTTGCTTAGATCCACCTCCACATAGGTGTGGTCACATGTTTTATTTTACCTATTAACCATTGAAATATCTAATGTAATATATTTTATAATAGCATCTATAATATATTTTAGGGTAGACGAAACCCAAAAATGTAGTCATAAATTTGGTAGTCTAACCCAATTTGGAAAAGAAGAAAGGGTCTCAACCAAAGGGTCAAAATATGTAAACCAAGGCTTTATGAATAATATTAGTTTATTATTGAACTAAGGTTCATTTTTATATATCTTATCTTGGTCAGATGATTCTTATAACAACAAAATGAATAACCCATGAGTAGAAGGGTATATTTCCACCTTATTGGAAAGGATATGAGCCTAATGTTGGATTATTCACTCATTCAGGGTAGAAACCATGGGCCAAAAACCATTAAACCCATATATTAATGTATTTTGACTAATAAAAGATGGAAAATAAGATATCTCATTATATTTAGGTAAAATGGAATGAAGTGTTGACAATTTATCAATAATAAAACTACGTGCAATGGGAGGAAGGTGAAAATTACCATATTTATAATTTTTTGAGAATCTAGCCATACATCCTTATTTTTACAATTCCATATTCCTTTTGGAATTTATTTTTTTGGATTCAAAATTATGTCATTTAGTGAGGATTTTACTTTACATTTTCCTTCTTTAGATATTCTACATTAAAATCTTGGATATTGACTTGGATGATGATATTGATGTGGGATCTTTCCTCAAGTGCTATGAAATTCCTCTATTACTATTTCATATAACCTCTTGAATAGAATTAGGTATTGTTGTAGGTGAATCCTCCTCTAAAAAATATGAATCCTTTTTAAAACTCTTGTTTGAATTGATAGCTTTTTCTGTTGAATATTTACCCCATGTTCACCTGATTTTGGTGCATCTCAAGATACATACTTACATTAGTGACATGTCTTACTTTTTGAGACATATCTTCATAAGAGAATTCATCTTCCAGATATATTTTTTATAATGTCTTAATTATAAAAATAAAATAAAAATAAATTCCATATTACAATAATTTAGGCTTGGTTGTACGTTGTATAAATTTGTTGAAAACCAATGAAAAATAGAAAATTATAAAGTGATTGAAAAAATATGAATTTTTTAAAGATAATGAATAAAAAAAGATTCATGATATAGCCTAATATGTCCAAAATATAAATATTTTAGTATTTTGAATACCAAATAATCATTTTACACAATCAAGAAACTAACTTTACAACTATCAAAAACATAATGCAACACATGACAAGTAACACTGCACATTTCTATTGCATTTAAGATCTATTTTGGTCTTCCCATGTAGTAATCATATTTGAAGGGCTAGTCCTACTTTCAATGTGTAGGGAATATAAATTTTTCTAACCATTCCATGATGAATATTTTGAAATCTAAAAAATACCTCAAAACCATTCTTCTCCATCGAATTCTAAGGTGGAAAAACATGAGCAAAATTAGACCCTACTTGGATAGACAAGGCATTATGATTTACTGTCACTCTTAGTGATTGTTCACAAAGGAGGGGACATGAATATAAAAATAATGAAATTACATTTAATCTCATTATGACCCCTAACAATGGCCAAAGTTTCATCTCCCAAATTTATTTCTCCCAGATGTACCATGCATTTAATGTTTGCCTTTCTGAGCTTGTAAAGGTAGTGATGGAGGAAAGAGAGTGTCTACTACATCTGTACGACCTAAAAATTGATCCAAATATTTAATATGACATGTGGAAGCCAAAGGGACCTTATGAAACCATTTTTACCTTCAAATAGATCTTTTAAGGATGAACAAGTGCCCAAAAGTGCTTGTAAAGGAGTATTTTACTAAATTTAGGCATTAAAACTACAAAATTATCAGTCTATGACCATTTATAAACATTTTATAGCATTATGTACATTTTTAAACTTTTAGATATGTTTAAATTTGAATGCATTAGATACAACTCCTTGAAAATAGGCCAAAAGGTGACCAAAATGACATTTAAGCATATAAGAACATAATAAAAGGTTAATACATGATATTATGAACCTTAAAGACACATTAAAAATGTTTATAATTAATATAAACCATGCCACAACTTTTACCACACTTTGAAACATCAAGACCTTGTAAATGACCCCTATGACTAGATAAGTACGCATGCGACCAAACCTTGGATAAGGTTAAACAATGACTAATGTGACCATATGGATACTATTTAAGACCATTTAAGACCATAACAAGACTATATACATGTTTTGATAATCCCATGAAAAGTTTTAACCTAGAGGGATTGACCCATTTTAACTTGGGGTCAAAACTTGGTCAACATGGATAAATAGTGGACTAAAGGTCTGATTTGGTAATGGGGATATGGATCATAATGGAATGTATAATGGTTAGAAAACAAATGAAGATATGTATTTGCAAGATCACACAATGTTGTTGATTATATATTCAACATAATTTTGGTTATGGTAGGGCCAAAGACTTCTAAGGATGTTATTGATAGGACTACAAGTTTTTATTATTGTTTGGACCTAAGTGTAGATGCCATCTGATTATGCTATAGAATGGAAATTGTACTGATGTTATCTTTTAAAAATTTGTTCATTAAGAAATGAAGAACTATTTTTCTAAGCTATTATTACCTCAAAAATGTTTTCACCAATAAATCTATTCTGATTATCCCAAAGCATCTCTGAGAAGGTTTCACTAAGGAATGTTGAATTTTTACTTCGATTCTCTACTAACACCTCAAATGAGGTTTCACTAGAAGATGCTAAGTTTGAGCTTTGATTGCCCCCTAACACCTATAAAAAGTTTTCTCTTGGAGATTATTCTTCATCTATATTAATGTGGTTTTATCTCCCCTAATATTGTTACGTGATATGTCACCATGGATGTAGTTCAACAAAGTGTGATTCTGTCCATCCCAATCAACACTTATGGGAGGTGGAATGTCAATATAATGGTATGTGAAATGGTAATGAAATGGTAAGAGGCAACATAATCCTCATATAATATACTAGGAGAATTTGTGTCAAAGATAAAGTAATCATCCTCAATAATTGTGGAAGGATCACAAATGTATTCAAATTGATCTATAAGGAATGCATAACCAATGTTGTAATAGCCACAAATATGTTCTGATTTTGAAGCTGAGTATGACTCAAGGGACATTGAATCCGATGTTGAGATTGATGTTGATTCTAATTTTGATGTTAAATCTAATATCGATTCAAAAATAGAACTTGGCATTAATGTTGATTTTTTATCTAGTGTGGTAGCAAAGATGATATGTTAAAAACTTAGTATTGGACAAGTAATGGCCTGTGATGGTATAATGGTCTCTTTGAAAATAAATTCATCTAAGAAGGGTTCAACATAGACTATCTCATATAGGTGAAGTCCCTTAAAGAGAGGGAACAACTCGAGGGGTGACTCCATAGAAACTAGCTTGTTAAAGTGAGACTCCTCAATGAGGGGAAAAGGGTTAAGAGACAAATCCACAGAGACTAGCTTGTCAAAGGGAGGCTATTTAAAAATAAGATAATGGTCAAGATAATGTTATACCTAAAGGTAATTATAATCATTAATAAATGACTTAATAAATATTGGTTTGTTAGAGTGAGATTCCTTGATAATAGGTAAAGGATCAAAAGGTGATTCATCACAGGTTGACTTGTCACGAATGGGTGGCTCAACAAAAACATCATGAATTGATTGGTTCTCTTAGATTTGTCTTACACTTGGCTATAAAATATCAGTTTTTGATAATTATTGGTCTTTGAATGATGAATCTTGAAAGGGTAATGATTGGCTCTATTTTGGCTTAAAGATTGGCTTGGATTTTTTAAAGTGGGAAAGGTTGGTAATGGATGAAGAATGATCAATGGCTGGATAAAGATCTATTTTTATATAAACTCATTTATGATGGGCTCAAAAAATATTGGTTGTTAGTATAGAATGATAACTATGATCTATCTGGTTGTAATTGCATAACCTTATTGGGATAATGATCTACCATATTTGTAAGATCTGGAAATGGTAATGAAAGGGTGTTACAAAGCTTGGTTGTTAACACAATCTGAAAGATGAGGGAATCGAATGGTAATGGAAGGGTGTTACAGAGTTTGGTTGGTAGAAAAGGCCAAATGATGAGGTCTTGAAATGTTAATGGAATGGTAATTTGGAGCTTGGTTTCTATCATAAGACAAAGGATGAGGTACTAGAATGGTAATGGAAGGGCGCTTCGGAGCTTGGTTGCTAGCACAATCCAAAGGATAAGATCTTGATATGGTAATGGAAGGGTGTTGTAGAGTTTGGTTGCTAGCAAAATCTAAAGGATGAGGTCCTAGTATAGTAATGGAAGGATTTTGTGAAGCTTGGTTTTGTAAGAAAGACAAAGGATGAGGTCCTAGTATGATAATGGATAGACACTCTAGAGCTTAGTTATTAATGCAAGTAAAAAGATGAGGTCTTGGTATGATAATATTTGGATGTTGTGGAGCTTGGTTGCTAATGTAGGCCAAAGGATGAGGGAGTAGAATGGTAATAAAAGGGCATTTCAAATCTTGGTTACTTATTTAGGCCAATTTTTAGGTCCTGAGAGTGAGTAAAATTACCCTTTTCTACCTTTCTCTCTCTTCAATTAGGCCTCCTTGCCTAAAATCTAGGTTTTCTACTCTATATCTCTCACACATGTTTTAAACCACCCAAAATCATGTGATTCACTTTCCATATCCTATCACCAAACCTTATGTCAAATTTTATGTCCTAAGACCCCATGAAAGTGTGAGAACTATGAAATGGCCTTGAAACCTAGTCTCATTTTAGGCTTGTTTAAGACTACCTTGAAAAATGGAGTTTATTTGATCACTTATAATATCTTACATATGGATTTTTTAATTTGAAATATGAAGTACATCTCAATTTATATCTCCCAATAGTTGGTAAGATTTGCATTGCTCAAAACCTTAATAAAATGCCTAAAAGCCATGTAAAATAGTGCATTTAATGTAGTCTATACAACTATAAGTATAGAAAAAGTACACCTATAAAATATAATTAGAGTCATCAACAATATACAAGAGGTTTCATGGGAAACCCAAGTCATTTCTTGTGCTTTATAGGTTCATTTCTTTGAATTGGTCACTGTTAGGGTTTTAGACATGTTCTATTCTTAAGGATTGTTCATAAAGAAAAAATCCTCTTTCTATAAAATAATTATATAAAATTATATTTAAGAGACCCCTACACCACCTAAAAACACCATTTTTTCCCATTCACAACCTCATGATAGTTCTAATTGAAATATAGTGTCTCTTAGTTTGCAAGTAGGCCATTGGAGTGGGGATGACATTCTTAGCCTATATTTATGAAGATGATGGACCTAAACTAACAAATAATTCCATGGGATTGAATTATGAAAAAAAATTTACCTCCTATAAAATACATTCATCTTTATGCATATGGTCGTGGCCTCACCAAGCAAGAGAAGACTAGTCTTGGATGATAGTCATGTATTAAGAGAACTCATGGTGGTGTTGAGAGATAAAATTACACTTTTCTTGATTTACCCTATCCATGGATGGTTTCTAAAGGTTTTTGATTTAATTTAAAATTTTTAAATCCCTTTATATCTCATTTTTCCACCCATTATGCCATTCTTTCTTATGACTATACTATATGTCTTCATGTGTGTGAATTAGGCTATATAGGGTTTCTAGTATTTGTCTCACTTTTAGGTGAATCTGAAGGCCTCATGGAGTTTAATTATCCATATGAATCCATTAGAAAACTATTTAATTTATCTTAATCCTCCTCTCCTCATTATAATCTACTTTCTATCACTTCACCCCAACTTCCCATATCACTGACTATAGGTGACCTTTTTCCTCAAGCTTATAACTAGCCTTCTTTCCTTAGTAGCCTACACATGCTCATGAAATATGAATATGGGGTTTATAGGTGTTAATTTTATCATCTTAAATCACTTTATCCTTGATAATTTTTAATTTAACTACTATCATTTGTTGATCTATTACTCAAAACCCCAAACCAATCATTATGTTTTTAATCTTTTCTTCATGCTTATAACTTGCCCACTTATCAAAGCAACCTATAGGTGGTTATAGGATAGTTTGAATACATTATTTATTTTTGGATCCAAATTTTACACAAATTATCATATCAATTATTTTTTATACCCTTATAAGTTTGGAACCTCCTCAAAATGTCCAAAACACCACATGTTTCGAAGCACACACTATTCTAAATTATTTTTAGGCCTTCTCAAGGTGTGGCTATAGGTTTGATCGGAGGAGAGTTTGAATATGAGACTTGAAATTATATATATATATATATATATATATATATATATATATATATATATATATATATATATATATATATATATAATATTCCATTTCACTTTGATAGGATTCCAACTTCATATGACCTTAATTTCAACTATACTACAAAGTTTGGTGACCCTTTTATGGAATTTTCAAACCCTTGCTCTCTTGCTTTCATATGCAAACCTGTGTAGAAGAATTAGGCTTATGAACTTAATATTATAACTCTCCTTTAGTTATAAAATGGTTTTGGTGACTTCAATATTTTTTACCTCCTC
The DNA here is from genome assembly GCA_037957365.1 of Torreya grandis. Lineage (NCBI taxonomy): Eukaryota > Viridiplantae > Streptophyta > Pinopsida > Cupressales > Taxaceae > Torreya > Torreya grandis. Next base: position 3,175,156 of record JARHVA010000252.1, on the reverse strand, counting down.
TCACCTTTATACTAAATAATGGTCTGACATCAACTCTTCCTTGATAATTGGTTTTAGTCCAAAATGAGGACCTAAAGTTTTGTCACCTATAGGTATTCATTTTTCTTGTATGGAATACAAATATAATCAAATTATAAGTATTGAAGTTTAAATATTGATTCAAATATTCTAAATTCCATATCACCTTTAAAAAATCCTTGAACTTATGACTAATAATATGTCATCCTCAACTTATTTATTCATTTGTATGGACTGTGCATATAATCAACTCATGTACAATATTTTGCATTGAAAGTGAAGGTCTCTTCAACTCTTTCATGTTATTTGATGATCCTAAATAGATTCATTGAGTATCACATGGTTTATTGGGAAGGTATAGTAGTTTTATCCTTTATTTGAACTCTTTTATTATAAGACCTAAGATCCATGAATGCTCACTTGAAGGTCTACAGACTTAAGAGCATAATTTGACATCTCTTCTACACACCTTGAACTTATAACCCTATACACAGTATTATCTCATGATATATTGGTTTATTATTTACAATTTGGACAACATTTAATGTTCAAACATGTAGAATACCATTTATGCACATACCATGCTTTTTAAAGAGCAAGACATGATGCCTCTTAATAGATTATTTGCAAAGAGATACTTCTCAAGAGAGAACACATGAATCCTAGGAGAGTGATAATATTTTTCATGAATTATGAATCACCTAAAAACCTTTGATATTGACAATAATTCAAACAAATCAAAACACTTCCAACAGGAGTGACTGAAGCTCCATACACCTGAGAACTTCTCCTCTTGTTGAAGACATCTGAGAAGGTTGAGTTGCTTGATTAAAAACATATTAAAAGGAATATTTTTAACTCTAAAAACATACCACAAAACCATTCTTATCCATTGAATTCTGAAGCGTATAAACAAGAGCAAATTTAGACCTAACTTGGATGGACAAGGCATAGTGACCTACTATCACTCTTAGTGATTTTACATAAATGAGGGGATATTAATCTTCAAAAAAATTCCACTAAATTGAATCTCATTATTACCCATAACAATTTCCAAAGTTTCATCTCCCAACTTTCTCTCTCTTAGTTGTACCATGCATTTGATTTTTGTCTTTATAAGCTTTTGAAGGTAGTGATGGAGGAGAGAAAGTGTCTACTCCATTTATATGACCTAAAATTTGATAAAAATATTGAATATGACATGTGAAAACCAAAGGGACCTTATGAAACCATTTTTACCTTCAAATGGATCCTTCAACGATGAACAAGTGCCCAAAAGTGCTTGTAAAGGAGTAGTTTACTGAATTTAGGCATTAAAATGCAAAATTTTTAGTCTATGATGATATCTAAACCTTCTCTAACATCAAGTGCATTTTTAAACTTATATAAATTTTTAAATAATAAGTTAGTACATACAAATCCTTACAAATAGGCCAAAAGGTGACCAAAATGACATTTTAGCACATAAGAACATAATAAAAAGTTAATACATGATATTATGACCTTATAAAACATTAAAAGCCTTTTATAATGAATCTAAATCATGTCCCAAATTTTAAAACACTTCAAAACATCAAGACCTTGTAAATGACCCCTAAGACTAGACAATACACATGAGACCAAACCTTGGACAAGATTATACAATGACTAATGTGATCATATGGATACTATTAAGGACCATTTAAGACCATAACAAGACCATATAGAATTTTTGATAATCCCATGAAAATTTTCAATTTAGAGGGCTTGACCCATTTTGACATGGGGTAAAAATTTGGTCAACATGGATAAGTAGTGGATTTAAGGTCTAATTTGGTGATGGGGATATAGATCATAATGAAATGTGTAATGGTTACACAATAATTGAAGATTGGGATTTTAAGGCACACAATTTTTTTTTTGATTATGTATTCAACATAATCTTTGTTGTGGCAAGGCATAATATTTCTAAGGATGATCTCGATAGGACCACCATATTTTTTTGTTATTTGGGCCTGAGAGTAGTTGCCATATGATTACATTATAGAATGGAGGTTGTACTAATGTTATCTTTAATAATATATTCATTAAGTAGTGAAGAACTATTGTGCTCACCTATTATCACTTCAAAGAGGTTTTCACCTATAAATTTATTTTGATTGTCCCATAGCACCTCTGAGAAGGTTTCACTAAGGGATGCTGAATTTTGACTTTGATTGTCTTCTATCACCTCACACAAGGTTTCAATAGAATATGTTGAGTTTGAACTTTGATTTCCCTTTAACACCTATAAAAAGGTTTCACTATGAAATTTTTATTGTTCTTTATGAATTTGGTCTCGGCCCCGCTAATATTTTTCACCTGATATGTCACCATTGATATAGCTCAACAAAGTGATATTGTCGATCCCAGTCGACACTTGTGGAGGTGGAATGTCAATATAATGGATATGTTGATTGGTGGTAATGGTATGTGGAATTGTAATGAAATGGGAAGAGGAAACACAATATTCATATAGGATTGTATGAGAACTTGTGTTGAAGCTAAAGTAAACATCCTCAAAAATTATGGAAGGATCACAAATGTATTCAAATTGATTTGCAGACCATGTGTAACCAATATTGTAACAACCACAAACATATTCTAATTTTGACGCTGAGTATGACTCAATGGACTCTAAATTTGATGTCAAGACTAACATTGATTTTACTTTTGATGTTAAATCTAACATCGATTCAAAAATATAACCTGACTTTAATGTTGATTCTTCGTCTAGTGTGGTATCAAAGATGTTATGTTGAACACTTTTTATTGGACAAGTAATGGCCTTTGATGGCATAATGGGATATTCAAAAATAGATTAATCTAAGGGTTCAACATAGACTAGCTTATCTAGGTGAAGTCCCTTAAATAGAGGGAATAACTCAAGGGGTGACTCCACAGAGAATGGTTTTTCAATGTGACACTCCTTGAGGGGAAAATGTCAAGAGAAAAATCCATAGAGACTAACTTGTTAAAGGGAGGATATTTAAAAATAATATAATGGTTGAGATAATGATTTACCCAAAGGTGGTTATAATCACTAATATGTGACTCAACAAAGACTGGTTTATCAAAGTGAGACTCCTTGATAAAAATTAAAGGATCAAAAGGTGATTCATCATAGGTTGACTTGTAATAAATGGGTGGTTCAACAAAAACGTCATGAATTGGTTGGTTCTCTTGGCTTTGGCTTACACTTGGTTGTAAAATATCAGATTTGGACACTTTTTAGTCTTTAAAAGATGGATCTTGAAAGGGTAATGATTTCATCTATTGTGTCTCAAAGATTGAGTTGGATTTTATAAAGTGGGGGAAGGTTGTCAAAGGATGAAGTGTGATTGGTGGTTGGATAATGATCTCTTTATAAATGGGCTCATCTATAATGGGGTCAACAAAGATTGGTTTTCAGTCTAATATGGTAACTATAACCCATCTAGTCATAATTGCACAACCTTGTTGGGATAATGAGCTACCCTATTTGGAAGGGCCTAGAATGGTAATGGAAGGGTGTTTCAAAGCTTGGTTTCTAACACAATTTAAAAGATGAGGGATTTGAATGGTAATAGAAGGGCATTGTAGAGCTTAGTTTCTAAGACAAACCAACTGATGAGGTCTTGGAATGGTAATGGAATGGCACTATGGAACTTGGTTACTAGAATAGGCCAAAGGATAAGGTCCTAGAATGGTAATATAAGGGCACTTTATAACTTTGTTTTTAGCATAGTCTAAAGGATGAGGTCCTGGTATGGTAATGGAAGGGGATTGTAGATTTTGGTTGCTAGTGTAATCTAATGGATGAGGTTATAATATGACAATGTAAGGATGTTGTGAAGATTGGTTTCTTATGCAATCAAAAGGATGAAGTATTGGTATGGTAATGGAAGGGTGATGCATAGTTTGGTTGCTAGTGTAGACCAAAAAATGAGGTTCTACTATGGTAATATTTAGATGTTGTGGAGCTTAGTTGATAATTAAGGATGAAGGATGAGAACATATAATGGTAATAAAAGGCTGTTGTAAATCTTGGTTTCTCTCCTTAATTAGGTCTCAATTAGGCCTCCTTGCCTAGAATCTTGATTTCCTACTCCAAACTCTCTCACATTTGTAAAACCACCCAAAATCATGTGATTATATTTCCCTAGACTATCACCAAGATTGATGTCAAATTTGAGGCCCTGAGACCCCATGGAAGTGTGAGAACTATGAAATGGCCTTGTAACCTAGTCTTATCTTAGGACTTTTTGAGATTGCCTTGAAAAATGGAGTTTGTTTAATCAATTCTAATATCTCATGTATGGATTTTTTGGATTAAAAAGATGAAATGCATATCAATTGACCTCTCCCAATAGTTTAAAATTTCTCCATTGCTCAAAACCTTACAAAAAACCTAAAAACCTTGAAAAAAGTGCATTTAATGTAGTTTATATAGCTACAATTAGAGAAAAAGTCCACCTAGATAATATAATTAGAGTTCTCAATAATGTTGAGAAATTTTTAGGAGCAACCCAGGTCATTTCATGTGCTTTAGAGGATCATTTCTCTCAAATTTTCATTGCTAGTGTTTTAGGAGGGTTTTAGGCATGTCCTATTCTTAAGGATTGTTCATAAAGAACAAATCCTATTTCTATATCCTAATGACAAAAGGTTGTGGTTAGGAGAACCCTCCATCACCTCTAAACACCATTGGGTCCCATGTAAAACCTCATGATATTTCTAAGTGAAATATGGTGTCTCTTGGGTTGTAAGTAAGCCATTGGAGAAGCACTGATAGTCTTAGCCATTGTTCATAAAAATGATGTACCTAAACCAAAAAATGGTTCCATTAAATTTAAGTCTGGGGACATTTTTACCTCCTCTAAAATTCATTTATCTCCATGCATAGGGTCATGACCTCACCAAGCAAGACAAGGCTAGTCTTGGATGATAAACATGCATTAAGAGAATTTGAGGTGGTCTTGAGAGATGAAATTACACTTTTCTTGCTTTCCCCTATCCATGGATGGTTTTGAAAGGTTTGTGCTTTCATTTCAAACTTTTCAATGCCTTTAGATATATTTTTTTCACCTATTAGGCCATTATTTCTTATGAATGTATTATAGGTTTGCATGTGTGTGAATTAAGCTCTATAGGCTTAGATAGGGTTTTAGTATTTGTTTCACTTTTAGGTGAACCTGAAGGCCTTAAGAATTTGCATTATCCCTATGAATCTATTATCAAACTATTTAATTTCTCTTAGTCCTCCTTAGTTTTAAACCATTATCTATCACTCCACCCCATCTTCCCACATCACTGACTATAAGTGACCTTTTTTCCTCAAGCATATAACTAGCCTTCTTTCCTTAGTAATCTATAGGTGCTCATGAACTATGTATATAGGGCTTAGAGGTGTTGATTTTATCATATTATCTCACTTTATCCCTACTCATTTTGACTTCCAAATGATTACTACCATTTTTTCATCTATTACTCAAAACCCCAAACCAATCACTATGCATTTAGTCTTTTCTTCACGCCTATAACTTGTCCACTTACCAAAGCAACTTTTAGGTGGTTATAGGATAGTTTCATTGAATTATTTATTTTAGGACCCCAATTTTACACCAATTATTATCTCAATGAATTTTTTATACCCTTATAATTTTTTAACCTCCTCAAAATGTACAAAACACCACATCTTTCCAAGCACACACTGTTCTAAATTGTTTTCAAGCCTTCTCAAGGTGTGGTTGTAGGTGTTGATTGGAGGAGAGTTTGAACATGAGCCTTGAAATTTGTTCTATCAACTATTTCATGGAACTTTGAGAGGATTACAACTTCATAGGACTTCATTTCAACTATACTACAAAGTCATTTGACCCTTTTATGGCTTTTTTTAATGCCTGCTATCTTGCTTTGATATATAGACATGTGTAGAAGCATCAGGATTGTGAACTTAGTATTATAACTATCCTTTAGTTATCATATGGTTTAGGTGCATTCAATAGTTTTGACATCCTCTTACCTTTATAATAAATCATGGTCCCACATCAACTCTTCCTTAATAGTTGGTTTTTGTCCAAAATGAGGACCTACAGGTTTATTACCTATAGGCATTCATTTTGCTTATATGGATTGAAAAGATAACCAACATCTGAGTCTTGAGATTTAAATATTGTATCAACTTCTATCAATTCATTATCACCTTTTAACAATCCTAGACCTTCTGACTAATCATATGACATCCTCAACTTGTTTATCCACTTGTATTGACTGTGCATACATTCAACTCATGTACAAAGTTTTGCATTGAAATTGAGGGTCTCTTCAACTCATTCATGTTCTTTGATGATCCTCAATAGATTCATCCAATGTCACATGGTTCCTTGGTAGGGTATACCAAGTTTCTCCTTTGATTGAACTCTTATAGAAAAAAACATCATATGTATAAACAAAAAAGCATCATATATATAAATAAAAAAGTACTTTATTTGTATAAATTAAAAAACAATTTATTTTTATAAATAAAATAACACTTTATATGTATAAAACCAAAAAACACTTTCTTTGTATAAATAAATAAGCACTTTATTCTTATAAATAAAAAACACTTTATTCTTAAAAATAAAAAACACTTTATTCGTATAAATTAAAAAACACTTTATTTGTTTCAATTAAAAAAATACTTTATTTGTATAAATAAAAAATAATAATTATATGCATAAATAAAAAAAGACTTTATTTGTATAAATAAAAAAGCATTTTATTTGTATAAATTAAAAAAATGCTTTATGTGTATAAATAAAAAGCACTTTATGTATAAATAAAAAACACATTATTTGTATAAATAAAAAAGCACTTTATTTGTATAAATTAAAAAACACATTATTTATATAAATAAAAAAACACTTTTATAAATTAAAACACATTTTATTTACATAAATAAAAAAAAAATTATTTGTATAAATTAAAAAGCACTTTATATATATATGAAAACACTTTATATGTATAAATAAAAAAATATATTATTTGTATAAATAAAAAATGATTTTATTTGTATAAATTAAAAAACATTTTATATGTATAAATTAGCACTTTATTCATATAAATAAAAAGCACTTTATTCATATAAATAAAAAATCATTTTATGTGTATAAATAAAAAAGTATTTTATTTGAAGAAATAAAAAACCATTTTATTTGCATAAATAAAAAAACACTTTATTTGTATAAATAAAAAAATATATTATTTGTATAAATAAAAAAGCACTTTATATATATAAATAAAAAAGCACTTTATATATATAAATAAAAAAATAATTTATATGTATAAATAAAAAAGCACTTTATTTGTAGAAATAATAAAACATTTTATTTGTAGAAAAAAAAAAAAAAAACTTTACGTGTATAAATAAAAAGCACTTTAAATGTATAAATGAAAAAGCAATTTATGTGTATTATTAAAAAACACTTTATTTGTATAAATAAAAAAACATTTTATATGTATAAATAAAAAAACATCATATTAAAAAAAAACACTTTATATCTATAAATTAAAAAAATCATATATATAAATAAAAAAACACTTTATTTGTATAAATAAAAAAACACTTATATGTATAAATAAAAAAACACTTTATATATATAAATAAAAAACACTTTTTTTAATAAATAAAAAAGTATTTTATTTGTAAAAATGAAAAAACATTTTATTTGTAGAAATTAAAAAAACTAGATGTATTATTTATACATATAAAATTCTTTTTTACTTATAAAGTGCTTTATTTGTATAAATAAATTTAAAAAAACACTTTATTTGTATAAATAAAAAAACACTTTATTTGTATAAATAAAAAATCATTTTATTTATATAAATAAAAAAGTAGGATATGTATAAATAAAAAAGCAATTTATATGTATAAATAAAGAGCACTTTATATGTGAAAATAAAAAGCTTTTTATTTGTATAAATAAAAAAACCATTTTATATATATAAATAAATAACACAAAAATAATTTATTAATATAAATAAAAAAGTACTTTATTTCTATAAACAAAAAAGTATTTTATTTGTATAAATAAAAAAAACACTTTTTTTTATTTAAAAAAATTATATATATAGATAAAAAGCAATATATATGTATAAATAAAAGAGTACTTTTGTATAAATAATAAAACACAATAAAAAATCACTTTATTCGTATCAATAAAAAACAGATGTATAAATAAAAAAGTAGTTTTATATGTATAAATAAAAAAGCAATCGTATAAATAAAAAAGTAGTTTATATATATAAATAAAAAGCATATTATTTGTATAGATTAAAAAAACCATATGTATCAATAAAAAAACATCATATGTATAAATAAAAAAGCAACATTTTATACATATAAATAAGAAAACACTTTATATGTATAAATAAAAAAGAACTTTATTTATATATATTTATATATATATATATATATATAAATATCATATATATAACTAAAAAATCACTTTATATGTATTTATATAAATAAAAAAGCACTTTATTCATATAAATAAAAAACACTTTATTCGTATAAATAGAAAAAGCACTTTATTAGTATAGATAAAAAAGAACTCTATTCGAATAAATAAAAAGCACTTTTTCGTATAAATAAAAAAAATATTTTATTTGTATAAATTAAAAAGCATTTTATATGTATAAATAAAAAAACATTTTATTTGTATACATAAAAAAGCACTTTATATGTATAAATAAAAATACTTTATTTGTACAAATTAAAAAAAAATTATTTATATAAATTAAAAATAAATTATTTGTATAAATTAAAAAAATACTTTATTTGTATAAATAAAAAAATAAGCATATGTATAAATAAAAAAACATTTTATATGTATAAATAAAAAAACACTTTATTTGTAAAAATAGAAAAAACCCTTCATTTGTATAAATTAAAAAAACACTTGATGTGTATAAATAAAAAACACTTTGTGTATAAATAAAAAACACTTTATGTGTGTAAATAAAAAAATACTTTGTGTATTAATAAAAAGCACTTTATTTGTATAAATAAAAAAGCATCATATGTATTAAAAAAAAAAATCATTTTATATGTATAAATAAAAAAACACATTATATGTAAATTTAAAAAATACTTTATATATATAAATAAAAAATACTTTATTAGTATAAATAAAAAAGCATTTTATTTATATAAATAAAAAATCACTTTATTCATATAAATAAAAACCACTTTATTCATATAAATAAAAGAACACTTTATTTGTATAAATAAAAAAAGTAGTTTATATGTATAAATAAAAAATCACTTTATTTGTATAAATAAAAAACCACCATATGTATAAAAAAAAAAACACTTTCTTTGTATAGATAAAAAAACACTTTATTTGTATAAATTAAAAAAAAACTTTATTTGTGTAAAATAAAAATATATTTTATATGTATAAATTAAAAAATATTTTATATGTATAAATAAAAAAACACCTGATATGTATAAATAAGAAAGCACGTTCACACATTTCAAACTTGTTTGAGAGCACAATCTGATGTCTCTTATCAACACCTTCAAATTATGACCTTATCCATAGTATTATCTCAATTGGTTTATTATTTACACTTTGGCCAACATTGATGTTCAAACATGTATAAGACAATTTATGCACATTCTATGCTTTCCAAAGAGCAAGACATGATGCCTCTTAATAGACTATTTACAAAGAGCTAATTCTCAAGAGAGAAAACATGAATCTTGGGAGAGTGAGAATATTTTAAATGAATGATGAAGCACTTGAAAACCTCTAAGAGTGACAATAAGTCAAATAAATCAAAATACTTGCAACAAGAGTAACTAAAACTCCAGACACCTGAGAACTTTTCTTTTTCTTGAAGACACTTGAGACGGTCAAGTTGCTTTATGAAAACCCATATTGAAAGGAATATTTTTAACTCTAAAAACATACCTCAAAACCATTCTTCTCCATCAAATTCTAAAGTGGATAAACAAGAGAAAAATTATACCCTACTTGGATGGACAAGGCACAGTGACCTACTGTCACTCTTAGTGATTGTTCACAAAGGAAGGGAAATGAATCTATAAACAAATGCCACTAAATTGAATCTCATTAGAACCTTTGACAATGTCCAAAGTTTCATATCACAACTTTCTCTCTCCTAGCTATACTATGTATCTAATTTTTTATTTTTTGAGTTTATGAAGGCAACGATGGAGCAGATAGAGTGTCTACTACATTTCTATGACCTGAAACTTGATAAAAATATTTAATATGATATTTAGAAGCCAAAGGACCTTTTGAAACCATTTTTACCTTCAAGTAGATCTTCTAAGGTCGTACAAGTGCCCAAAAGTGTTTGTAAAGGGGTATTTTGCTAATTTTTTACATTAAAATTGAAAACTTGTCATTCTATGACCATATTTGAACCTTATCTAACATTAGGTACATTGTGAAACTTCTATAAATGTTTACCTTTGAAGGTAGTATGTGCAACTCTTCATAAATAGGTCAAAAAGTGACTAAAATGATATTTTAGCACATAAGAACATAATAAAAGGTTAATACATGATATTATGACCTTGAATATACATTAAAAACCTTTTATAATGACTCTAAATCATGTCATAACTTTTAATACACTTGACAACATCAAGACCTTGTAAATGGCGCTTAAGAATAAACAAGTACACATGAGACCAAACCTTGAACAAGGTTAGATAATGACTAATGTGACCACATGGATGATATTGAGGACCATTTAGGACCATAACAAGACCATATACAAGTTTCAACCTAGAAGGATTGACCCATTTTGACTTGGGGTCAAAATTTGGTCAACATAGATAAATAGTGGATTAAAGGTCTAATTTGGTGATGGAGATATGGATCATAATGGAATGTATAATGTTTAGGAAACAAATGAATATCATGATTTTTAGACACATAATGTTTTTGATTATGGATTCGACATAATTTTTAGTATGGCAGGACTAAATACTTCTAAGGATGTTCTCGATAAGACCACCAAATTTGTTTGTTATTTGGGCCTAAAAGTAGCTACCATCTAATTGTGTTGTATAATGGAAGTTATACTGATGTTATCTTTAATAATATATTCATTAAGTGGTGAAAAATTATTGTTCTCAACTATTATCACCTCAAAGATTTTTTTACCAATAAAGTTATTATTATTCTATGGCGCCTTTGAGAAGCTTTCACTAAGGAGTGCTGACTTTTGATTTTAATTATCTTCTAAAACCTCAAATGAGGTTTCACTAGAAGATGCTGAGTTTGAATTTTGATTTCCCCCCAACACCTCTAAAAAGGATTCAATAGGAGATTATTCTTATTTTGTATGAATGTGGTATTGGTCCCCATAATATTTTCACCTGATATGTCACCATGGATGCAATTCAACAAAGTATGATTCTATTGGTCCCAATCGATGCTTGTGGGAGGTGGAATGTCAATATAATGGATATGTTGGCTAGTGGTAATTGTATGTGGAATGGTAATGAAATGGGAAGAAGTAAAATAATCCTCTTAGAAGATACTAGAGAACTTGTGTCGAAGCTGAATTAATCATCCTCAAAAATTGTGGAAGGATCACAAATGTATTCAAATTGATTTGCAAGGCATGTGTAACCAATGTTGTAAAAACCATGAATGTATTCTTATTTTGAAGCTGAGTATAACTCAAGAGACTCTGAATTTGATGTTGAGACTGATGTTTATTCTACGTCTGATGTTAAATCTAATATTCGTTCAAAAATAGAACTTGATTTAAATCTTGATTCTTCATCTAGTGTGATAGAAAAGATGCTATGTTGAATGATTTTTATTAGACAAGTAAGGGCTTGTAATGGCATAATGGTCTATTTAAAAATAGATTCTTCATCTAGTCCCTTAAAGAGAGATAATAACTTGATGGGTGATTCTACAGAGTATGGATTATCAAATTGAGACTCCTCAATAAGGGGTAAAAGGTCAAGAGACAAATCCATAAATACTAGCTTATCAAAGGGAGGCGCTTTAAAAATAAGATAATGGTCGAGATAATGATTTATCGAAAGTGGTTATAATCATTAAGAAGTGACTTAACAAATATTGGTTTGTTAAAGTGAGACACCTTGACAATAGGTAAAGGATAAAAACATGATTCATCATAGGTTAACATGTTACAAATGGGTGGTTCAACAAAAACATAATGAATTAGTTGGTTCTCTTGCCCTTGGCTAACACTTGGATATAAAATATCAGATTTGGACACTTCTTGGTCTTTGAATGATGTCTCTTGAAAGGGTAATGATTAGCTCTATTGTGGCTCAAGGTTCGGCTTAGATTTTCTAAAGTGGGAGAAGGTTGGCAATGGATTAAGAATGATCAGTGGTTGGATAACAATATCTTTTTAAATGGGCTCATATATGATGTGCTCAACAAAGATTAGTTACTATTTTATTCTTTTAGGAAATGAAGTGTTTAATTTCTAAGTAATAAAGGTCTAGAATATATGGAAAATTATGGTTTAATGTTGTAAAATACATGTTTACACTAATTTGATCAACTTAAATTACATAGGAAGGAGAAGACAAAGAAGAATTAACTTAGCTAGTTTTGTGCTAAAATTAATGATTATGAATTTGAAATTGGAGGAGCAAGAGTGGGACAGTTTCTGAATTCTAGCTCTAGTCTCTATTTTTTTATTAGATAGGAGCATCAAAAATAGGACACCCTAGTGTCTGATGCTATAGTCCTTTCTGAACACATAAGGCTAAAATCTTTCTGGGTTCTATTCATCTACTTAGTATGACCTTGCATACTAAATTTCAAGTCTTGGAAGTCATTGGAGCTTGTTGTAGGTCTATTTCAATCTTTAGTACTTGTATTAGTTTGCACACATAGAAACAACAAATATAATTAAAGCAAAAGGGGGAAAATTTAGGTTGTGGGAAGAATTATCGTACAATCAAGAACCCTTGTTATTTTGATTGTTTCCTATATTAACCCTCATGCTAAGGGTATCAGATTCAATGTATTTCTCCTTTAGGGAACATGCATAATCAATGTGCACGATTGATGCAAGAATGAATTTTGCTCAAGCCCTTCCTTGATCAAGCATGCCAATCTATGTGTCATGTAAAGAATGTTGAGCTATAATATTGATTGATTTATTTATGTCTAATGTGCCAAAATAGTAAGTGTTAGATATAAAATGCCTTATATAGTCCTTTACATAGGAGACCCATTATTTTGAATTTAGGAGCTTTATTTGCATTTGGATAACATTGAGAAGCTTAGGAATAAAGCAAATAAAAAGGGTAAGACTCATCCTATAGAAGAAACTGACCATTGGGGCTAATTTTTCACTTGGAAAACTGTGTCAAAAATAGGACACCCTAAGTTCCATCACACCAATCCAATTTGGGCATTGTTATCTACGGGCTATGGGACTTGGAGGATGGGTCGTGACCTAAAATATGTACTTGGGTCTAAAAGGGATAAATTTGGAAAGATACAGATGAACAGGGATAAGAAAAATGATGTCTAAAAAATGTAGTAAGACAAATCAGATAAAAGGACATGGCTAAATGTGAATAAAAGCTCATATTCTCCAATCAAAATCTCCTATGAAAGGACTATGAAAAGACATAATATGTGTGTTTTCTTGACCAATTTAGGGTGTGTATATTTCCCCCCCTTTTAATCTAGTGATGCAATGAAATGAATTACTAGAGTAAAAGAAACAAAGAAGATACATATCAAAACTTACCTATGTGAAGATAAGTGTGATGAAGAAAAGGGTCCAACTTCATGGCTAGGGAAGTGGATGAAGAACTAAAATAATGCTCGAATAAAGAAGGAATCCTTGTAATATAATCTTTTTTTACTGAATCTAAATAGTTCCTAGATAAAGAAGGAATCTTTGTAATAGATGCCCCCTGTATTGAATCTAAATAGTGCTTGGAAAAAGAAGGAATTCCTGTAATAGATGCCCCTTGTATTGAATATGAATAGTGCATAGAAAAAGAAGTAATCCCTATAGTATATGCCTCCTATATTGTATCTAAATAGTGCTTAAAAAAAGAAAGAATCCCTATAATATATGCCCCCTGTACTCAATCTGAAAAATTTGAACTAGATTTTAGAAGTGCTCAAAGGTCCAAAACCAATGCATGTCCTCTATCCTCACAAACTTTTGGGTCTGAGTCTGAGTAATACTATGGACCAATCACTGTAGACAATCATATATTCCAACCTGGTGACAACCTGAGTAATGCGTGGGTATAAACCAAAAATGTTGGTAAATGTGTGAGAAAAAGATGGTATGTCCTACCATCTTAATTTGTATAATCCTAGAAGATGAAAGACATGAACACCTATTCCATGCCCCAAAATATAGTATGTGAGAGATGCATCTGAATAATATGGAAATCTATATACCTATATGTGATATGATTTATCATGTCATGTCTCATGTGCAAAACTAGAGATCAAAATAATGTGCTATGCATTATGCCTATAATCTGTTATCTGGTCTATAACTATGTCATACTATATGAATCTATATGTGTGAGGCATGTAGTAATGTACATGCCCCTAAATATGGTATTGAGATAGTTTATATATCTATAAATTGAAGGTGTTTCCCTTTGAATGTCTTGAGTAATGCTGAGTGACCCAATGTAATTTGAATCATTATATAATCTTGAACAAACTTAAGTGAGTGATGCTAAATGACCCATATAATTTGAGCCACTGTATAATATTAACCAATCTAAACTAAAAAATGCTAAGTGACCCATATACTCTGAACCATAATATAATCTTGACCAATTCGAATTGAGTAATTTTGATAATCTAAAAATTAGAGGTGTAAAAACCTTGCCAAGTAACCCATGTAGTATGAATAATTATATGTTTTGACTGATCTGAGCTAAATTTTATAATTTTATTGCTAGAGGTGTGAGAACCATGGTGTATCCATCAATGAGAGTGGATAGGTGTGTTGGATAAGTCTAGAAATATAAATAGTAGGAATGATGCCCCCCTTTTGGGGAGAGGGATGAAATCTGTGATAGAGGAGGTTGAGCCAAAAGTGATGATTAGTGAAGAAATGTATAGGAACTTGGTTGGTATGTTTTGAATAGATCGAAAGTCTATTATTGAATTGGTGAGATTAAATTTATAGGAATGAAAGGTATCTTTGATTGATTAGGATCGAAGATTATATCTGAGTATAGTAGAGATATAAAAATGTTTATGTCATGGTAGGCAAAATGAGGTAGTAATAGATTGAATGGAGTGAAATGTTGATTGATTGAATAGGCTAGGTTGCTTGAATGTTTTGAATGAGTGTTTATTGGTGAGGACCAAGTTGTATGTCTAGATATAAGAGAGGTATATATGTGTGCATTCCATAGTAGGCAAATGATGTAGTAAGAAAGTAGGGTTTACTTTATGTCTAATATGTCATTGTCATGATTTTGAAGAATAAAACAATTTGTAAAATGGAGTTACAGAGCTTAAAGGAAATTTTGACTAGTTATAGCACTGTTGTCCAGGTTGAAGCACTCCTATCCAATGCTACTATCTTGTACTTAGCACTATTGTCTTGGAGGCTAGATTTTATAGGCTAATGCTTAGTTTAGTTGATGTATTTTTTCTTGGCATGGTGAACTAATGTATTTATTGTTTTATAGGATTTTTGACTTGTGATCTATTGATTTTTAGCTTGGCTATTTAGTTAGACATAGATGACTGATATATATGTTACTTTCTAGTGTTTTGTAGGGTGAGGTACAGATGAGAGATTTCTATAGAGGCCATGAAATGGAGACTCTAAGAGTTTTACTTTTATCAGCTGATGACAGGGTTGTGATGGATAGAGATGGATTGGGTCACATATGTGATCTAGGTATTGTACAATGGAATATGCATTTGATTACCTTTGGATACGTATGATACACCTATAGATATACTTGATGTGGATGATGTTGGTTACATCGAGGTATATTACACATGGTGGGTGGGGCATTGATGGGCTCTGTTGTATCCTGTTAATGGAGGAGATGCCCTCGAATATGAGGATTCTACTTTGATTCACATGATGGGAGGTAATTTGTGATTATGCTTGAGTTGTGTGCAAGTTCAAGTTTGTCTTAGTTTGTTTTGAAAATGTATGTTTAACATAGTGTTTGTATATTTTCATATAGGTGGATTTGGAGGTGTTCAAGATGAGGCACCTATTAAAGCAGGTGGTGGAGATGACATGTTTTGAGAGACCATCATTGAGCTGACACTTTGTGAGATTACACAACATGTACCTGATGATGTTGTGGAGGAGGGTTTGATAGAGAGAAACAATTATGGCTAACATTTCTGCTTATTTATTTAATAAGGCTGCTATAGCTACAACTACGTATGTTATGGAAGCAAAAGATAAGCATGAACTTAGAGCTGAGTTGAATGGGTGTAGGATGCTTCCACCTGATTGTGGTGTGGTGAACATAAAGATTATAGATGACTATATGGATCTTTAGAGATGATATGTAGATGTGCATGAGGAGTATAGTCAGTTTTTGGGGTGGGATAGTTGATGCAAGAGGCAATCTAGAGATCAAGGAGGTGTAGGATCATCAAATGCTAGACAAGATTATGGGACTAACACTGGAGGAGAGAGTGAGACCGAGAGTGAGGGCATGACCCCTATTCATGATCTATTGTATTTTGACATGATGTACATATGTTTTGAAAACTTTGTGATATATATATATATATATGTATATATATATATATATGTATATTTATATATATATACATATACATATATATATACATATACATATATATATATATATATATACATATACATATATATATATATACATATACATATATATATATATATACATTATGTATATATATATATATACATATATATATATACATATATATATATATACATATATATATATATACATATATATATATATATACATATGTATATATATATATATATACATATGTATATATATATACATATATATATATATATATATATGTTGGTTTGATTTTGAAATCATGTGTATTTGTGCTATGGATTCTAGAATATGTTGGTATATTGATTGTAAGTGGTTGATTTTGGAAATTATTGATTTAATGTTGAGTTTTATTTTCACATGTTACATGGTACATGGTGCTTGGGATCTGGGATTTGATGTTTTTGTATGTTTGGTAAGATGGCATTTTGGATGTGATTCGATTGTTCAGGATATGTTTGGATGTGATGTGTTGATAGTTGTGATACTAGGCTTATTGATTTTGAATTATAAGCATATGTATGAAAATATTTATTTATTGTGGTAATTGGTAAACTATTTGGATAAATTTGAGTAGGGTTTGAATATGTTTGATTTGGTAAAGTGTTTGGATAAGTTTAGTTTGGTTTGATTATACTTTGATAGTCTAGTTTGTGGTTAAGGATGGCTATCTAGAATTAGGAATGTTAGTTGTTAGTAGGAGGGAAAAGTAAGATAACTCTGTGTGCATATTACCTCCCTGAGAGTGGCTCAAGAATATAAAGGTTAGCTAGACCTTTGGCTCCATCATTGCCCTTCTAAGTAAAGCTATGAACTGATGCTAAAATGAATGTATGTTATATCAAATTATGCTATATCAATATCTAAACCCTATTGGACACATAAAAAAGTTCCCATACTACTCATTTTGTGTAGGAATATGCTTAATAGTTTATACTATCTTCTATGAAGAAGGCTTATATGTTTGTATCCAAATATATTGTGGCCTCTATTGTGATGTCTATAAATGTGCACTATGCTGAGATGGAGCTAAAACCAATGCTGAGGGCTCATTTAATCTTAATCATAATGGGTTCTTATGAGAGATAGGACCTTGAAAACTTAGTTGTAATGAATATCACTCTGAATTATTACTCTATAATGTGGGTTCAACTAATCTTAATCATAGCAGATTGTTATGTGAGATAGGACCCTAAAAACTTGGTTGTAATGAATATCTCTCTAGAGAAGTACTCTGTTGTGGTGCTTGTGAATCTATTGGATATGTATATGGAACTTCACTAAGTATACCATGGACTACACTGCTATATGTGGGTTGCTTTTACTGTACTAGTTTTTAGACTTTTTGAATAGTTGGAATAAGAGATCTCATATGAGATTTTCTCATAAAAATTGCATTTCACTCATGATGAGTGATCGATGATTCTTTTAAGGAATGTCTTGGGATGACTTAGTCATGGAGGAATAAGGTCTAGGGTTCCATAATAGAGGATATATTTATGCCCCTATGTGAATGTTATAATACCATTATCAACACATTTAGTAATAAAATCTCTAAGTACAAAATAGTCATTATCTTTATGTCCATGGATACAATGATAGTTGAAAAAAGGTTGATGTTGTAGACACCTAAATCTGGCCACCGATGACCTCTAATCAGGGTTTTGGCTAATTTTCACCCAAAATGCATAATTTGGCCTAAAAACACTAAAACATGCTAAATGATGTGAAACTAAAATATTTAAGTGCCAATTTTGGCTAGGGTATCCCTAAATGGGGAAATGCAATTTATGGGCTAGCTAACTTTGATTAGATCATTTCAAGTCAAAATGCTAATTGTGTACCTAGGTTCTTTGGATTGCTCTTCCTTATCAAATCTTGTGCACAAGACATGTGTCTTTGTTATTTGTTGTTGGCAACATCATAAATGGGAATATGGTTCCAACACATCTAACATCACCTTCTAATTCCAATCTAGTCAAATTTAGGACCAATAACAGGGCATTCTCAAATTAAGTAATTTATGCACAAAGTGTTTAAACATGCTTAAGAGCTAATTAACCCAAATCAAGGCATAATTAATAATTCCAAGGAAACTTGTTGAATACTTATTTTTGGAAATGAATATTAAATATTTACATCATCAGGTGACCTGATTTCTTTGAAAGACATCCCTAGGCCATAAATGCCACAAATATCAGGATGCATGCCTCCCATGCCTCATCAAAGCCCTTCATGCCTCTTAATTGCCCCTTTTTCCAATGTCATGATGAGGATAATTACAAAATTAATTCCAAAATTTTAATTAATCCTCAACCACACATCTCAATCTTGAGATGGATAGTTTAGGTTGATTCTGATCAAATCTATAAATCTTTAAATAGGAGGCCTCACCACATGAATTTTAAGCTTTTTTGATGCAAAGTTATAATGCCAAATTGGTTCCAAAAGCTTCAAGAAAATATTATTATAATTCTAAATTTATTCCAAGCCAAGCCAAGCCAAAGGTGCCAAGGAGACATGGAGGTAGCCAAGCTTCCATTTCCAAGGACTTCATGAGCACAAGCCGAGCAAGCTACTACAACAAGCATTTTGGATCATCCAAGGAAGTTAAAAGAGGTTTATTTTGTATTTTAGTTGTGTGTTTTATTCATGTTTGTTAAATAATCTCTCCCTAGTGTCTAGGTCTAGAGATGTTATGCTATTAGTGTGTTTATTTCATCTTTTTTTAATTTTGGAACTAACACTATACTAACCATTCTCTCTTGAGTCAAATTCCTAGATCACATAATGGCATGTCTGGTGGGACTAGACGCATCTCACACCTGAAGGAGATCATTTTGCAACCTTAAAATATTTATTTAATATTTTAAAACTCTTGTAAATTGATTTTATAACTTTAATTTTCCATTTTTGGTTGTCATGATTTTTACACAGTAGCCAACGTCGACAGGAAATACTAACATCAGTCACTAACTCAACTGATGTCGATCAACAGAAATGACATCGATTAGATCTTGATTAGTCATAACCAACATCGGTCACTGTGTTTTTCCAGAAACATAGACTCGAGATCTATGTTTCTAAAGTTTATTGTTTCAAACTTAAAAGAGCTTCAAAGCTAAAGAACATGCTAACAATTTTGCTATAGGGCCAAGTAGGATATTTGCTTAAAACATATTTAAATCACCTTTGCATGCTTACAAATTGATTATAAAAATTTTTTTTGGTGTTTCAACAAAGAATTTAGAGGTTTTGGTGAATGTTTTCAAATTTACAACTAAGACCAAGGGGTCAAATGAACACCACCAAATCTTTCAATTTGGGTTTAAAATTGAACACACTTTTAAATTTTTGTTTGCAATATTTGTTTAAATTTTGTTTGGAAAAAAGAGGAATGTTGTGTGTATGCTATTCCATTTTTCCCCTATAGGGAACCCTTAGAATCAAAATCGCCATTCCTATTAGAAGCTAGCCTAGTCCAAGGCTTAGAAAGAAAGTCATCTAGAGCACTCCCCAAAAACTTGTCAAAGTTTGGGTGATCCTCAAAATGACCCTAAAGTTTTTCTACTTTTATGATTTATTTATGTTCATTGTATATTGGCTTGTGAGGGGGAATTCATCACCTCTCACAAGTTATTTAGGGAATATTTGACCTAGGGTTTCATCTCTAGGCATTGACTTCATTTGACTCTTTTAGAGTTGCACACGAAACATAGTGGAACTTTGGACATCACACTACACTGAGCAAACAACAAGATGTAGTGGTTATAAAAAGGAATATACATTTTTGCAACAAGCCAAGTGATATGGACCCAAAATACATGATTTTATTTTTCATTGTTTGGCATGAAAGTCATTGTGCAATTGATTCCCCTAGATCGTTCAGAAACTTGTTAGATTTTAGACAAATCCCCACTTGTTGTGGAAGTATTGTTGGTCCAAGGTGAACCTCAAGGTCCATGTCATAGTAATATCATTTGAGAGAAGGCGGGGGTGTAAAAACCTACTATATAATGTGAATTTACTTTTGGATGAACACTTAAAATCCTCTCAAATGATGTATATTGATAGATTCTAACAATACCAAGCAACCTTGTCAGTTTAGGATCTAAAGGAAATTAATTAGTTGGTCTTGTCCTAGATTAAAGTCTTGTTTAGAGTCAAAACTTGGTGTAAAAAAACAATCCAAACCAAAAACATAGTCCAAATTTCCATTTTAACAAAGAGGTGTTATGCTGTCTACATGAGATTATCAATTTGCCTTATTCAAAGTTTATCAAAAACATGAGAGTCATATCATCCACTTTGGCATAGTTATGCTGCCCAATTGAGTCTAGAACTTTACCAAAGTTGTTTAATTCCTTCACTTATAGTCTAAATTTGAAATTGCACCTTTATAAGTTCATAGAGTTGATGTGTTAAGTGGGTTCATCATTTGCACTAAACTTGAAGGAACTTAGGCTCAATTTTCCTTTTAGGTTGAAGGTTGTTTAAGACTCATAATCATTGCCATCACTTGATAGACTTAAGCCATTTTGTGTTAAACACTTGTACCTTGAGTCAATGAACCATAGCATTTTAGGGCAAGAGAAGGTGGGTTATGTTGTCAAAATTGTGGTAAAATGACTTTGCCTTAGAGAGATTTTAAAGCAAACCTTTTGTCACACCTTTTGGATAATATAGCATCGTTATGCTACCAAATCATTTCAAATATTATTTCATAGACCTTCTTGAATAGAGTTAAAAATTTGTTCCTACATTTTTAGATCAATTTGAGTGTACTTTTGTGATCCTTTATCTAAAACACTGTCATACTGTTTACCTCTATTTAGCTCATTTCTCAAAGGAACCAGGTTTTATACCTTTTTTGTGAAGAATGTAAACTATTGCTAAAGTGCCTTTTGTTTCATACCTTATACCTAGTTGATCAAGTTCATGACCAAGAATTAGATGCCTAGTGTTTTTTAGAAGTATTTCAAATTTGTTAAATTAGAACTTCTATCATTTTCAAAGTCTAGCTTTTGATGTCGTTTGGCCAAGAGTATTAACACATGCCTTGTTTGAGCCTAGATTTTGACACCATGTTTGGCCAAAAGACCTAGTAACTTTTAAATTCCTAGATTAGACTGATTTGAAAAAAATTGACCTTAGAGTTTGGCATTTCAATTTTTTAGTCCATTTAATTGCTTACCTTTGTGTGAATAGTGAAACATTAGATATTTTACATTAGCTTGTTTCCTCACAAATCTTTGCATAAACCTTTTGATCTTTTTGACAAATCTAGACCAAGTGGAACATCATCTATTATAGATATTGTTTATTTTTAGAGTTTATAGAACTCTTTGACCCTTTATCACAAAACATTGACTATGAATCCCAACATGGATTCCTACACTCATAGTGGACTCATGTACAACCCAGGGATTAGTAATGTAGTTACATAAGAAGAAATGGTGCAAGATCCCTATGTTGATAATATTGCTTATGAGATGGATTATTATCCTACTCAATCAGGAGCACAATGTCAAGATCCATTGGCTAATTATTTGGCTAACACACCACCTTATTCAGAATAGGACCAAGAACAAATCATGAAATACCTATCCATAATACCTATAGTAGATGAGCCAGTTCTTCAATAGTCATATTCTACTGATACAACTTCCATGTGTGATCCATTTTTGTTTAATAAACATTTGTTAGAGAAAAAATATGAGATTTTGGTTAGAGCCATAGAGGTAGGGGCCAAGTTTCCCGCAAACTTCCCCCATGAAATTTACCAAGTCTAGTAAGAGTGCCCCATAATATCATTTACGATCAATAGGCTTATTCTATCAATCTTATGGCTCTATTCCAAACAACGTATCAAGACCCTAATATATCCAATTGAGGTAAAAACATCATGGAAGATCACTTTAACCAAATGCAGACAACATATCAAACCTACCTGAATTTAGCACACATGACTTCAATCAGATGAACATGGTATGTAAGCCTCTCATTAACCTAGTGCCTTCAATACAAGTGTTGATATAATTAACTAGACAAGAAAATTTGAGTTCTAACCTATTTATACAAACCACTCTGATAGATAACTTGATGCATATGCCAGTTACTGAAGAAGTGTCTTCAAATTCTACACTAAATAGTGAGCCAAACATAGTGGATAATGTGCAAATAGCATCCAAACCTGATCAAAGTGGTACTAATGCAAAAAAACACTAGCCAAGAACATGTACCTATAGTTAATCCCATGAGTAGATCATCATACCAAGGAATAGGAGTTTCTACACCCCAGCCTCAACTAGTTACTTCCTCAAGTATACAACCTATGGGATTAGGTAATAAAACAATGACCAATGCCACACCTCAATGATAGAATCTGATGAATCCTACTCCTCCTTAACAAGTAATGAGTAGTATTCCACAACAATAGACACAACCTAGTATATCAATGAAATAAAGGACATACAATGCCACCTCATTTAGGGGCAACTAATATTCCACCTCGCCAGGTAATGACAAACATACCTCTTCAGTCACAAACTAATATGCCAATTCAAAACCAAGCAATGATTAGTCAACAATGTACAAATATTGGTCAGTGACAAATGTTGAATCTATAACCTACTTTCACTTCTTCACAAGGATTCATGCAACAAAGAGGTCTTAATGTTTCTTAGGTACCTACTAGACAACCATAGGTTCAAAAAATGGCACATAAATAAGGTCTTGTTCCACAAGTTCCCACTCAAAAAAAAGGTTTGATTAGTTGATAGCATGTCCCTTTAGTAGGCATATTATAGTTATATCCCCCATCCCAACCATAAAATCCTCCAAGTCAAACCTTTATCACAAACCCAAACTAGAATATTATGCAAGAAAATGTGCAATTTCTAGTACATCTTAATCCATGTATGTGTATTCTTGTTCAATTCCCAAACCAAGCCAATATACCTCAATAGGTGTCTCCATCATATCTTGGTCAAAGTGTCCCACTTGTGACCTCCCAACTAGCTGCCCAAACCAATGTTCTCCCTCAAACCAATATCCCTTCCAGTTTCCTCTCCCAAGAATTACAACAAATGAAGGATGCAATTGCTACCATTCAAGCTAGGAAGTAGACTAAAAATTTAAAATTGGATGACATGTGTTCTTATCCATTCAACATGGAGTATTTGCATATACCATTTCCTCCAGGATATGAACCACCAAAATTCTATAAATACAAATAAAAAGGTGATCTTAAGGCTCATTTGATCTAATTCTTTGTCGCATGTCAACCTATGGCATATAAAGACATGTACCTTTTGCTATTGTTTCCAAGGAGCTTGGCTGGACAACCCTTGGAGTGGTTTCTGAAGTTTCCCAAGAATTCAATAATGTATTTTGATGATCTTTCTAATAAGTTTATGCATCACTTTTACTATAACCTCGAGCATGAGATTTTGTTAGTAGACCTAACACAAGCAAATCAAAAAGCTTGGGAGAGTTTTGCAAGTTATTTACAGTGATGGAGAGTCCTTTCAATCCATTTTACCCATAGTTTATTGGATAAACATTAGCTGTTGTGTTTACCAAAAAATTTCACAGTGAGATAGCTTATCATTTAGAACTACAATGTGTGCATACATTCAAAGAAATCATTAATAAATGTTTGTTGATTGAGTGGATGCTCATCAATAAAGGGATCATCAAGATCAATTCAACTAATCAAAATCAAGGTACCAATTAGGAAAATAACCAACATCATAGTCAAGCACAAACATCACAATTGATACAGGCCAATAACCAAGAAAGACCGAAGCAATTCAATCGAAATATGAATGTTATGGGAAATGGAGTAACCAAATTTCATCATGTCCAAACTATGAAAACCTCATTCACACCACTTTTTCATCTTAATCCTACCTATAAACCTCTTCAACCAATGCTATAAGCACAACAACCAAGACCTACACAACAAATACAATAACCTTTACCATTACAAACCCCTCCTCCTAAGAGAATCGTGCCTGCACGTCATGTCTTTAGAGACTTAGGAGAGCCTATTTAATCAATATTTCACAATATTGCTATCACTAATCTGATTAGTTGGCCTATACCAAAACATTATTTGTAAGGCATTCCTTACCCTAATTGGTATCGTGAAAATAAATTTTATGACTATCATCAGGTCAACAGGCATAATCTACAAAGATGTGTCCAAATCAAACATTTAATTGAAAATATGTTGGAGAATGGGGAGATAACATTGGATAATGGTGCTTTCACTTCCAATCAAACTCTTAGGATTTATCAAAACCCTTTTCCTTGACATACAATCAACAACAACAAAATAATCAGCAATAGCAACAAAATCAATAGTATTTAATTCAGAGGCCAAACCAACAAAATCAACAAAATCAGTAGCAAAATCCATAATGAGAAAATAATGGACAAAACCATGGTTAGAATGGTAACAACCAATAAAACTACCATGCAGTTGCACATGACTACAATAGGGTTGTAGGTCATATTGTAGGGGGTAGCATTAATACCATCTCCATTAATCCTAAACTAAGCACTAATCAGCCTAGACCATTTGTAAACAATACTATCCAACCAAATTACATGGATAATCTTTCTTTGATCTAGGAGTGCATATAGGCAAACCAAAAAACTAGGACTTTCACTTTTGGATCTTATAGCAATAACTCAATCTTTCCACATGACCACATGCAAGTGCACCAACAACCAAGACTTATCCTATCTAGTCCCACATCATTTCCAATATTAGTTAGAAATAATGGTCTAGTATTTAATCCTAATTGTGTAATCACAAATTACAGGTTAAAGATTACTATCCTAGGCCCATAACCATCTGCCACTTTGCCTATCATCCAACCAACTGCTTAGCCTCAGAATAAACCATTCACTACTAACCAAGACAAGAAGTTTGATATTGTGGAATAATTGTAGAAGACACCATCACAAATTTATATTTTGGATCTGATACGAATGTCAATAGTCCATAATAACATCTTGAATGAGTTTTTGACCCAATCCACTAATGTTAGTGACATATCCCCTGATAAATTTCAATATTTGGTTGGACACCTAGCTCTCCATCCCAACAAGTCACATTCAACCAAAGTGATATGTCTTCCCTTGGCCCACTCCATAACAATCCATTTTACATAGAGGTTTATATAAGAAGAGATAAATTAAAACGTGTACTTATAGACAATGGATCTAGCCTCAACATAGTGTCTCTCAAGCTCATCAAGCTTCTTGGGTACATAATGATAGATCTCCAGCCAAAAATAATAACTATCAAAGCCTATGATAATTAGGAAAGAGAGTCATAAGGCACCATTAGTTTTCGAATTATCATTGGGCCTTTGACCCATGATACAATTTGCCACGTGATTGATCTTGAATTATCATACAATATGATTTTAGGTAGGCCATGGTTACATGACATTCATGTAGTCCCATCAACACTGCACCAATGTATCAAGTTTTCCCACTAAGGGATGAAGGTCAATATTCTGGGAAATTTACACCCATATGAACACTATAAGCATCATGAGGCCAAATTTTAAAGATATAATTCTCAGTATGGCTTGAATCCAAGTTCCAAGAAGGATAAGGGAAAGGATAAACTTATTGATCCTTCATCAGATAATTGCATCGATCTTAATACCTTAGATTCCCTTTCCCACATACCACCTCCTAAAGCTTTTAATCACTTCACCATTTCAGATAATGGTGTTGGTTGAATATTTTGTCGATCAGCTTATTGATAAACAAAATAGGTCTGATCAACCAAAGTAGGAAGATTGGTCATCCAAATGTGTAGGTTCACCACATCAAAAGGGGATTAATCTCTCCTCTCATCAAGGGGAGGTTCCCTACATATATATATATATATGTATATATATATATATATATGTATATATATATATATACATATATATATATATATATATATATATACATATATATATATATATATACATATATATATATATATACATATATATATATATACATATATATACATATATATACATATATATACATATATATACATATATATATATATATACATATATATATATACATACATATATATATATATATATATATATATATATATATATATATATACATGTGTGTGTGTGTGTGTGTGTATAGAAAATAATACTCAAGGGTAGGATAAACCATCCATCTCTCTTTTTTCAAAGATGATGCGTGCGAATCAAAGGAGAAATCTTAGGGATAATGACAAAAAGCACTCCTCTTTTTTCAGAAATACTATTCAGCAAACCACAAGAATCTTCCTGGTAGTAATTTCAAAATGTAACCAAGGACGTAGTAACCAACAAATTGAGATGTAGCACAAAGTCTCTACCTCAATTGCCCAAGAGTGAGATACGAAGAACAATGAGGGCACAAAGTCGTCCCAAGGTCCTTTACATAGAAACAAAAAGAAAACACACTAAAGGAAATTATGGGGGCACAAAATCTCTCCACAATTGACTTTAGGACACCTTCCTAACTAATTTCACTAATTATGCTTGTTGAATTAAAGGAACAAAAAAATATATTAAGAAAAAAGACATAAGAACAGTTTCCCCAACAATAAAGATATCATAGCACAAAGTCTGAAAAGTCACTTGCTTTCTTATTCCAATAATAAAATATGATCAACAATCTGAGCTCAAAGTCTCAGTAATGCCTTTCAATTTAGGCAGAGTTTTGTTTTTAATAATGAGAGAGAGATAACCCGACAATAACAAGAGAGTCCCTTATATAGCCTCTTCAAGAAGGACTTGGGAATAGTAACGCATCATGTTGCATTGAATTTTGTTAAGAAGACATGCTGGAATTCAGGGGCATTAACCCATTTTATTTTCTCAATGCAGAGAAACGGGTCATGCTATTGAAAGTTTGCATCTTTCAATATCCACTTGGCGGTCTACTTTTAGAAACATATCTGATGTGCAAATGTTTTTGGTCCTTCCTCGTCCTTCCTCCTTTTCTAGTTATTTGAATCAGGTCCTTGATTCAATTCTATGCTCTATTCCTTAGTCACTTCCTACTGGTCTTGGCCTTAAAGCCTTTGAATGCATTCGGGTATGTGCTTAAAACTTGCAAGGATCAATGGCTATTTCATTGTTACAACTTTGACGTCTGCGGGCATGTCACTTTCCTCAGCAATTCCTTTGGCTTTGTCATTTAATCTTTCCTAGAGGGGGCCTTCCCTTCAGGGCCTTGAGAAACTATCTACTTTAGATCAGGAAGAGCCTCCTGCAAGGGTATCTACCCTTTGATCAATCTTCGGATGGCCTTCGGGCTTCTTTTGGTGGGTTGATAAGTTATTTGGCTATTCTTTAAGGCTTTTCAAAATCAATGGCTATTTTATGAACCTCGAAATTGACATTCGTGCACCCATCACTATGTTTGAATTTCTAACGGCTAATTTGCCATTCTTGACTTTGACGTCTTCAAGCGCATCACCCTTTGGACTTTCTTCAGCTTTCTCTTGATTTAGCCTTTTTTTCTACTTACTTCCTTTGGATTTCTTGTTTTGCATCCTCCCGAATGGAAGGTGACCCTTTGGCTTTGGGGAAGTGTCCTTTAATTTGGCAGCCGAGAGTCCCCCACAAGGGCACCTGCCCTTTGGGGTTCTTCAGTGGCCTTTTGTCTTCAGAGTCCTTCAGAGCTTTCCCATAGACTTTTTCCACAGACATTTTCCCACAGACAAAAAGTCCGCAAGAATTGTTTTGGCTACTTTGTCTTTGGCCTTCAGAAATTATTTCAAGCTTTTCTCCTGCAGCTTACCTAAATTTATTTAGACTTTTGTCTAAAGGAATTCATTTCTTGCCTTAGTGTTTCCACCGGGCTTTGCTTTATTTTTTGGTCTTTTAATTCTTTTGAAGGAAAAAGTCTGAAGGAATTATTTCAGACAATTTCCCTGAAAGAATTGTCTCTTTATCTTGTTTATTTTTCCGAAGGAATTCACTTTGTCTATTTTGCTGGGGGAATTATTCTGAAGGAAATTCCTTTGCTCTTTTGGCCTTTGAATTGGTCTATTTTCCTCCTTCCTGCCCTCC
Organism: Torreya grandis; assembly: GCA_037957365.1. Lineage (NCBI taxonomy): Eukaryota > Viridiplantae > Streptophyta > Pinopsida > Cupressales > Taxaceae > Torreya > Torreya grandis. Next base: position 3,146,197 of record JARHVA010000252.1, on the reverse strand, counting down.
ACAAGTGTTTTAGGCCTTTCAAGTTTTTGCAACGGTTCACTTCGACTTCTGAGTGTCCTTCGCAAGGGTTGTTTGTCCCTTGGAAATTTTCCTTAGTTGATTTTATGTGAATCTCAAATTTTGACATGTGGCAACATCCACTACTCTTAGAAACAAAGTGAAATGAGGCTCGAAAGATGACACTTGGCAGCATCCACTGAGTTCTGTCAGGGTTTTGCTCGCTACCCTCTGCAAGGGTTCTAGGCCTTGGTTCACCATCCTCCGCAAGGGTATCTGATCTTTTGGCTTTGGGGCAACCCCTTAAACCTATCGATTGAACCAACTTTGGTTCAATGGTTCAATGGTTCATTCCCTTTGACTGCTTAAACTAAGATTCTTTGAAACAAGCCTTGTTGAACCCATTGAACCTTGAACCCGTTGAACGTTTTAAACCAAAGTGGTTCAATGGTTCAATGGTTCAATGCTTCAAGCCTCAAAAATTTGTTGAACCTTGATTGAACCTACCTGTAGAAGCCTTTGAACCTATTGAACCATTAGTCCATCACTTCCTTCTAAGCTCTTTGATCTTCATTGTACTGGTTGAACCTTTGAACCTGTGAACTCATTGAACCCTCTAGTCATTGACCCTGTTGAACCAAAGTGGTTCAATGGTTTAACGGTTCAATGGTTTAAGCCTTCTTCTCTTTTAAGCAGTTGAACTTTGAACCTTGACAATGTGCTTAACTTTTGCTAATGATGTTGAACCTTTGAACCAATTAAACCTGTTGAACCTTGATGATTCAAGGTTCAATGGTTCAATCCTTGCTTAGAAGCTTGGCGATGAACTCTTTTGGTTGAACCTTGTCATTGAACTAACTTTGAAATTGCCTAAGTGTTGAGAGCTTGCTTCTTTCCTGTAGAGTCCATAGAAATCAACCTATGAAGTCCATTAAACTTGGCCTGCATAGTCCATAGATTTTCTTCCTATAGAGTCTATAGATTCAAGCCTGCAGAGTCCACAGATTCAATCTTGTAGAGTTCGTAGATTCAAGCTTGCATAGTCCTAGATTTAAGCCTAAAGAGTCCATAGATTTAAGCCTGCAGAGTCCGTAGATTCCTGAGAAGCTTGAAAAATGAGGAATTTGAATGCTCAAAACAAATTTTAAGAAGGGAAGATATTATTTTGGTTTGAGGAACCAAAATAGTTCACATGTTGTCACAAAAATGAGTGATATTTTTGGGGGAAAATAGCAGGCTCCAGTTGGGGAACTTCTATCAATTGTAAAAAAGAATTGAAGGGAGTAGAATCCAGAATCTCCAGTGTCTTCATGTGTACCATTGGGCTATGGAGTCATGTTACCCAAAAATGGAAGGCATCAAAAATGGAGACAAACAAAACAATATAGAATTAAAAACTATATAAATATACATATGTACAAATGCAATAATCTGAGTTGAAGTGTTTCAGATGTTGCTTCTTGAGAGGCAATGAAAATAGTGCTCTATCCTGATAAACTAACAAGAAGACATTTTGTGTCCAGAAATAGTGACAGGTGAATGGAACTCTCCACCAAGAAACCAATTTTTTGCAGCTTCCTCTTGGTTTTTTCTTCTTCTTGCCCCATGGTAGGATGTGATCTTCAATTTGAAAGCCATAACTCCTTGCTTTCATGGTGAAGGGTTCTTTTCCCTGATTTTGATTTACAGCATGGTCCATTACCATAATTGGTTGTTCTTTTAGTTCAGTCTAGCACATGATTGGATTGTCCACATCAAACTCCTGACAAACTATCAGCTTAGAATCTCCCTTGATGTGAAGGAGTTTGATCTCTTCATCTTGAGCAATCTTCAATTTGAGCAATAGAGAATCGCATCTAGCTATGTTGTTGGTGTTGCTGAATTGCAAACTACATGAAGGAAGAATATCTCTTTGAGGAGATATCAACATAGTCCTGACTCCATCATTGGTGGAAGAATTGCTGCCATTGGATTCCAAGATCCAAGCATCATCAAATACTGATTTTTCTTTAGACTTTCCATCATTAGACAGGGAGGATCTTTCTTCATTTGTATTTCAACCTACTAGTTCTTCTACTATTCTAGTTGAACTGATTTCTGGGTTGACACTTTCAAGAATTTTATTAGGTGTTTCATGCACTTCATCTGTAGATAGAAATTAGTTACCCATACTTGAGGATTCAAAAAGAATTTGAGCTTCAGGGGCTGATGTTTGAGTGACCACATATTTTTTCTCCTTTTTAGGGAGTAACCTCTTCATTATGCCTTTGACAGGGATTCTTGCCTCAGACAGGTCCATGCTTAGTTCTCCTCCCACGTCTTTGCAAAAATTTCATTCAAGAAAAATGACAAAGGATGCTAGGACGTCAGCCACCAAGACAGTCATCTTAATTCTCTTGTCTGGAAACATTGCAAATGCAAATTGGGCATATTTAATTTGCCCCAGCAATGGTACTTGCTTGTTTTGGTTAGTGTGAGACCTAGAGACTTAGCTACTTTAATAGGCATGACATTGTCAGATGCCCCAGAATCAATGATGCAATTGTTGAGTTGATAACCATTTATCAATAAGGAAACATAGAAAGGTTCTATTTTCTCAGGGCAATTGGAGGAGTAATGACAAGATTATTTGGAATGGGAATGTTCTTTGGGGAATCAAGAATTATTTTATTAACCTCTTGTCTTGCAGGGATGGTTTGGTTCTTGACACTTTAGACCAACTTATACAATTGATCAGGATTGGACTGCAAATATTCAAATTTAGACATTTGAATTTTGGTCTTCTTGACATGATCAATTATGTCAAATGGCTGAATTGGACTAGGTACAGAGGAAGGTATTTCAACATTTTGAGTTTTAGGAGGGATGGGAGGAGGGTTGTTTGCGAAATTGAAGTAGAAGGTGAAGTTGAAATTGATGTACTTATCTTTTGGGTGATCACCGGATCCTTTGACTGGAAAGGCAGAGTGGTTCCATGCTTAACAATTGTAATTACTGGTTGAGGTTGCTCCTCTGTCTTCCCTTTGTCAGCTTTCTAGACAGATTGGTTCTTGGACCTAGTAAACACTACATATGATCAATCAAAAGCTTCTCCTTTGCTTCTGGGTTCATCTTAGTAGTTCAGGAAACCAATGTGGGAATCACTAGCTGATTCTTCTTGATCCTCTATGAAGAGATCAACGTCATTTTCTTGCTCAAACTCAAGTTGAAAAGAGAAAGCATGTTTTGTTTCCAAACATCCAACTACTGGGTTAGTTGGAGGAGCTTCAAGGGCAAGTTTCCCTTGTGGGGGAGGAAGATGATCTAGCTTCCCTTGATTCCTGGCATCATTACCTTGATATGAATGATTTGTAAATGTCCTTCTTAGCATATCTCTGTATGAATGAGCAGAAGACATTCCTTGCACCATTTGATTTTTGAGAGCAAGCAACTCATTTGCTGACCTTTGCACCATTGGATATGTGGTGCCTATAGATGAATATTCAAAAGATGATGGTATATTTCTATTTGGATCTCTTCTTATCTTCCCTACTAAGATGAGATCATCTTCTACCTCAGTGGCCAAAAGTTGAGTTGCAGTAAGATCTATTTGACCAGCACGTCTCAAACAAAAACTCACTTCAGGTAACTGAGAATTAATGAAGAAGCATTTGAGATTCTAAGCTGTAGGTCGAGCAATTACAAAAAATTTGTTCCTCAGTTTGTCAAACTTGGCTATGAAGTCCCTCATTGGTTCATGAGGTTCTTTCTTCATCTATGTAAGTTGAGCCATAAGTGCATGTGCATCTTCTGTAGGTTTGAATCTGGCTTCAAACTTAGCTTTGAGAGTATTCCAATCAGTTACTGATTGAGCTTATAGATGATAAAACCAATCTACAGTAGCACCTTGTAATGTTTCTACAAATAGCCTGACTACTACATCCTCAAATTCTTCTCCAATTATGCCACAGGCTATGCTGAAGGCTGTAATGTGTTAATTAGGATGAACTTTTCCATCACCATAGAATTTGGGGAGATTCTTCCTTGAACTACGTGAAAGCTCATGTAGAGGTGGAGTAAGATTGAGAGGACCAAAATAAATACCCCAGGGGACTTGAACTACCATTATATGACTATGAAAAGGAGGAATAACAAATCTCAGAGGGGTAATTATTAGCAAAGCTTTATCAACAGTAGAAGTGGATACTTCGTTTAGCAATGGAGATCTGACTTTTGTAGGAGGAAATCTCTTGGTTCGTTGGAGGCAAAATGGTGAAGGAAATAGATCAAAATTACTTTGTTGTACCAACTCGAATACAGGATCAACAATACCTTTAGCCCTTTGGCTTCGTGTATACCTTGAATCTGCTAGATTGTGAAACAAAAATGGAAAAGAATTGACCTTGCTTTAGTTTGAAGCTTGAGGCTTTAAACTGCATGTTCTTTCCCAATTGGTGTGGAGGTGAATGGTAAGTTTATAATAATAATGGGTAAAACACAAAAATTGAATGGATTCTATAATGGATAATGGTAGAGACTGATTTCATCTAAAACTTGAGGTTTCAGAATGCACATAACTATATCCTTAGCAGAGTCAACAAAAATTATTACGTGAGGCTGGGAGGAAAATTTTAACAATAGGAAAGCACTGGAGCAGTTCATTCTTCCATAGTAGAGTATAATGGATAGGTTATAACAATAATGGGTTATATCCCTATAAGAGTCACCAAAGACTATTGGTTGAATATTTTGTCGATCAGCGTACTGATAAACAAAATAGGTATGATTAGCCAAAGTAGGAAGATTGGTCATCCAAATGTGTAGGTTCACCAAATCAAAAGGGGACTAATCTCTCCTCTCATCAAGGGGAGGTTCCCTATATATATGTATATATTAATATATATATATATATATATATATTAATACTCAAGAGTAGTATAAACCATCCATCTCTCTTTTTTGAGAGATGATGCATGCAGATCAAAGGAGAAATCTTAGGGATAATGATAGAAAGCAGTCCTTTTTTTAAAATACTATTCAACAAACCACAAGAATCTTCTTGGTAGTAATTGCAAAATGTAACAAGGATGTAGTAACCAAAAAATTGAGATGTAGCACAAAGTCTCTACCTCAATTGCCCAAGAGTGAGATATGAAGGACAATGAGGGCACAAAGTCATCCCAACGTAATTTACACAAAAACAAAAAGAAAACACACTAAAGGCAATTATAGGGGCACAAAGTCTCTCCATAGTTGACTTCAGGACACCTTCCTGACTACTTTCACTAATTCTACTTGTTGAATTAAGGGAACATAAAATATATTAAGGAAAAAGACATAAGAATAGTTTCCCAAAAAATAAAGATATCACAGCACAAAGTCTGAAAAGTCACTTGGTTTCTTATTCCAATAACAAAATATGATAAAAAATTTGAGCTCAAATTCTCAGTAATGCCTTTCAATTTGGGTAGAGTTTTGTTTTTAACAATTAGAGAGAGATAACCCGACAATAACAAGAGAGTCCCTTATATAGCCTCTTCAAGAAGGACTTGGGAATAGTAACGCATCATGTTGCATTGAATTTTGTTAAGAATACATGCTAGGATTTAGGGGAATTTACCCATTTTCTTTTCTTAATGCAGAGAAATGGATCACGCTATTGAAAATTTTCATCTTTCAATATCCACCTGGCGGTCTACTTCTAGAAACATATCTGATGTGTAAATGTTTCTGGTCCTTCCTTGTCATTCCTCATTTTTTGGTTATTTGAATCAGGTCCTTGATTCAATTCGATGCTCTGTTCCTTAGTCACTTCCTGTTGGTCTTGGCCTTAAAGCCTTTGAATGCATTTGGGTATGTGCTTAAAACTTACAAGGATCAACAACTATTTCATTGTTGTGACTTTGACATCCATAGGCACATCACTTTCCTTAGCAATTCCTTTGGCTTTGTCATTTGATCTTTCTTGGAGGGGACCTGCCCTTCGAGGCCTTGAGAAACGGTCTGATTTGGATCGGGAAGAGCCTCCCACAAGGGTATCTCCCCTTCAGGCAGTCTTTAGATGGCCTTCAGGCTTCTTTTGGTGGGTCGCTAAGTTCTTTGGTTCTTCTTTAAGGATTTTAAAAATCAACGACTATTTTACGAACCTTGAAATTGACATTCACGCACCCATCACTACATTTGAATTTCCAATGGCTAGTTTGCCGTTCTTGACTTTGACATCTTTAGGCACGTCACCCTTTGGACTTTCTTTGGCTTTCTCTTGATTCGGCCTTTTCTGCTACTTACTTCCTTCAAATTTCTTGTTTTGCATCCACCTGAAGGGAAGGTGACCCTTCAGCTTTGGGGAAGTGTCCTTTAATTTGGTAGCTGAGAGCCCCCCGCAAGGGCACCTGAATTTTGGGGTTCTTCGGTGGCCTTTTGTCTTCGGAGTCCTTCAAATATTTCCCGCAGACTTTTTTCGTGGACATTTTCCTATGGACAAAAAGTCTGCAAGAATTGTTTTGGCTGCTTTGTCTTTGGCCTTCAAAAATTCTTTCGGGATTTTCTCCCATAACTTACCTGAATTTCTCTAGACCTTTTGTCTAAAAGAATTCATTTCTTGCCTTAGTATTTTTGCTGGGATTTGCTTTGTTTTTCGGTCTTTTAATTCTTTCAAAGGAAAAAGTCTGAAGGAATTCTTTCAGACAATTTCTCCAAAGTAATTGTCTCTTTGTCTTGTTCATTTTCCCAAAGGAATTCACTTTGTCTATTTTGCCGAGGGAATTTTTTCAAAGGAAATCCCTTTGCTCTTTTGGCCTTTGAATTGGTCCATTTCCCTCCTTCGTGTCCTCCACAAGTATTCTAGGAGTTTCACATTTTTTCAATGGTTCACTTTGACTTCTAAGTGTCCTCCACAAGGGCTGTTTGTCCCTTAGAAATTTGCCTTAGTCAATTTTATGTGAATCTCAAATTGTGACACATGGTAGCATCTGCTGCTCTTAGAAACAAAGTGAAATGAGGATCAGAAGATGACACTTGGCAGCATCTGCTGAGTTCTATTGGCTTTTTGCTCACTACCCTCTGCAAGTGTTCTAGGCCTTGGTTCACCATCCTCTGTAAGGGTATCTAATCCTTTGGCTTTGGGGCAACCACTTGAACCTACCAATTGAACCAACCAATTGAACCAACTTTGGTTCAATGGTTCAATGGTTCATTCCCTTTGACTACTTGAACCAAGATTCTTTAAAACAAGCCTTGTTGAACCCATTGAAGCTTTTGAACCAAAGTGGTTCAATGGTTCAACGATTCAATGCTTCAACCCTCAGAAATTTGTTGAACCTTGATTGAACTTACCTATAGAAGCCTCTGAACCTATTGAACCATTAGTCCATCACTTCCTTCTAAGCTCTTTGATCTTCATTGTACTAGTTGAACCTTTGAACTTGTGAACTCGTTGAACCCTCTGGTCATTGAACCTATTGAACCAAAGTGGTTTAGTGGTTCAATGGTTCAATGGTTCAAGCCTTCTTCTCTTTGAAGCAGTTGAATTTTGAACCTTGACAAATGTGCTTAAATTTTGCTACTGATGTTGAACCTTTGAACCAATTGAACCCGTTGAACCTTGATGATTCAAGGTTCAATAATTTAATGGTTCAATCCTTACTTAGAAGCTTGCCGATGAACTCTTTTGGTTGAACCTTGTCATTGAACTGACTTTGAAATTGCCTAAGTGTTGAGAGCTTGCCTCTTTCCTGTAGAATCTATAGAAATCAACTGGTGAAGTCTGTTGAACTTGGCCTATAGAGTCCATAGATTTAAGCCTGTAGAGTCTGTAGATTCTTGAGAAGCTTGAAAAATTAGGAATTTGAATGCTCAGAACAAATTTTAAGAAGGGAAGAGATTATTTTGGTCTGAGGAACCAAAATGGTTCACATGTTGTCCCAAAAATGAGTGATATTTTTGGGGGACAACAAATGGATCGAGAGAGTTTGTGACCCATGATATATTTCATATTGCCAATCTTCCTCATAATCCAAAAACCTTTGGGAAACCTAAAGTCACCCCACATCAGCATTGACAATAAGAGAGTAAAGATATGGGACCTGTCATATTTTTACTAGCATCTAGGCTGGAACCTAACCCTCTTGAAGGAGATGAATCATGGTTATACAATGATAATGAGGATGATTGTTATAAAAATTCAAAGTATCCTATTCCCAATAGGATCATGGAGTGTCACAATTATGAAGGAGGAGGCCTTAGACTGAATCATCAAGGAACCATCGAGCCAATTTCCATGACTAAGTATGAAAGACCTTATAGACTTAGATTTAAATAGATTAGGGGTGACCCCACATATATTATTCAAACTCCATCACCAACAACAAAGTAGAGTCCGATCATAGCCTTACCTTTGATGACCTAGCTAAAACCAACTTATTTAATAACAATGCCATTTTTACCCTTATCCTGGTCATCCATCATAACCCATTTCCATTATATTATCCCCAACTGATAGATTGGGACCAACAAGAATCCAGTCTACCGATTGATGAGTTCTAGAATGCTGAGGCATTTTGTGATTTCTTAGGCCTTAGAGATAACATTCCATTTGGAGATCAAAAATCAAGATTATCAATCATATTGGATCCTGTATCCTATTTTGGAGAGCGAGTGAACACCCTTAGCCAATTTTTTTTTTTAAAACATTGAGGTCCCAAAATGAAAACCTCTTTGAGACACTTTCTAACTAGGGAGAAAGTAAAGATAAAAGCTAGTCTAGTGGTGAAAACTTGTCTCAGGCACCATTAGACAGGGGTGTTCATTCTTCTTCAAATTTAGACTAGGAGACCACCAAAGATGAACTTGCCTATGGATTTGAGTTTAGTTTTGAGAAACAACAAGTATTTAATCAAACTATTCAAGAATTTTTGACTATTTTTGCTACATGTCTAGATTTCCCATTAGAGGACTCAAATTCATCATGCATAGGGAAAGTTGAATAGCAAGTCCTAACAGAGGACCCTAACATAATCCAATAGTTCAATTCATTACCTGCTATCATAGAAGATGGTTCAACCTTTCTAGTCAAAGATACAATAGAGTTAAACATCAAGACTTCATCAGAATTGAAATGGATAAAATTAGGTGCATCCCTCACTGAGGAGGAATGTGATGTCTTTATGGCTCTGTTGAGATAATTTATAAATATCTTTGCATGGGCTTATTCTGACATGCCAGATTTGGACCCCACCTTGGTTATACACCACCTTGTGGTTAATCCTAATGCCAAATCTATAAAACAAAAATTACGTAAGATGCATCCTCACATTATTGTATTATTAAAGAAAGAGTTGGAAAAAACTCTTAAAAATAGGATGTATCTGATCAATTGACTACTCAGAATGGATCTCTAATGTAGTACCTATTAGTAAAAAGCTTGAAGGCATCAAAATTTGTATTAATTTTTGAGACATCAACAAAACTTATCCTAAAGATGATTTTACATTTCCTAATATCAATATGATCATTGACTCCATGGCAGGTTATGAAATGCTTTCACTCATGGATGGCTTTTCAAGATACAATAAGATCAAAATAGCACCAAAAGATCAATATAAAATAGTGTTCATCACTCCATGGGGAACATTTTGTTATTAGCTGATGCCATTTGGCCTTAAGAATGTAGGAGCTACATATCAAAGATCCATGACTATCATATTCCATGATATGATGCATGATATTGTTGAAGATTATGTCAATGACATATTAGAAAAATCCAAGACCCAGGTCTACCATCCAATAGTGCTATAGAAGATATTTGAAAGAATATGAGAGTACAAAGTCAGACTCAATCTAAATAAATGTGTGTTTAATGTAACTTCAAGAAAATTACTTGGATTCATCATGTCTCATTGAGGTATTGAAGTCGATTTAGCTAAATTCCATGCTATAACCAAAATGCCACCACCAACCAATTTAAAGCAACTTCATAGTTTGCAGGGTAAGATCTAGTCAATCCAGTGCTTCATCTCTCAGATAGTAGATAAGTGTCATCCATTTACACACCTTTTGAAGAAAGTATTTATATTTCATTAGGATGATGAATGTCAAACAACTTTTCAATAGCTCAAAGACTATCTTATCAATCTGCGTGTTTTATTACCTCCTATGCTAGGAAAGCCATTCTTATTATACCTATCATCTAATGATCATGCCCTGGGGGCACTCTTTCTCAACATGATGACAATAGAATGGAGCATGTTGTATAATACTTAATCCATACCTTGGTTACATATGAACATAACTATGCACCTATGAAAAAAGATTGTCTAGCCATGGTTTTCATAACTCAAAAACTATGTCATTACATGTTGAATAATAAAACCATGGTCATTTCAAAGGTAGATCCACTCAAGTATCTACTATCTAAAATAGCTTTGCAAGGTAGAATGGATAAATGGATCATGCTTCTCAATGATTTTGATAGAGTATTTCAATCATAAGGTAATCAAGGGATAAATTATCATAGATCAACTTGTTAAAGCACCTCTCATGGACACACAACCACTCACATTTCAATTTTTTGATGAATCCATAATGAGCATCATTGACACATCCTTTGAGGAGTAGCCTTGGAAGCTGTATTTTGATGGTTCACTTACTACACATGGATTGTGAGCAGTCTTATTATTTATTACACCATAGGGGGATCTAATCCCTAAATCTTTTAGAATCATCTTTCCTTGTACAAACAACATGGTTGAGTATGAATCACTTGTTGTAGAACTGTAGATGATATCTCTACTATTGTTTCTCTAATTAGATAAACTGATAAAGCTAGAGAGTATCAATTCCTCATCGAGAATTTATCAGCATCAACTCATGAACTGTCAATCATCGCCATGATTTATGATATTGTTGGTCCTAATTATATCTGGTAATCAGACCTTTACAACTACCTTCATGACCAAATTCTACCACCTAACCTATCTCAAAAATAAACCAAAGATTTCATTCATCGTTATGCTCATTATACTCTACTTGGATCCACACTTTACCATCATAATTTTGATGGAACTCTGCTTTGTTGTTTAACTTCAGTAGAGTCTACATTAGTGTTAAGAGAAGTTCAGAGTATGTGGAGCCCATTCTAGTGGGGAAATCCTATCCAAAAAGCTCTTGTGTACTGGTTATTATTGGCCCACAATGGATTTAGATGCCACTGCATATGTAAAAAAGTGTGACAAATGTCAATGGCATGCTAATCTGATTCATGCCCTAGAAAAAACTCTAGAACTGATGCTAACACCATGGCCATTTTCTACATGGGGACTTGACCTCATTGGGAATATTAACCCCACTTCATCTGATAGCCATAAACATATCCTTACCACCACTGAATATTTCACTAAGTGGGTTAAAGCTATACCCCTCATGTGAATGAAAAGCAAATTTCTAAATTCATTTTCAACCATCTCATTTTCCACTACGATATCCCCTCTGAAATTATATTTGATAATGGAGGATCGTTCAAAAATAAGCATATAGACCAATTTTTTGCTGAATATAACATCACACAAAAAATTTCTATTGCATATTACCCTCAAGGTAATGGACAAGCTGAGGCATCCAATAAAATCGTTGTCAATATTCTCAAAAATATTTTTAATCATACTAATTGTGGCTGGCACCTCTAGATATTCCCTACCATTTGGGCATACCATACCCATCATCATACCCTTGTAGGAGCCACTCCATACACACTTGTTTATGGTACTGAAGCCATCCTTCCCATTGAGGTTAAATTGCCTTCACTACGCATGTCTTTCAAGCATGTCCTAGATGATCGTGACTATTGAGTAGCTTTCCTACAAGAGCTAGACCTAATAGATGAGAAATACATGGCTGCACTCAAAAATCTTCAAGCATATCAAAATTGACTAAAAGGCCACTATAATCAGTGTGTTAAGTATAGAAATTTTGAACTTGGTGATCTTTTTCTTAAATAAAACCAAAAGAATACCACGACTAAGAATAAACATAAATGGAAATTCAAACCCAATTGGATAAGACCTTTTATCATCACTACATATTATGAATCAAGAGCATACAAGCTTTCCATGCTAGATGGAGATGAACTTCTAAAGTTGATAAATATTATTCATTACAAGTGGTACTATGCTTGAGCGTTAAGGTGTATTGTCTGTAAGGACCATTTTAGTTATACCATTTTGTCACTATTTTTCTTTATATACAAACCATTCTTATTCATCCTCTTTGCCATATAAACTTTCCACTTATGACCTATTACCCAGTATGTTCTAAAAACTTAGCCCATTTGTCCTTAGTTTTTATCATTCATTACACAATTTTAGCATTGAGATATCTGATTAGTTTATCAATTTGTTTAAGAACTTTAGATAGAGATAATTTTTTGGGATAATGTGATAGAAGTTTTAGAAATTATATCCTTCATTTGTTATTCCTTTCTTACCACCAGTCTTGTTACTAATTATAACTACCTTTGGACAAATTAGTACCTTTGATCTATGTCATTGTGTCCTAGTTATAACTACCTATGGGCAAAATAGGGGCAACATTAGACCTTTACGTACCAACTTACCGCTTCTTATACCATGTTGTGACTTTTTACCAACTGTACCTATTTTGTTTGACTTGACTACTACACTAGTCAAATTCCTCCACTGTAAGGGAAGAACTATAGTGACTTGAGGTCCTACTCTGGGACTATGTAGGCAACACTCGATACTTGTTGAGGTTAGCTCAATCACCCTTATCCACCATGCTCTCATCATTGTGTCAGCAACCGAGCCACACTCTTATTATTTTATGAGCAACCTAAGTTTGAACACTTTCACCATTTTATGAGTAACCTGAGCCATGCTCTCACCATTTTGTGAGCTTGAACCATTTGGTGTCTCATCATTCTCGATTAAGTTGAGATACTCTAAAACAATTCCAAAAATATTTGAAAATCAGTAAAAAGGAATAAAAACATTGACCACTTCTTTACCTTAGGGATTTTGGGAACCTTTACTATGTTACAAGCAAATCACTTATCATTTAGTTTCCCCATTCTTTTTCACCTTTTTCTCTCACGCACTTGCCATTTTTCAAGACCATTTATATTCTTCTATCACATCCATTATGTTTGTTTTCCTCAATTATCACATTCTTCCTATTCCTTTGGAGAACTACATTTGACCTGAAGTTTTTTATTGGATATTACATCTATGGAACCATGTAGGCAGCATCCACTTGCTTAGTGCATATTGAAACAACTTAGCCACCCCCTTCTTTTTCTTCTGTTCCCCCATTTTTTTGGTTTGTTAAGTTATAACCTATTTTTTAGGGGAAATTTTCATAAGGTTTCTATTGCATTATTTGTTTATTTGTTTCTACTTATTTTATTTGTTTGTCTACCTATTTATTTACTTTTAACACTATTGCCTTGATTTATTATCCATTGGGTGATTCCTTGATGACACTTATATTTGAATCCATCTATATTCATACGTTTACATTGTCATCATGGTTTTTATCATTAGTGCATTATTTTCTATTGAATATTGGATTACAGGAGTCAGTCCTCATGCATATTTCACAAAAGTTGTCATGATGTTATACCATGATGCCTATCAACACATGATACAACAAACCTGATCTTTAAGAAGTCTATTAAGCAATGGTGGCATCTCTTCGATACTGACATCCCAATTTCACTCTCAATCATATCCCAAACAAAGTAATTAATCATAAAAGAATTTTAACCTTTATTAGTTTGGATGAGAGTCTTCACACTAGTAGGTTATTCCAATTCATCATTACCCTCTGTGTTAAGTTATCATCATCCTTGACCAATTTTATCATGTTTTCCATAATCGGGGTCCAATGATTATAACCACCTATGGGAAAATCATTGCACACCATCCCACCTACATTTCTCATTGACTATAACTGCCTTTGGGAAAATCATTGTGTTGTCACCACTTTATTTTTTCTACCCATACAAAGGCATGTTATTATCTTGTTTGTCTATCCTAACTATGGTAGTTCCATCTTCTCAATGATTATAACTATCTTTGACCAAATCATTGTGTTATCATACCACATTGCCACTATCAAGATATAATGCTTATAACTACCTTTGGGCAAACCATTGTGCACCATCCCACTTGCATTCTCAATGATTTTTGACTACTTTTTCAATATCATTGTGTTTTCACCCCATCATCTTTCTTTTCTTTGGTCCCCTCATTTCACTTCTTTCTTTTTGAAGGACCGTTTGTTGACCTCCTTGCGCCAATTATTCCCTCGAGGGGGCATCATACAATCATTTTATCATCATTGCAGTTGTAGGCATACAAGAACTTTTCATTCTTTTAGAAGACATTACTATGCTTATAGCTTTCAATGCCTTCCCAAACAAGGGAAAACTATAGACAACTAAATCTGGCCATCGATGACCTCTAATCAGGGTTTTGGTTAATTTCCACCCAAAATGCACAATTTGGCCTAAAAAAACTAAAATGTGCTAAATGATGTGAAACTGACATATTCAAGTGCCAATTTTGGCCAAAGTATCCCTAAATGGGGCAAACAAATTTATGGGTCAGCTAACTTTGATCAGATCATTTTGTGTCAAAATGCCAATTTTGCACTTGGGTGCTCTAGATTGCTCTTACCTATCAAATATTTTGCACAAGACATGCCTTTGTTATTTGTTGTTGGCAACATCATAAATGGGAATATTATTCTAACACATTTGACATCACCTTTTGATTCCAATCCAATCAAATTTAGGACCAATAATAGGGCATTCTAATCAAATTGAGTAATTTGTGCATAAAGTGCTTAAACATGCTTAACAACTAATTAACCCAAATCAAGGTATAATTAATAATTAAATTGAAACTTAATGAATACATTATTTTGGAAATGAATATTGAATATCTGCATCATCAGGTGACCTCATTTCTTGAGAAGACATCCCTAGGCCATAAATACCACAAATATCAAGATTCATGCCTCTAATGCCTCATCAAAGACCTCCATGCCTCTTAATTGCCCCTTTTTCCAATGTCATACTGAGGCTAATTACAAAATTAATTAAAAAAATTTAATTAATCCTCAACCACACATCTCAATCTTGAGATGGATGGTTTAGGTTAATTCTGATCAAATCCAAAAAATTATAAATAGGAGGCCTCACCACATGAATTTTAAGATTTTTTGATGCAAAGTTATAGTGCCAAATTGGTTCCAAAAACTTCATAAAAATAATGTTATAATGCCAAATTGATTCCAAGCCAAGCTAAGACACAATCCAAAGGTGCCAAGGAGAGATAGAGGTATCCAAGCTTCTATTTCCAAGGACTTCATGAGCACAAGCCAAGCAAGCCACTACAACAAGCATTTTAGAGCATCCAAGGAAGGTAAAAAAGGCTTTTTTTGCATTTTAGTTGTGTGTTTTATTCATATTTGTTAACTAATATCTCCCTAATGTCTAGGCCTAGAGATTTTATGCTATTAGTGTGTTTATTTCATCTTTTTTTCATTTTGGAACTAACACTATACTAACCATCCTCTCTTGAGTCAAATTCCTAGATCACATATGTGACTATCTATGTAATAGATGTGGATCTCATCGATTAATAGAAGGTAATGTGATTAACCTCCTATCTAGTAGTGATTATAATATGGTAAATAGGCTATCCCACTCTAAATAAAACTATAGTGGTGTTTTACTATTGTTATTTGTAGTGCATACTGTAGGTTGTGTTATAAAAACTTGCTCTTTATTCTTGACTGGCTACTTTTGTATTTGTGGTCTTCTATCTTGTCTAAGACAAGGTGGATGCTGAGTGGTAGGATCTATATTTGAAGATGTTGTTGTGAATTCTAGAGTGATCGGATCAACTGAATCTGCCCTAATTAATCCCAATTTATTTTCTAAAGCCAGGACTATGTAACACAAATGTCTAAAATAAGGATCTATCTGATATATTAGATGTTTGAGGACAGGTTGGTGAAGGCCCTTGATGAAGATATGTTGAATCTCTAGATCTGCTATTTTGTATATCAATCTTAACAAATGAGCCTTGAATCTTAAAATATACTCACTAACTGGATCTAAAGGATTATGATGTAGTGTGGCAAGTTTATCATATGTAACATGAGGGCTCGTGTTTATAATGTAGTTCCTAAAAAATGCCTCCTCTAAGTCATCATATGTGTGTAATGAACTAGTGGGGAGTATATGAAAGAACCAATTTTATGCACCTCCCACTAGTGTTTTTTGAAACAACTTGAGTAGAATCAAAGGACTCACATGAGGTGGCAAAGCCTTATCAAAGGTCTGAAGATATGCGAATGGATCTCTAGTTCCATCAAAGTGAGGTAATGATGGTGTCTGGAAATGCTTAGGCAATGTAGCTTTTATGAATATCTTTGGAACAAGGTTACCATGTAGATCATTGGCATCCATCCAAGATTTATAAGCTTTGTTTTCCAAGGTAAGGAGATATACTTTGTGTTGTAGTTCACCAACTACATGCATCAAAGAGATGATCTCATGGGATGGTACATTAGTATCTTGAAGTGGTTCATTTAATTGTTGAATTTGATTGTTAATTTTAACCATGGGAATGCTACATTGCAAGTGGATCATAAAGAATGGGTGTTCTCACTTGAACCTTGGGAGTAAATGTAACTTAGACCTTACTAGAGGGATGTGGGCTACCATTCTCTTTAGGTGAAGAGTGAGAACTAGGTTCTACTATAGTGAGGAGTGGCTTGGGAGATTCATTGGTATATTTATATTTTAGTGAATCACCTTCTAATTTAGTATATGTGAAATTAAAATTAACATGTGCATCATTTGACATAGAATCATTAATAGCAGTAGAAACATCATTTTGACATACATGAGATTTGAGAGGAGTGAGAGAAGGATTAAAATCGTGAGATGCATTTTTTTCTTCACTATATGCATAGTAGTCATCATTATTCCATGCATTATCACAATCTACATTTTGTGCATTTTGTCATGGATGGATTATATGCATTTTCTTCATTTTCAACATGAGAAAGAAGAGTAGAAGAGTTATCTTTGGAAAATTATTTTGAGAGAGTAGAGTTAGGAACACATAATGCATCATTTGAACCATGCTTTGGTAATTTGATTCTGTTGTATTTATATTTTTGTATTTTGAACATAGTAATAGCAAAAGGTATAGAGAGATTAGGTTCATATGGAATCAAATCATCACCAATAATAGGTTAACTTGGAAGTGCATGATTAATTTGTGCATTGTGTCTAAGAGAACGAGGTGAGAATTATCTTTCCCATTTATCAAAATTATTTTTATTAGAAGGAATAAAACATATGGGTTTAAGAGAGAAAGGTTCGTCTATTTGTGATTCACCTTCATCATTATGTACATCATCATATCCTTCATTACAACAATAGTCATTTTGTTCATTATAAATGAAATCATTTTCTATAGTTTTAGCTAATGTGCAATTTTGCAAATTTGTCCAATCATTGTCATAATTGTAAAAAAAATTAAAAAATTGATCTATGGGATGAGGAGGAATTGCCTTTGTGGCCATTTTAACACCAAAGAGAATTTTGAAAATTACTATGAAGAAAATAAATGCACAAAGAACTACTAATATTGAATTTTGGAAATTACTTTTGATAACCCAAACAATTTGCAATAATTTCAAATTATTTTTCCAAAAATTGTCAGGGAGGGAAATTTGAGGTTTGAGGACCTAGTTTAGAATTTTTAAGAATTATGAAATAATTTTAAATTTTAAAAATTATTTGAAATAGGATAAATGCACAAAAAATTAATATATAAATCAGAGTTTTGAAAATTGAATTTTTGCACAAAAAGCGAATAATTCTTAAATTTTGAAATAATTTTTGACAAGGTAATTAATTTGCAAAAAATCCAAAATAGTGTTGTAATTTTTTTGAAGAAAGGCTTGTTGTTTGATGACCTAGTTTTGAAATATAGGGTTTTGAACTAGGGTTTTAGAGTTTTTGAAAATTTTGTAATAATTTTAAATTCTAAAAATTGTTTTTGAATAGGATAAATGTACAAAAATTAATACAAAAATTAGAATTGTGATAATTAAATTTTTACATAAGTGAAGGAATAACCCTAAGTGTGGCTAGGGTTTTAGGTTTTTTATTATTTTAGGAAAATAAGTGTTTAATTCCTAATTAATAAAGGTTTAGAATATAGGGCAATTTTTTGTTTAATGTAGTAAAATATAGGTTTGTGCTAATTTGATCAACTTAAATTACATAGGAAGGAGAAGATAAATAAGAATTAACTTAGCTAGTTTTGTGCTAAAAGTGATTATTCTAAATCTAGAATTAGAGGAGTAGGACTGAGATGGTCTGTGAATTTTGATTTTGGTCTCTATTTTCTAATTTATAGGAGTGCCAAAAATAGGACACCCAAGTATCTAGTTCTATAGTCCTTTCCCAGTGGTGTTGTCCTAAGGCTAAAATATTTTTGGGTTCTATTTGTTTGCTCAATATGACTTTTCATTCCAAATTTCAAGTCTTGGAAGTCACTGGAGCTTGCTATATGTCTGTTTCAATATTCATTACTTGTATTAGTTTGCACATGTGGAAACAACAAATAGAATCAAAGAAAAAGGGATAAAATTTGGGTTAATGGAAGAATGATCACATAATCAAGAACCTTTGGTGTTTTGATTGTTACCTATATTAACCCTCATGCTAAGGGTCTCAGATCTGATGTGGTTCTCCCTTAGAGAACATGCATAATCAACATGCACGATTGATGCAAGAATGAATTTCACCTAAGACCTTCCTTGATCAAGCATGCCAATCTAGGTGTGATGCAGAGAATGTTGAGATATACTATTGATTGGTTTTATTATGTCTAATGTAAAAAAATAGTAAGTGTTAGATATAAAATGTCTTTGGTATTCCTTTACATAGGAGACTCATTATTTTAAATTTGGGAGCTTTATTTGCATTTGGCCAACATTGGGAAACTTAGGAATGAATCAAATAAAAAGGGTAAGACTCATCTTAAGGAAGAAAGTAACCATTGGCACTAATTTTTCACTTGGACAATAGCATTAGAAATAGGATACTCTGGGTTGCAATGGTCCTATCCAATTTGGGTGCTATTGTCTAGGGGATATGGGACCTAGGGGGATGGGTTTGGACCTAAAATATGTAACTGGGTCTAAAAGGGATAAATTTGGAAAGCTAAAAATGACCAAGGATAAGAAAAATGATGTTTAGTGAATGTAGTAAGACCAAGACAAGTCAGATAAAAGGTTATGGCTAAATTGAATAAAATATCATATTCTCTAGTCGGAGTCTCCTATGAAAGTATTAAGAAAATACATAATATGTTTTTACTTGACCAATTTAGGGTGTATACAATTTTTGATCTAGGATGGTAAATATGACCCATCTAGTTATAATTTCACAATATTTTTGGGATAATGAGCTACCATATTTGGAAGGGCTTAGAATGGTAATGAAAGGGCATTGCAAAGCTTGGTTTCTAATACAATCTAAAAAATGAGGGCTTGGAATGGTATTGTAAGGGAATTGAGGAGATTGGTTGCTAGTACAGGCCAAATGATGAGTTCTTGGAATGGTAATGGAAGGACATTGTATATCTTAGTTGCTAGCATAGGCCAAAGGATGAGGTCTTGGAATGGTAATGGAAGGGCACTTTGGAGCTTGTTTACTAACATAGTCCAAAGGATGATATCCTGGTAACATATGTATATTTTCTATGGGACATTCTTGTCCTTCTCCCGATAATGATCATGTTTTAAAATTAAACCCTTCCTTATCTTCTCTTCCATGTTTTTAGGCTTCCTAGCATGTGGTCTCTCATTTTAGATTATTATAGAAGAACACTCAAGTCACTTATTCTTCCACTTAGAAATTTTAATATAGAGATTTATTTACAAAAGTTTCCACTAATCAAAATTTCCCTTTTCTTCCCAATTCTAATTGTGATCATCAAAACTAGGCCTTAGCCAAGTTTAAAGCCTATTTTATGTATCCCTAAGAAAAGCATGATCAAGTACTCAAGTCAGTTATAATTTCATACACGTAGTCAAAGGAGTGTAATTACAAAAATAAATTTGATTGTGATATTTACATGGGATTGATTTCCTCATTGCAGTATTATATATGTAGGCAACGTTCAGTCATCATAGGGGAGACTGAAGTTAGCACATCCCATTACACTCCACTATTTTTTATTTATGGATATTTGAATCATTGATAGTTATACTAGGTTTTTGACATTTTATAAGCCATTTTTAAGTCTTATAAATACTTATAAAGGTTAAAACTAAACATTCCTAACTATCTCCATATGTCACACTTGACTATGCTAGATTTTTTAATTTTTTTCAAAAGACAAGATCAACCAAGTGGGACAACAATGAGAGTCAATCTTATTATCCATTTGATGATCATGTCCTTATTTGGTTTTAGTTTCATCTTGTGGGTATTTTATGGGTTTGATCATGTTTTAATATTTCTATAGACACCTAAATCTAGCCACCAATAACCTCCAATCAGGATTTTGACCAATTCTTACTAAAATGCACAATTTGGCCTAAAAACACTAAATCACATTAAAAGATTCAAAACTAACATAATCAAGTGCTGATTTTGGGTAGAGTATAATTAAATATGGAAATGCAATTTATGGGCCTACTAACTTTGATTAGATCATTCTAAGTCAAAATGCCAATTTTACACCTAGGTGCTCTGGATTGCTCTTTCCTATCAAATCTCTTGCACGAGACACATGCTTTTGTTATTTGGTGTTGGTGACATCCTAAATGGGATAATAGATCCAACACATCTAACATTGACTTCCAATCAAATTTTGGACCAATAACAAGGAATTTTAATTAATTTGAGTAATTTGTGCACAAGGTGCTTAATAATGCTTAGAGCTAATTAATCCAAATCAAGAGCCTAATTAAGAATTCCATGGAAACTTGTTAAAAACTTGTTTTTAGAAATGAATATTTAATATCTTCATCATCATGTGACCTCATTTCTTTGGAAGACATCCCTAGGCCATAAATGCCATAAATATTAGGATTCATTCCCTCCATGCCTCTTAATTACTCCTCTATCCCAAATATTGAAGAGCCTATTTATCAATTTTAATTGAATAATTGGATTAATACTTAGCCACACATCTTAATCTTGAGATGGAAAATTTAGGTTGATTTTATCCATTTGAAAAAATATATAAATAGAGAGGCCATGAACATCATTTCTAAGCTATTTTGGTGCAAAGTTATTATGCTTAAATATCTTCAAAGGTCTTGATAATGTAAATTTATAATGCACAAATGATTCCAAAATATATTTCAATTAGTGTTACCATGTCAAATTGATTCCAAGCCAAGCCAATCCAAAGCCACAAGGTGCCAAGGGGATATCTAAGCCTCCTTTGATGAAGACTTCATGAGCACAAGCCAAGCAAGCCACTACACAAGCATTTGGAGCATCCGAAGAAGGTGAAGGATTCTTGTTTATTCTTTACTTTTTAGTTGTGTTTGTCATTTTTTTTGTTAATAAGCTCACCCTAGTAACTAGGCATGAAGGTGTTAGTTTAGTGTGTTGTTTGTCATTTTGCTTTGTTTATTTTGTCACTAACATAATGCGAATCCCTCTTCTTAGTCAAATTCCTAGTTCACATAATAACATGCCTGGTGGGACCAAACACATCCCACATATGAAGAAGATCATTATGTAAGTTTAAAATATTCAATTGGATCATTAAAACTTTTACAATTTAATTTTCTAACTTTATTTTTTTGTTTTTCTTTGTCATAGGTTTACATAGTAACCATCACTAGTTGAGTAAAATGTCGATGGTTATTTTCAACCATTATCATTTAAGTATAATCATCATCAGTTAGCATAACCATTATCAGTTAGTAAAACCATCGTCAGTCTGCATAACCATTACCGATTAGTAAAACCATTGTCAGTCTGCATAAACATCACCGGTTCGTGTAACCATCGATGATCACTGTGTTTTTTAACACAAACCTGAGAGCTCATTTTTCTAAGTTGGTTGTTCCATCTTCGAAAGTGATTCTAAGCTAAACATCTTTATAAAAAAAAAATTGTAGGTTTTACTTGAAAAATAATCAAAGCATGCTTAAATAGATCCTTTTAAACTTCTTTTAGGGTGTTTTAAAATGAATCAAACTTTTCATTTTGGTGCTTAAAGGAAAATCATTTAGGGTGCTATTGCTTAAATCTTGTAGTTAGCTTTCAAAGTTACAAATTAAGACCAAGGGGTCAAAAGAAAATCACTTAATTTTTAAAATTGGTGCTTAAAATTTAACTCACTTGTCTAATTTTTTATACTCAATAGTTGTTCAGTTATTTTTTGATTGGCAAAGAGAAGGATGTCACATGTATGCTCTTCCATTTGTCCCCCTTAGGGAACCTTTAGAATAAAAAATTCCATCCTTATTGCAAAAATCCTAGTCCAAGGCTTAGAGAGAATGTCATCTAAAGCACTCCCTAAAAACTTGTTAAAGTTTGGGTGACCTTGAAAATGACCCTAGAGTCTTTCTATTAGCATTTTATTTCATGCAAACTCAGCTTATGAGGGGGATGTCATTACCTCCCATGATTTCTTTAGGGAAGCTTTGACCTAGGGTTTCATCTCCCAACATTAAATTTATTTTGATCCATATTGGAGTTACACACGAGACATAATGGCACTTTGGACATCACACTACACTGAGCGAATAATAAGATGTAGTGGTTGCAAAAAAGACTAGATATTTTTGTAATATCCAAGTGATAGAGACCCAAAATACATGCTTATATTTTGAATTATTTGACATGAAATTCATTGTGCAATCGATTCCCCTAGAAATGTTTGAAAGCTTGCTAGTTTAGTCAAACCCACATTGCCATACCCTTGCTAGGATTTGGATGATTATACTTAGTGTATTTTGGTCATTTTTGCTTGGTATGTTTTGAGACTAAAACTTGTCTATTTGTTCATAAGCCATGTAAAAACAATGTATTTGAGTTAAGGAGGGTAGTGTTATGCTACCCAAATCATGTCAAAACATTTGAAGCCTTTTTGAGTCTTTGAAACATAACATAGATCACATCATTCAAGCATGCTTAGCAGTTAGGCTGCTCAATTTATTTCAAGACTAGTTTACCTTGTATCAAAAACCATTATTTCAAACCATGTTGTGTATACCATTTAGACCTTTGTATTGTGTTGTCATTCTATCCAATCTTGTCTAGCTTGTTTGGTCAAATCTTAGTTTTCAACGTTGAGTTTTCAATTAACCTTGTCAAGTTTGGATTCAAACATTGATTGATTTCTATTTAAGCTTCAATTCATGGGACTGATACATAGATCTTTCTCTTTTAGGTTGCATAACTTCAGTTAATCGATTACCCAAATTTGAAAACTATTGAGGGTTTATTTGTTTAGTACCTATCCTTATCATTGTTTATGCCTTTATTTGGGAAAACATAGTCTTTCTTCAAAGAGCCTTTTATCTTATGCCTTATGCCAATTGATCATGTTTATATTTTATTATGTGTATCAGGTATATGTTAAATTTATTTCCAAACATGTTAGATTAAATCAAATCACATCAGCCTTTGTTTCAAGTCTAGATTTTGATGCCGTTTGGCCAAAAGTCCTATCGTATGCCTATTTTTTTGAGCCTAGATTTTGACTCTGTATTTGGATAGAAGACTTAGTAACTCAAATTTTCTCTTTCCTAGTTTAAACTTTGTTTGGAACACTTTGACCTAGACCTTTGACATACTAGTTTTTATTTAGATGCTTGACCTTTTGTGCATATGACATTTGACATTAGACATTTGATGTTAGACTATTTTATGCCAAGTCTTATCACAAACCATTTTGGAGATACAACTCCATTTTCAAACCACGTTGAAGATATAACTCCACTTTTGACCAAGTTAGACCAAGTTTGAACTATTTGTCTTTTGGACAGTTGTTTTGGAGTTTGTAGAACTTTAAGCCTTTTTATTTTCAAAGATTTCATCATTTATGCAGATATGTCTAGCTACACCTATGGTAGAGTCATGTATAATCTAACCTATGATAGAATGGCTGCACAAAATGACTTTTATGGCTTTAGTCAAGACCCCAAAAATGATAATATGGTTTGTGAGATAGATTTCTATCCACCTCATAATAATCATTCATGGGAAAAAAGTCACGAACCAACTCATGATCTAACTTGAGATCTAGATTGGTATGAAGAGGCTTGTGAGGATGACTTTGAAGACCCAACTATAGATAATGGTGTTTGGGATATGTATCCATACCCTCTTTACAATAATTAGTACATAGAACATAGTCAAAACCAACTTATGAGCCAACTCACAACTGAGATGATATGGTTAATGAGGAAGACTTGGATGCTTTGGCTTATGCAAGTAATCAAGCTCATTCTTTGGTTTGTGAGAGCAATCATGTTCCACAATGCCAAACCATTTCTATACCAAGACCTCATCCTTTGGCTTATGCAATCAATCAAGCTCCACAATGACCCTTCATTATTCCAAGACCTAGTCCTTTGGCTTGTGTAGGAAATAAAGCCCCACAATTCCCTATTATTACCTTTTTAGGACTTAATCCTTTCGATCATGTGATCAATCATGCTCTCCAATACCCTACCATTATCGAACCATAAGCCATTCCTCATCTAGAACCAACCCCATCCAAACCTCAAATGATCCAATCCTTTAAAGACCAAGCTGTATTCAAAATTGGTATTTTCTAACTCATTAGAAACCAAAGCCTAG
This sequence comes from Torreya grandis, assembly GCA_037957365.1. NCBI lineage: Eukaryota > Viridiplantae > Streptophyta > Pinopsida > Cupressales > Taxaceae > Torreya > Torreya grandis. The sequence continues at coordinate 3,121,335 of JARHVA010000252.1, read as the reverse complement.
ACAACCAACCAATATAAGATGTTTTTGTTAAACCAACCACTTATGATAAGTCAACCTATGATGAATCACCTATTGATCCTATACTAGTTGTCAAGGAGTCTCACACTGATGAGCCAGTCTTTGTAGAGTCACTTCTTAATGATTATAACTACCTTTTGGAAAATAATTACATCGACCATGTGCCTATTTTTCAAGAGCCTCCTATTGACAAGCTAGTCTTTGAGGATTTTTATCTTTCCCTTTTTCCCATCCTAGATGAGTCCCATTCTGATAAACTAATTTTTGTGGAGCCCATTATGCCATCATAGGTCATTACTTGTCCAAAACCAAATATTCAACAAGACATCATTGTAATAGATTACCTATCAAATGAATAATCAAAGTTAGAGTTAGGTTCTATTCTTGAATTGACATCTAATTTACCATCAAAATTTGAATCAACATTAGTCTTAACATTAGATTTAGAGTCCCTTGAGTTAGAATCAGATTTACAAGAAGAATATGTTCATGGATATTAAAATATTATTTACACATACCTTGTAGATCAATTTACATACATTTTTGATCCTTTTATGATTTTTAAGGAAGTGTACTTTAGCTTTGACATAAGGTATCCTAGTATATTCTATGAGGATTGTGTAGCCTCTCACCATTCCATAGGCCATTACCATCAACCCAAATAGCCATATCATTGGAATTTCATCTCCCATAAGTGTCAATTGGGATCAACAAAATTTCACTTTGTTGAACTGCATCCATGGTGACATAGCAGTTAAAGAAGAGCAAGAAGGCTAAGACCACATTCATATAGCAGAAGAACACTCTCCTAGTGAAACTATTTCAAAGGCATTGTCAGACAATCAAATTTAGAACTCAGCATATTTTAGTGAAACTTTTTTAGAAGCATTAGAATAAAATCAAAGTCAAAATTCAATGTGCATTAGATGCTATGGGACAATCAAGACAACTTCATTAGTGAAACCTCATTGAGACACCAATATCTGAGCACAAAAGTTCTTCACTACTTGATGAAGACAAAATCAAAGATTAAATAAAAATAGATTCCAATCTATAGCCTAATTAGATGGTAACTACTCTCAAAATCAAACAATAGAAAAATCTAGTGGTCCTATCAAGAGAATAAGTCTTCGACCCCACCACAACTAAAGTCATGTCAAATCTGGCATCAATAACATTACATGTGACTAAACATCTCGATCTTCATTTTTTTCCCAACCATTCCACATTCCATTATCATCTACCATTACATTTCATAGTCAAACCTACCATCCATTATTTGTCCTTGTTTACCATCCATTGGTTACACTTTCCTTTGTAGAGGCTACAAAGATACCTTGTCTCAATGCTTAAAGGAATTAAAATCAATGACCAATGAAGATCACAAAATCATTCTCAGCATCTAAATCTATAGGCAATTATTGACAGAGTAGTTATTCAAATGAGGTGTGGGCTAGAAATTAACATGATTGATTATTTTGTTTGTATCATTTATTGATTAGGACGCGCATCTCCATCTCAACAGGAATAATAGAATCATATGCCATTTATCATACCTAGGCCAAAAACATGTACGATACCATTTCATATGTCATTGACCATTACTACATATCCTTGTGCCATTATCACATATCCTTCCATTAACCTTATGACTTGGGGCAACCCACTTACCATTTTATCCAATTTATCAAACCATCATTATCCTAAGCAAAACCATACCATCCTACCATGTCATTCCTATCTAGACCAAAGATTGTTTTTAGTCATGCTACCCAATCTTGTTTTGATCTTGGTTCATTTGGTTCTTCTTGTACCTTTTACAGGGGGATTTTAATCAAGTTTCAATAATCAATCAAATCCATGTTAACAATGATAGTCTATGAAAGTAGTGTGATAGTTGATCTAGCAAGATATCCTTTATTTTCCATCCTATATCAAGTTTGTTTATGTGAGCTTGGTTATAACCACCTAAAGGGCAAATAAGTGTTTTACCAGTCTTGTTACTAATTATAATTGCCTATAGGCAAATTAGTATCATTGATCTATGTCATTGTATCCTAGTTATAACTGCATGTGCGCAAACTAGGGGCAACACTTGTCTATCATGCATTGCCACATCACCTTGCCATTATTATTTTCATTTGAATAGCCATTTACCAGATTTAAGAACTTGTTAGGACCTAGTTGATTTTTCCCTACATTTTATGTGGATGGAATTACTATGACTTGAGGTTATTTTAAGACTATGAGGGTCATGCTCAATTCATTTTGAGGTCACTTTAGGCCCCCTTTCCATACGTTCTCATCATTTTGTGAGAAACCTAAGCCAAATGATCTCGTCATTTTGTGAGTACATATCTTGTCATTATATAATGAGTTAATATACCTCAAATGCAAAAAACATTCATAATATTTCAAAATCCAAAAACATTTATCATGTTTAAGCCTAGTCAGTTATCTTTGATCTACCTTACTAAGGCATGGTCATTGCTAGGATATTTTATTTTGCTTTGTTTTCAAGCTTTCTATTTGTTTGTTTATGTCAAGTTGTTTGTTTATTTATTTTGTTTATTGGTTATTCTAGTTGTTTGTTTGCTTTTCAGCACTGTTGCCTTGACTCAGTCTATATTATGCATTGGGTGACTCCTTGCACACATTATTCTTGACTATATCCATATTCATATGTAAACATTATCATCATGGCTTTTATCATTGGTGCATTATTTTTGAGTCTTTATTGGATCAAGAGTTAGTCCTTATGCATATTTTGGCCAAGTCTTCATGGTGTTTTATCATGAAGCCTACCATCACATGATACATCAAAAATTAGTTTCAAGAAGGTCTAAAATCAATAGAGTTGTATAGGTTCTTCCTTGATACCTTGGCAAATCCTCCCATCCCACCTTTGATCAAATCAACCCATTACCATTCTAGTTGTATCATTGCTAATTAGGATGAACATCTCCTCATTGGAAGGTATAACTAAATCATCCAAAATGATCAATAGTGTTCTTCTATTCATCTATTTCATCACTTTTCACCCACTCATCTTTAATTTATATTCTAGGTTATATCCTTGAGTTATGTTTACTAATCAACCCTAACTAGGGCACAATCATCTTTATCCAATCTAGGTCCTCTTAATGATTATAACCACCTATGGGAAAATCATTATTTTGACTTTTATTCTTGATTATAACTACCTTTGGACAAATCAGTATCCTTTTTACATCAATGCATGCAAGCATTTTCTCATTTGGATTAATCTCAACTACAAGTTAATTCTACCTTTCTTCTTGTTTATTTTTGAGGGACCATCCATCAACAAATGTGATGGCCACTCCCTTGAGGGGGCATCATCATAGGCTTCCCAAATGCCATTTGGAAATTTGTTCTTCAACCATCATCTTATTTTTGGCATATAGGTCATATCTCATTATTTCAGAAGATTTTACTATGCTTATAGCTTACAACACCTTCCTAAATAGGGCAAACTATAGACACCTAAATCTGGCCACCAATAACCTCTAATCAATTTTTTGACCAATTATTACTAAAATGCACAATTTGGCCTAAAACACTAAATCACATTAAAAGCTTTAACACTGACATATTCAAGTGCTGATTTTGACTAGAGTATCATTAAATGGGGCAATGCAATTATGGGCTAGATAAATTTGATCAGATCATTCTAATTCAAAATGCCAATTTTACACTTGGGTGCTCTGGATTGCTCTTTTCTATCAAATATCTTACATGAGACACATGCCTTTGTTATTTGGTGTTGGTAACATCCTAAATGGGATAATAGATCCAACACATCTAATATTGAATTTCAATTCTAATCTAGTCAAATTTTGGACCAATAACAAGGCATTTTAATCAATTTGAGTAATTTGTGCTCAAGGTGATTAATCATGCTTAGAGCTAATTAATCCAAATCAAGAGCCTAATTAAGAATCCCATGGAAACTTGTTAAAAACTTGTTTTTAAAAATGAATATTGAATAACTACATCATCAGGTGACCTCATTTCTTAGGAAGACATATCTAGTCCATAAATGCCACAAATATCAAGATTCATGCCCTCCATGCCTCTTAATTGCTCCTCTATCCTGAATATTGATGAGTCTATTTATCAATTTTAATTCCATAATTAGATTAATCCTTAGCCACACATCTCAATCCTAAGATGAATGATTCAAGTTGATTCTAGCCATTTGTAAAAAATTATAAATAGAGAGGCCATGAACATCATTTCTAAGCTATTTTGGTGCAAAGTTATTATGCTCAAATATCTTCAAAGGTCTTGATAATGCAAAATTATACTGCACAAATGATTCCAAAAGCTATTGCAATTAGTGTTACCATGCCAATTTGATTCCAAGCCAAGCCAAGCCAAAGCCACAAGGTGCCAAGGAGAAAAGGAGATAGCCAAGCCTCCTTTGATGAAGACTTCATGATCACAAGCTGAGCAAGCCACCACAAAAGCATTTGGAGCATCCAAATAAGGTGAAGGAATCTTTTTTCTCCTTACTTTTAGTTGTGTTTGTCATTTGTTTTTTTTTATTAAGATCACCCTAGTAACTATGCATGAAGGTGTTAATTTAGTGTGTTGTTTGTCAATTTATTTTGTTCATTTTGTCATTAACACAATACTAATTTCCTCTTCTTAGTCAAATTCCTAGTTCACAATTTCTACATTTTGTCAGTGAGTAGAATCAAATCTAGGGTAGAAACCACTAGTTTTTTTATTTCATTTATAGACCTAGGCTTCTATCAAACATTTTCACATCATCTATTTTAGTAATTTTATTTCAATGTTCTTGTGAAAATGGTTATTAAAAAATTATAAATATTATATAAAAAATTATCTTTATTAGAGTTGATTGACACATTAAATCCAATCTTGATAAAATAGATAGGTGCATTGTCAATTAACTCGGTCACATACAAAGAATTTTATGACGAGCAATAGTTATTTTTTGATATGTGATATTTCAGACTTGTTTAGTTGTTTCAAATGATCTATATCATAAAATACATTTTTTTATATCTGAGAACTTAGTTAACAATGATGCATGATTTTTCTAAGCTTTCAACATAGTTTCATTTCAGTTTGACATACACATGTAATATTTTTGTGATATGATTACTCAATTTTTATTGGATGATTTGGTATGTTGGTATAAAATGTAGTTTAATATGTTATGGTTCGTATCTATTTATGAAAGGCTAAATTATACAAATGATTTAAAATAAAAATAATGGATTAAATTTCTTAGGATTAGTCATTATGATTATTTAATTTGCATAATGACTTGTTTTAATGATTTCTTAAGTTGTGTAAAGTTGAGTGTGGGCCCCCATCCCATTAGAGATATTTGTTGGTCTATTGTAAAAATATATTTTAATCTATATTTTAATCTCAAGTTTGATAAGTTCTTACAAACTTATTAAAACCTTAAATATAAATTCATTTTTTGAATTTAATATTTAAAGTTAAGTTATAAAATAACTAAGTTTGATAAGGTTAATTAAATTTTATATTAGTTAATTAGAAAATATTTTTGACTTGAAAAATAACTACCTCTAAGAAGAATATATCAAAATAAGATTTGAATTACATTTCAAAAGGAGAATCATCTAGAGGTACAATAGTTATCTAGATACAAGTTTCACATTGCACTTTATTTTTTTGACATATCTATGAGATTGCATATAATTTGTAGGAATACCAAATAACACATCCTCTAATAGTGAAATAAGTTACTTGATACACACATATATATTTAAGTTTATTTTTTAACTTATAAACTAGATATCTTAATTTAATCAAGAAATTAATAAATTTGATGATTGTAGAATCATTCAGTCATATGTGTAGAATGTATTTGTATTTTTCTTAAATAATGATGAATATTTTGTATATCTCACAACAAATTTTTGGGTCATCTCTATGCTATGAATAATTTTCTTATAATTATTGTAATTAGTCATGAAACATATAGTTTCTCAATAAAACTTCTATTTTGTTTATATCTTGAATATACTCCCTTTATTTCTCTCTCAGTTATAATGTAGATTTATTATTAGTTAATATTTTATTTTTATCCTTTTTTTCATTTTGATTTTTTTAAATTATTAGTTTAGTCCCTATTGTAGCCTTTAATTTATTGATTTATGTAAACCTTTATATTTTAATTTATCTTATTTATCTTTATGTCTTTTGATAGTTTGAATTCTAAACGCTTATTTTCTTCTTTCTTTTTAATCTATTTTTTCCACTCATCTAATGCTCTCTAATTCGTATAATACACTTTAAATATTATGCTAATTAGTTTTTATCACATAGGTCCCTTACAATTAAATTGGTATAATTCTACCTTGACCTTTGTGATAGGAGAATGCGCTGATTAGTTGACATAATAATTTTGGTGACTCTGTTAGGGAACCTCAAAAATCAATTTCTATTTTCAATAAATTTATTGTTTCAAATCAGTTTTTCATTATTTTTCATGACTATTATATGGTCTGAACTGATTTTACATTCTAGTTTGACACTATAGAATACTAGAAGATATATCCTTAAACCTAGTCCATTTCAGTTGCTATAATTAACCTCAAGATATTTATCACATTATTGATGGCATCATTTATAAAGAGGAAGAAGCTTTTGAAATAGAGAGATGCTTTCTATTTGAGATACAAACCTAAGATCATATTATGTAGTGAAATATTCTATTGAGAAAAGAAAGAGAATAAATAATGGATACAAATCCTCAACCTAAAACTAGATTTATGTCTGATATGATGATTAGAGATTGTTAATTTGAACCTTTTAGATGGCATAAATAACTAAAAAAATTAGGTATATTATTATTTATTTGAAATGAATGAATAATAAGTAACTAAAAATGAATCTAATTCTGATTTTGAGAATAAACAACATTCAATCAATCCCTAGATATATGGTAATCCAATCAACATTTTAAATTGTTCTGGTAAACTCCTTTATTTGAAAGGAATTGATGTTCAAAAGTTTGTAGAAGATTTTAGTGCATCATGGGAAGATCATATTGATGTTTTTAAGATAATTTATGTTACCATTGAAATAACAAATTAAAAAAAACTCTCTTAGATTATTCTCTCATAATTTAGAAGGAAAATCTTATCAAAATTTATTAGTTTACCTCCTAAAGTCATTAGTGAATGGAAATTTATTGAAGACTAGATTGAAATCTATTTTGGGAAAACTAAAGAAGATTTAGAATTTCATAATGAAATCATGAGTATTTAAATTAACCCTAGTGAAATTATTTATCATTTAATCGTGAGGTTTACTAGGTTAAGATAAAATATACTAGTGGGGTTATCACACTATATTGAGGACTACCAACTTCATTTGAGAGTATGGGCTCATGACCATAGCATGAGGTGCATAAAGGAAAAACCAACCTTGGAGACTATGTAAAGTGATGAAATAGTGTGTAAACCACATTAGGGTAATATGGAATTAGAGTACATCAACTTACATAGTGCAAGCATAGGGATGAGTGGTGGTTACCATGCATAATACATTTTGGATAGAGCCTCACTTTTATGTCCAATTTCCATGCTAGTTTAGTTAAACCCACTTAATATAACCATTGGATATCCAAACCCATTAGATGAGGCATGTCAGAGAGATGAGATGATCGAGAGGATATAGGACACCAACAAATGTCTCATTTTATGGGACCTCATTATAAACCTTAATCTAGGAGGATATAATAGCATTGGAAATTATTAGAGTGAGTAATAGAGGAGCCTAAGGTAAAGGATGAACATATGGTAGAGGATCTAAGAGTAGATGAGGTTGCTTAAGAGCTTTATTAAATAAATACTAATGTACCCATGGTAGAGTTTAGGCTAGTGATACATGAAAGATGCATTTATTGGTAATGTTAGAGGTCATCACAACATCAAATCTTATTGGTGAAATGGTAAAGGTGGGTGGGGGATTATGGGATATAAAAATGAAAGGAAGAGGTTTTAGTCAACAACATATAATACATGGAGACCATATATGAGATACATCTACATATATGTCCAAAGATATTCATTATTTTATATCACTTTATTTTCTAATTTTATAGATATGCATGCTATGGATTAGTGATAAATTACTTACAATTTTGATAAATATATATATTTTTGTTTTGGTTTGATTTTTAAATGCAGAGGAGGAAACATGATGAGATATCATGATAAAATAGACCTATCATGAGATCTTTAGATGATGTGATGTTAAAACATTAAACTATAACCATAGTGGATCCCTTGATAACATTTTTTAGTGACTATGCAAGCATATTATACTTTAGATACATCACAATTAACATGATATTATAGTGGTGGTATTTATTCATGTGTAAGAGATGTAGTCGTGTTTTAGAAGTTTGTAGGTGTATCTTATAATACCTTGGCTATAGAACAAGGAACACATGTGAATTCTATTTTAATGAGTGTTGAGTGAGAGTGAGGGCTTAACACCTATATTAAATAGTTGTAAAGATATAAATCTCATTTATAGATACATGTTTAGGGTATTCATTCTATGAAAATGAACATTTATAAATCCATAAGAGAGGATAGGTTTTCAATTTCATTAGCAAGCATGACCCCTCATTTGTAAAGGGATCAAGGTAGCCCACATTGTTAGAGCCATGTATTTATGATTTTATTTTATGTATATTTTTTTAACATATGTGTGTGTGTGTGTGTGTGTGTGTGTGTGTGTGTGTGTGTGTGTGTGTGTGTGTGTGTGTGTGTGTGTGTGTACATGTATACATATATATAGATATATACATATATGTATATATATATACATATATGTATATATATATATACATATATATGTATGTATGTATATATATATATATGTATGTATATTTTTTTAACATATATGTGTGTGTGTGTGTGTGTGTGTGTGTGTGTGTGTGTGTGTGTGTGTACATGTATACATATATATAGATATATACATATATGTATATATATATACATATATGTATATATATATATACATATATATGTATGTATGTATATATATATATATATATGTATGTATATTTTTTTAACATGTATGTGTGTGTGTGTGTGTGTGTGTGTGTGTGTGTGTGTGTGTGTGTGTGTGTGTGTGTGTGTGTGTGTGTGTGTGTGTGTATCAATAATTGGATGCTACTCATAATTTTCTACATGGGTTGTAAATGTTTACATAGAACTTGCTATGATTTAATATCATGTTGTGATGTAAGAATGTTATGTAGTTTTCATTATATTTTAGAAAATGTGAGCATATGAATAATTAAAAAGAAAAAATAAATGAAACAATGATATCTAAAGTGAGTAGATATAAAAATTAAAAAAATAGAATATATGTAATAAATAATTATAAAACATATTAAATGTGATCAAGATAAAAATATAAGTAAAAATTAAGATGCAAAAAATAAAATTATAAAAAATATATATCCAATGTAAGAAAATAAAAACCTATAAATAAAAGGATAATAAAATGACTATAAAAACATCCAAATTAATATAGATGAAAACCCAAATCAAACAAATAAAAATGAATGACTATAAAATGCATCCAAAATAAGATAACGAAAAATTGAATTAAAAAAAATAGGACATGAAAGATTTTAAGATGGTTGTAACAACATCCAATATAAGAGAGATGAAACTTAACTCAAACAAGTATATTTGACATATGGAAGCAAAAAATCTAATAAGTAAAAAGATGAAATCAATGTTTGTAGTAGAGTATATTTTGAGAATCCAAAACCATCTAAATTCATAACCAAAATAGGGGAGATGGTATGTATATGAAGGTGATGGAAATTTTTGAAGAAGGCATACTCTTATTCCCAAATATCCTACAATTAAACTCACAAATTGGAAATCCAAGAGGTATAATAGTCAAAGCTAAGAGTTAAATTTGAATCAAAGAAAGAAAAATAAATGTAAAGAATAGGTGGAATGGTCATCTAGCAACACTATCTATCAAATGGGTATTGGGATATTATAAGAGGTGATCATACAAAAGTAAGGTGTCAAAAGGGTGATGTTAAAATCCTTTTTGGGAAAAAGACACTCTAATCAAATGGGTAAGACTAAGATTTTTTGACATCAAAGTCCTAAAAAACCCCACCTAGCAACCATTATATTGTGCTAACTAGTGAACTATAAATATCATCCCATGGAGGATAATATACATGAAAAATAAATGGATCCTACCTTCTTGTAACTTGTTTCTTATTCTTCAACACCCCTATATAGACATCAATATATTGTGAGGATTATGTATTTATGTGAGAAATTAGGTGGAACTAATGACAAGTAGGAGACATCCTACCATAGTATACTGACCTATCACACCCTAATGGACCTCAACTCTAAAATTAGGCCAAATATGAATTTTTATCTTTGAGTAGGATAGGGGGTGTACTAATCATATTATCATGTCTTTTGGTGTGATTTGAATTTTTATGGTTTATTTCTTTACATTTTTCTTGTTTCTTTTTGATTTTTTTATTGTTGTGATTATGGCTTTTAAATATTTTTTATTTTTAAATTTTAATCCATATGGATTTAGAAGACCAACAATGGGTGCTAAAATGACTAACAAGAAAGCTTACACCTAGCCTTTAAGGAGGAAAATACAGAGACCATATTGCTTAGATATTACTAGACCTACACTTTAAATAAGAGTGCAAGCCTGAAGCCACCCCAATTGTGTCTCAATATAATGGAAAGGGATATATTTGGATCACGATAGACCTATCAATGTGAAAATGTGATATAATAAAGATATGCTAGTAGCTGACAATAATAATGATGATTTTTGCTTTAGAAGTGACTAGGCATAAAATAGATCTGGAAGTACATGATAATGTTAGTCAAATTACATAAAGATAATTTTAGAGGAAAACACTAAAATGGATGTGCTAAAAAATGGTAGTAACATCACTAGGTATGGTGTATGAATCAAAAATGGGTCTAACACAAGCATTGATAGGAGAAAACACCCAAGAGAGGGATGATGATTGTAAAATAATGATACCAAAGAACCAAAAGTGAAGCAATGGTCAAATAAAATTAAAGGGGGATAACTCTAAAAAATGTTATTAATAATCATAAGGGAAGAAATAGTGAAATAAAATGGTATGATTGTAATAATTATGCCAAGAATTAAAGTGCATAAAATTAAAGAACATGGTACAAGGAAGTAAAAAATGAAAAACATGTATGCTAAAGATAGTAACGTGCAATCGAATCATATGACAAATGTGAAGTATAATATATGATGTAATCAAATATGAATCTTAAATACATTTTAATATGTTTACATATTCCATCACAAATTCTAGTTGTAACTGATATCTCACTTGAACCATGGTCTCTTCTACTTTTTCCTAGAGTTGGGTAAGGACTTCATTCAAAATATGCTCAAGATAAAAGTTAGGTGTTTTATAATAATAAGTATGTTAATAATCCTACAATTAATGACATACATGAGGAAGGGGATAATTCCACTTATGAATGAATAAGTTAGTCATATTATTGAAGAGGAGGTTCTGGCCATACGAGAGGATGTTCCTCTATCCTAAACATGTCATGTGAATGTTTATTATGAACATCTATTTTTAAAATGGGTAGAACACTCGTTAAAAAGAAAATAAAATTATATGACCTGGGGATATTTGCTAGTGTTATATTGAAAGGTGGAATATCTGGTTAGGAAGAAAAATTAGAAACCTCAAGATGAAGTGTATCCAAATACTATTTAATATATTGATAGTTCATCAAAGAATTATTACTCATTCTACGGTGGTCAAAAAAGTGTTTATTCAAACAGGGTGGTCAAAAATCCATAGTAGTTGCTTATTCTTGTGAATATTGCTTTTTTAAATATTTCATGTAAGCTCTAAAATCATTATCTAAATATCTATAAGTATTACTAAATGAGAAATAATACTTTGATATATAATTTTGCATCATATTTTTTGTTGGACACATAATGAGGGCTGAAAAATTGGGAGGGAGTAAACTTGAGGGATCAAAAAATATTTAAAAATGGTATGTCACAGTGTTGGAACAATCATGAATGATAATTTGAAGAGGCTAAAAAATAGTAGATGTGTCTAGTGTAAAAAAACTAAAATTTGATCCATGTCAAACTAGTAAAAGGAGACCAAATTATGATCATCATTAGGTGGTATCTCATCAAAAGGAGGATAAACACACATCTATTTCACATTAATAGGAAAATATAAAGGCCAATTTTACTATGACAATAAAGATTAACCATATTAATGCTAGAGGTAGATGATTCTTGATCATAATATTTTTTAAGGGAAGACTGGTAATGTAAGACTGCTACATCCTTCTCTTGGGAATATAAAAATAAATAAGGGTCATATAAAATGTAATCATTCTCATAGTAAGGAGTGGTGAAATCTGCATTGAGTTATTTAACCATAGTATCCCAAGAAGTTTGTCTATTGGTAATAGGATTCTTAGGTATAACCATGATAGTAAGAATATTGTTAATTTTTTTTTATGATAATAGGTTCATAAAATAGGTGAAAATTTAAATATGATGTTTGGATGTATATCTAATGTTTTTATTTTTATAGTTAATATCATCAACCTCATTGTTAAGTTGTGGAGCTAAAAGCTTCACTAATGCAGACATGAAGGAGGGTGCAGAAGGGTTGCTGAGTGCCACAGACACCGGCGTCGGTCAGGCCAACCGACGTCGACAGGATGGAGCAGGAAAGCAACCGACGTCGATCAGAGATCGGCCGACATCGGCAAACCCCAGGCGGACAGGGACCAGCGCCGGTCACCTGTGTGGTTCAACTGCGAGCTTTTTACGGGCAGTTAGCTAATGAACCAAGTGTTTGCATGCTTAGTGCTAATTATAGACTAAGAGCTGCGGATCTAATTATTGTACTAGGAGTCTAATTATTGTTTGGATGAGATCTATATAATAGACTCATGGTTGTATTGTAAAAGTGTAGCTAGGGAGTAAGAGAGCTTAATTATAAGCTCCTTCAGTGTGTGAGGTAGAGCAATGGTGCGTTCCTCCTAGTGCCACATTACCAAGGTGGGTGCTAGATTGGAGAATCAGCAGGGTTCTTCAGGAGTGTATGATCTTAGTCATCAGGTGTGCATGGCTTCTATAGGAGATCTACATGGTAAGTAAGATCATTGATATGCAGGTGTATGTGTGTGCAAGGTCAAGGTTCACAGGTGTGCAGAACCAGCTTGATCTGTAGTTTGGAGGTCGATAGGACAGCAACACAACAGGGAGCAGTATCAGGAGAGATCTACTTGGAGTACAAGTGTGTACTTGTGGAGTGCGTGGAGCACTTGTGGAGTGCGTGGAGCACAGGTGTAAGGTGAACACCAACTCAGTGTATGAGTTGGGTGTTGGGACCTAGTAGGGAGAGCTTTGAGGAGAGAATTACTGTTCACTTGAGGTGTGGGAAACCTCTGAAGAGGTGGTGGAGAAGAAGTGGCATCTTCTTTATTGTATTCTTTTCTGCAAGAGTTATTAATACAAGTTGTGTATTGTCTCTCATATTCTGTGTTATTCTAAATTCTAGTTACTTGTTGATTCTGGTTATTTCCGCATATTAAGTTGCTTGAATTTGGTAATCAATTGTGTGCTTCCGGGTTGGTCCTATTTCCAACAAGTTTGTCTATTGGTAATAGGATTCTTAGGTATAACCATGATAGTAAGAATATTGTTAATTTTTTTTTTTTATGATAATAGGTTCATAAAATAGGTGAAAATTTAAATATGATGTTTGGATGTATATCTAATGTTTTTATTTTTATAGTTAATATCATCAAGCTCATTATCATCTGAATCGAGTAGATTTGTGAGATGTTTTAGACAAGATCAAGGTGACCAGTAAAAGCTCTCAAAGAATTTAAAAGAAGGTTAAATTGTTAATCCTCTTATGATTGGATACAATTCAAAGGCTCAAGGAAATGTATTTTATAGATGCCACATTCTTATAATTGATTTGAATTCAAAAATTTTTGTGTCACCTTTAAAATTTTAAAATATCAGCCATGTATTTAAATTTCATGATTTGACATGCAAAGGAAGCTATAAAACTCATGCGATGAGTCCAAATGTGATCAAAAAAGATATTATAGGATAGTAAAATATAAATATAATAACCTTCACCTTAACCATATATGTATGTACCATGAAATGAATTGAAATACATCATAAGGGAGGCATTTATCTTCACTCATATACTTGGCACTATTATGAGTGGTTTCAATGTTGAAATTAAAATATTCAATGGATTTATGAATTCTAAAAAGGAAAAAAATGTACCTAAACATTCATTAAATAAGGCTCACTTGAATCATAAATTCATATTTGGATGTTAATGAAAAGATAAGGGTCATTCACATGAAGAAGGATCTCATTAGGGATCATGGATGTGAGGGGGAACTTGAGAGATAGGCTCATATATTATATGTGATTGACATGGAAATACATATATTTAAAAAATTATATGATACTTTCCTCATATTCAATCAAGATAACTTCTTTCCCTATAGGTGGTGGTTGAGGGATGTTCATGCTAAATAGAAGTTGCATAAGGAAATTTTGGTGTCTTGGGGAAGTCCTCATAAGCTCAAGAAAATTAAATGTGAGAGGGGAAAATATAAATATCTTAAAAAATATCCCATTCGTTAAATATTATATGAGTTGGACAAGACTATAATTAATATATAAAATTATGGGAACGATCAGGTCTAACTGTAGAAGAAGTTGAGCCTAGTTTCCTTATTTTGATTTGATGTTGATAGACATGGCAATGCCATGTTAATATAAGCAAGCTAAGGAATTTTTTTTGATTTTGTCTATATATTTTTAGACACTGGAGACTATATTTATCCTATCAATATAGTGGGATCATAAACAAACTATATCATGTTTGTTGAAATAGTAGGGATATAAATAGACTATATCAGGTTTTCATATAAAATAAAGATGGTTAGAGGTATAATAGACTATATAAATCCTATAGATATAAGTGCATCAATATGAAATTACATCATGTTTGATTATATAATTATAGTCGCATGAAATTGTATCATTTATGATGAATTAGTTTCATATACAAAATTCAATATTTAGGACATCCAACATTTGAGAATGGTTGTAGAGAATAGGCCCAAATAAAAAGTTTAGCTATATAAGGTACTTTTACCTAAGAGTTTGGGAAGTAATAAATGTTATAACATTATTCATGTTATTCATGCTAACCAAGTTTTCCTAATCAATGGAAGATTTTAGATTAATCATGGTTTCTAAAACATTAACAATTGGTTTTAGATTTGAAGGATTTGGAGATTGCTTGTTATTTGGTTGTGAAGGTTGATTTTGAGAATGATTGGGAGGAGGTTTTTTGTAAATTTAAAGGTGAGAATTATATTTAGTTATTACATCACACTTGACTTTATATTCATTGATTTTAGCATATTATCATAGACTTAGTAGTGTTCTTGTATCATGTCATCATTATCAAAGTTACAACCAAGAAGAAGCTCATCTGCAATAAATTTAAGTTTTTTGTAATTGTCATGAGAGTGACACTAATTAATGTGATACCAAAAAAATATTTGGATCATACCATTTTTATTTAGTTCATGTGTCATTTAAGTCTCTAAAATAGGATTTAGGAAGGCATTTCCTAAGCTCTATAAGGCTAACAAGTTGATGAGAATCATGGTTTTTATTTTTTGAATAAGTAGGATAAGGATGGAAGGGATTTACTACTTAGGTTGGGAGAGATTCAATTATACATAACCTCATGGCATGGTTTCATTCATATTAAACTTAGATTCATAGGGTTTGGAAACATCATCATCAAAGACATTTATTTCCATTATATTGTATTATAATTTCCCTTTTTAGGCTAATAAGGATCAATTGCCTTAATAGGTTATATTGTATTATAATTTATTTTAAGTCTTGATCAAATGAATTATATGTGAAGTCCATAATGATATATTTCAATCTAGTGTTTACAAATGTGACAAATAGGTGGAATAGCTTTTCTTTTATCATGCTATGCTTAGCTTTATTGGCTAAGCTTTTCCAACATTTGATAAAGTCTTGGGTGGTCTCATGTTTTACCTGATTACATTTGATGAAATTTGCTAAGTTGTTTTTAGGTAAGTAATTAGATTGGAATTCCTAAACCAATGAATTAAATAAGTCTTATAAAGTAGTGATATATTTATACTTATGTTTATTGTATCATTATAAAGCATCACCTATTAGGGTTTTGAATAGTAGCTTGGTAGTGCTAAAGGTATTAAATTTAATCCAATCCATATAAATGATTAAAAATGACTTGATATTAAAATTGGGATTGATGGATCCATTATGAGAGATAGTAGGAGTAATTATACCAAATTTAATGTTGGTAATTTGAGGCATTCATGGATCATTTTGGAGATGTTTGATGGATTCATTATGAATAGGAGGTTGAATAATGAGGTTCCCAAGATGATATCTAAAATGGAGATTGTGGGTGGGAGGGGTTTTATTTTGGCACTCCTTAACAAACATGTTTAGTTTTTAATTGTATTTTCATAAGTTACATTATGTAGTTGTATCATTTGGGTATTTTTGGAATCTAGCATGTTAGCCATTTGGTTTATGACCCACAACATTACTTGAGTTGAATTAGGTACATTTTGGGTTGAATTATAAGCTTGTGTGGTATGTTGAGAAGCAGTAGATTTAGTATTGATGTTGGTGTTTATATATACACTTTGCATAGGATCACTAAAGCTAATACCTAACTTGTTAGTTGCTAACTAGGTAGGGTAGATGTAAAAATGATAGAGGAAGTAAAAAAATGACCTATCCCAAGTCTTATCAGAAAGATATGTATGAGAAACAATAATATTTGACAAATTTTATTCATTATATCGTATAAAATTATAAGATATTTTACCCTATGCTCAAGGTGGTCTTCATTATTTTTTTTCATTTTTGTAGTAAACTCTAGGATATCTTCATATTTACCCTTAGATTTGTGGGATTCACTTAGTTTTTTTTTCTTAATAAATTTGGGATTTTTGTATGTATGAAAGCAATTATTTCTAGTGGAATTCATGTTATAATAATTAGAAATATGATATTGGGTCATTGAAATATATTGGCTAACTCCACGACACTAGATCTATTGTTATATAAATCCTTAAATAGTTGGTTAGTTTTCTTGGTAGATACTCAAAAAGATGTTGCATCATGGCCACAACTAAAATCCTTTATAAATTTTTGGAAGATGAGGTGTATTTGAAAAATAAAAAAATAATAGGGTTGGGATTAAGATTTGACAAGAGACACTCAAATTTAAATCTCTAAGAATAGAGATAAAAAAAGCTTGAAGATAGTCCAACTAATGGTGGGATATAATTTATTTTGAATTTATCAAGTATCGCCAGAATGTAAGAAAGATAATATCATCAATGTAATGATTCTATTTCTCTTCATAGATTAGGATATAAATATAATACCAAACAAGATCTTGTGCATATTATACAACATCAAGATAACATAACCAAGGGGTGTAAATATTTATGGATTTAGTAGATGATAATCAACATTCAATATCGAGACTATAGGGTTCCAAATTTTATACCTAAGATATGGCATAGGGGTTTGACTAGGTCCCAAGATAATATCAATAGTGTAAAGCAAGAACTCTAAAATAAGTATCAAATATATAATAAAATAACATGCTGGGTAGCTTAGATCCAAGATTTAAATAAACTAGACTAAATAATAAATAAAAGATATATTGCTTATTGTAGTTGAAGTACGAGTAAATGCAAACTAGATGAAGACCTAAACTATGATTGTATTTGCAAGCCTAAGGACCCTATAATATGTTGGTACTAATAAAAAAGGTAACATATTTAAGGAAAGTGTGGAAAATACATAATATTCTAAAAATAAGCATAACATATCTATCTACTAACTAAATAAAAGGAAATATACTAGGGTTATGGATTATTACCTTGGCTTTAGATTTAAAGAAATTAATCTGCCCCTTGGCTCTAGTTACATTTTTCAAGAGATGATTTTAGGTGAAAAAATCAAATGTCAAGGATGAATACCTAAATATTCTTATTTGGTATCTCTAAAGACTAAGGGGAACATATTTGGTTTAGCTTCCTCCTACTAAACTTCAATGCTTGTGAAATACTTGACCTCCATGTGAATAAGCATTTATACACTAATTACTTATCCTAATACTTAAGGGAATTAATTATATGTGTAATTGGATTAAATGAGTGTTTTGTGTTTTATAAATGATACTTATTATCCCTATGTATATGAATCTAAACCTATAAATCAGCTAATAATAAAATTTGATGGTATCAATATGGATTAACATAACATAATTATATCATCTAAAAAAGTACTATATCATTATTCATGATATAGTTTTTAGTAACCTAAATCTAATCATGAATACTTCATTATGTCATATTTTCCCCTTTTTAACTTTAATTAACTTGTGTGCTTAATTTGGACCTATTTTTCCACATCATTCTATTCTAAGCACTAGTGAAGACTCATTTCTTTTCTAATTATTCATCTATACTTTATAAAAATATTCTGATTACTAAAAATGCACTTAAGTATCTCTTTAGATAAATCAAGAAACATATATTAGCACTATACCCTATATGATAACAACTCCCGATAAAGGATAATATTAATATATGTTCTTATCCCTATGGGACGTTCCCATCTAGAGCTCTCAAAATGTCATTTTTAAAAAATTAACTCCTCCCTTATCTTGTCTTCCATGTTTTTAGGCTTCCTATTATGTGGCATACCATTTTGGATTACTATAAATGCACACTCAAGTCAATTATTATGTCACTTGGTAATTTAAGTTAAAAATATTGTTTACACAAATGCACATTGTGTTAGGTTGTGGAGCTAAAAGCTTCAGTGATGCAAATAGGGAAGGAGGTTGATGAGTGGTAGAGCAACCGACGTCGGTCTGATCAACCGATGTCGGTCATATACAGTGTTAGAGTAACTGATGTCGGTCAGGATCGGCCGACGTCAGTCACCTGTGCTTTTCCAAAACTGTCAATTGCACGAATAGTTTGTTAACAAACCGGTTGTTTGCATGTCAAAGGCCAATTTTAGACTTGAAGCTATGGATCTAATTATTGTAATTAGATGTCTAATTATTATTTGCATGGGATCTATTTAATAGACCCATGGGCTATATTGTAAAGGTGTGCTAGTTGAGTTGAGCAGGCCAGCTCCTTCAGTGTGTGAAGAGAGCAAGGGTAGCTCCTCCTAGTTCCACAGCAGTGCCAAGTGTGGGTGTTGGTTTGGAGAATCAGAAGGGTTCTTCATGTATGTATGATCTTGGTCAGCAGGTGTGCAAGGCCACGTTAGGAGATCTACATGGTAAGTAAGATCATTGATCTGTAGGTGTTTGTGTGTGTTTGATCTAGGTTTGCAGGTGTTGCAAAACCAAGTTGATTTGCAGGTTGCAGCAAGATCAGGGATATCACAACACAATAGGTAGCAAGATTAGGTTGGATCTACTTAGATTACAGTGTGTACTTAGTCGTGATGTACATGGATTACATGTGTAAGTAAGATCATTTGAGTTGCAAGTTGTTGCAAGTTCATGGGAGATCTACTTGAAGTACTTTGAGTACTTGTGGACTGGAAGTAAGCAATTCTGGTTTTTCCAGTTGTCACTTACTAGTGGTACTGGTAGTATTTATACTGACTAGTTAGAGGTGAACACCAACTCTGTGTTTGAGTTGTGTGTTGGGACCGTAATTGAGAGATATAACTCTTGAAAGTGAATTATTGCACACTTGGTGTGGGAAGCCTGTAAGGTGTGGAAGAGTGTGGCGTCTCTTCATTTGTAATTATTTTCTGGAAGAGTATTAATATAATTGGGTATTGTCTCTCATATTCTGTGTTATTTTTGAATTCTAGTTACTTGTGCATTCTAGTTAAATTCTGTGTTTAGTTGCTAATACAAAGGTAATCAATTGTGTGCTTCCTAGATCCTGACACATTGAGTAAAAGTTACTTTCTCCAATTTTGATTCTTATCACCAAAATTAGTCCTCAATTGAGTCCAAATCATGTTTTATCTAGCTATAAATGAAGCATGATTAATTATTTGATCTAGTTCTAAATGCACACATATATTTGAAGGAGCAAAATTTCATAAATCACTATTATTGGTATAACTATGTGGGCTTAATTCCCTACTTAGATTATTGGATACATAGGAAACACTCAGTCATTATAGGGATGATTGGAATCATCTCAACCCATTACAATCCAGTTTTTTTTAATTTTCAAGTCTTTGAATCATCACTAACCATATGAGGTTTTAAAATTGGAGAATCTATTTGCATATCTTATACACACTTCCATAATTTGAAATTATTAATCAAGACATGTTTTCATTTACTACACCTATTTGTACTAGAATTTCCTTTTTTTATACAAAATATTGGATTGGAAAATTAGGATGGTAGTGTTAATTTATTGTATCCTCTATTTGGTAATCTTATCCCTATTCAGTTTTAGTTACCACTTCTAGTGTATTTTTGGGTTTTTCATGTTTTCATAATTTTACCTCCTATCAATCAACATAGTTATATTTGGAAAAAACCAACTATGTTACACCTAGGGGGTGTAAAGTATTCATTATATAATTTGAAATATATAAGTGATATTGTTCACATGTTATATTTAATAGAAAATTGCATTAACTAATATTGTATAAAATTTTGGACAATTATCTAATCATAGTCATCAAAAGTTTATATATATGGTAGAATACATGAAAAATGTATTACAACAATCAATAAAATAAAATATTTTATGTATGGATATTAGTAATTTTACCTATATTTAAAGGTCAAAAGAAGGTTCTTTCACTATTAGATATTATATCCAAGATCAAAATAAAATGATTTCAATGTTAGTTATTATGTTTGAGGTCAAAATTAATATCTTTTATTATAAAATTTAAATCCGTAATCGAAAGAATATTTCATTAGTGTCAAAAGTTCAAAAATTTATCTCAACCCTAGGATAACTATTTTAAAACCCTATAAGGTTATAACCCTAAAGAACACTTAGGGTTTATAAACATTCAAAAAAACATAGATTCACCAATATGTTTTATGAATATTAAAATTAATGTGTTGATTAATCTGAATAAATCTAAACTATTTAGAATATTTAAAATGTTTTAAATAATCCTCTTGACAAGCATATTGAAATTCAATGACTAAAGTAGATGATATGCAAGCGATTAAAAGAAAGAGAAATGTGATGGCTATATAAAGTGATTAAAATAATGCATATTATTCTACTACCATAATATATTTAAACCTATTGATGAAAAATAATTTGGTGAATATCCTAATCCTCATCCATATGAAATTAACTCTTTCTTATTTTTAGCTAGAGAAGAACAAAAGAAACATGATTTTGTAACTACATCAAAAGAATAAAATGATTTTTTTGAGAAACTTATTATCAACCCTACCACATATCCTTTGATTATTATGCATAATACATCACATAATTTCCATACTACACAAATCCTTAAGAAAACTATAAATGTTTGGCATACTAAGGTGTTGCAGTTATGACAAGGATTCATAGCTCCTAAAAATCCATTATATGAGTTTAAGGGATATATAGGAAAAACATATTATATATTTTCATGAAACATGTTTGGACTATGCTTTCCATAAAAATATGCTAGCTAAATTATTTCCAATAATTCTAAAAGATTATGTCTTTCATTGGTTCTATGATCAACTTATTTAATCAGTAAAATCTTTTAATCCACTAACGTATCAGATTCTTAAGCATTTTACTATCAACATTATTGAAAAAAAATTATTATGCATAAATTTATAAGCTCAAGTAAGGAAATAATGACCCCATAGATTATTATGACCATCTCTGATAAGAATACTAACACACTAGCAGATAGGGAATTACAAGATATCTTCAAACAAAGTATTCTTGTACCTTTGCATGAATCCATTATTTTCAAAAAGGTCAAATCATTTGAGGATATTTTTCATACAATAACAAAAATATAATTCAAGATTATTTATTTGAAAAATTCATGTATGCGCATAATACTAATTCAAATTCTATAAAAAAAATTCAAGTCAAACCATCTTAAAAATTGAAGCCAATAGATTCTAAAGTTGATGCAAATATTAGAATTAATGTTATTGTTCAACCTTGAATCAAGATTGTTTTATCATATAATCCAAGAAGGCAATTTTATAGATTAACACAAGTGACTCATAAGTTTCTATAAATTTTACATGAATTTAATCTCATCAATTTTCCTCCTCCATTTGAAGTGGACATTAGCAAACCTCAAAACAAATATTTTGATAATAATACATATTGTGAGTACCATATATGTAATGGCCATTGATGCAGGAGCATCCAAGGCATACAATAAATCTTGAATCAATGAAAATAGTAAATAAGTGTTTTTTTTATTTCATTAGTTTGCATGGTTAAAAATTACCAATTTAGATCATGACAATTATATGAACTTGTGCACATTTACTTTTTGGTGCATTGGTTTAATAATACCACTTTTGTTTAGGATTATGTTTTGTACATTTTTATGAATGTGCATTTGATAAATTTTATGATGTGATGCATATTTTTATGAATGTACATGTCGCATAAATGTTATGATAGAGTTATAAGATATGATGATTTGGTATAAGAGATTACATTTATTCAAGTTGGAAAAGCAAGAATTTGAAGAGACATTGAGATAATAAAATGGGTGAGAAAATAAAATAATTTGGGTTGGAAAAATGAATTAGAATAAAAAGGCAGATAAAATGTGCCCAGAAGGTGATTCGATAGAGACTTCATAAGGCTATGCATAATTTAGGAGAGATTGATGGGAAGACCATTAAATTGTTAAAGGATTAAACTTAATGGAGTATATGAATTCAATGTTGGAAAGGTTTTTGAAAAATCTTGTAGGATTATTTGTAATTCATTTTAAAATGTTTTATGGAATGGATAAGTTTGCTATGTGTTCTATGTGGGGAATGTCTACAAGCAAAATACTAATTTTCTCTCTTTGTATTATGTGTGTGCCCCAAAAAAACATCATAAAGATATAGGTTATCCTTAATTGGATACCTTATTTATGATTTAACTAGTAATTTTACTAACATATGTTTCAAGATAAAACACATTATTCAAGATCTTATTTGATAGAGGTTATCAATCTACGCACACTTATAAAGGAATTCAAGCCTCAACATGATGAGAATGCTAAAATGAATATTTCTAATGAACCATTTCCTAGTCATGATACTAACACAAACAATTTAGTAGTGCATCACACTTACAATTCTTATCCACCTCATAAATCATATGATCATCCTTTAGATGAAATTATTGTTATAAGTATTCTTATTTTCATGCTTTACAAATACGAGCTTATACATTTTTTATTGTATGAATGTTTACATAAGTCTATACATTTGAAGATGAAACCACATTAAAACTATCCACAAATTCCACTAGTAAAAAAATAGTACAATTCATGAAGTAATGTTGATACAATATTAACAAAGCCACAACAGTGTGGAAGTAGTGAAAAATAAACAAAAAAAAAAACTCGAGATAACAACCAAATAAACTAACCAATAAGGACTACTAGACACCAACTTAATTCAAATCATAATCACCAATAAGAGGATTTCCCATAGTCCCATCACAGACATTAGATCCTGGACAACATTACAAACTAACAGGTCCCTACTGAGTATAAACAACAAGTGAGAGAAAATATTCAAGCTTCCCATGAAAATCCTTAATATTATAATTCATTACAAGATCCACTAGTTCCTCAAAGTCATTTTGGTTACATTTATCAATCACATTCTCTAGATTTAAAACTACCTCATTAACAAATTCATTAAAGATTTTACTATAGTCAAGGCCCAAACCATTTCCATTCAAAGTAAAATCAATTCTGCTACTAGGATAAATGGGTACCATAGCAATAAGATTAAGGACACAAAGTGGTTTAATGGTAGACTCAAATATCCCTCCATTACTAGACCTCTCTTAGAATTACACACCTATAAAGTATAAAGAACATCTCTATTTGTAGCAAGTCAAGCCTAAATCCTATTCTTATTTGAATATGAAGACCTATCCCGAGTAGCATTATAATCATATACTCTATAAAATTAGGTATACTTCATGATTTCCCATTAAAAATATAATACTTGAACCTATGCAACAGTTTCATGAGTAATTCTTTAGTCTTGAGGAGGAGTCATTCTCAGATACCCATTGGTTTTTAACAAATAATTGGAATAAATCTTTAACATGATAGTCTTCAAAAACTTATCCAATTTATACTGTGGAATATTCAACTGAAGATATATTTTAAAAGAGATAATTTTAGAGGTAACTTCAAAATTGAAGTTAGTAAGCACCATAGTAGCTTTAGATTGGAAAACATCAGAGTTTCTTTGCTTCCAAATGTACCACAATATTTCAGTCAAAAAAACCAACCATAATTTATGGAATTAAGAATGAACCTTAATTTAAAAACAAACATCCCTAAATGCAATGTTGACCCACAAAACATAACAACAAAACATATTACTCCAAAGTTTAAGACAACATTTCCAAATATTAGCAGGAAATAGATAATTAAATAAAACATGCTCAATAGTTCACAATTCACCACATAAAAAATGTGAGGATGACCATAGCCATAATTCAAAATCATAGGCCCAACATAAATCATATTATATAATAAAAACCATCTAAAACATTACTTATTAGGTTCAAGACAACAAGCCCAAATCAAGCTAAATATAAACATCCAACTATACAGATGATCATAAACATGCTAAAGATAGTTGAGACTGCGGTAATGTCATTTAGAGAAATCAATCTTTTTATACAACATCCTAGTGGTGAATTAATTAAGAGGTGGTACATTAATCAATTTAATGTTGTCCCAAAAATCCTCCTCATCAAAGGTAGTATAAACTTTAACTAGTTGAAGAGATTTATAAACCAATATAAAATTCCTTCTCTAGGAAGTAGGAATTTAAAAATTAGTTTTGATTTCAATCCAATTGGCATAACCATTAAGATATAAAACATCCCTGAAGCTATTTCAACCCTTGAAGAACCATAAAAAGGCATATCACCCCCTTATTAATGTAAATAATTATCTATTGATAGTAAGGTTCCACCATATAGACCTATACCCCCAACACCTTGGTTCAAACCCACTAAAAACAAAAGGATCAACAACCAAGTGTTTAACCATTTTTCAATCCTTCCAAATAGAACAAAAAATATGATAACCCACAACCTTGACAAAGAAAGCCCTGAACAAAAGGTCCAAAATATGTAGTCCTTTCAAATTTAACATACCTTTTGGGAAACCTCTCAAAATATTATTAATTTTCAGGACTTTACACAACTCATCCCCTTTCAAATATATGATGATCCATTTAACAATAAGAGTGATACCTTGAAGTCTTAGGTCCTTCAGCCTAAGGCCCCCAAGGTTTCTAGGAAAATAACATACCTTCCAAAACACAGCTTGTATTTTATTATTATCCTTTTCATCAGAAGATAAAAAGTCCCTAATGATCCTATGTAAGAGGTTAATTTGAGATTTGTTGAAGATCCATCAAGAGGCATAAAATATAGTGTAGGAGGATAACACATTTATAATACTTGGATTATTATTAGGATTGAAAGAAGATGACCTTGTCATTTAACATTTTTTTTGTTAATCTTAACATATAACTAATCCCAAATCTATTTTAAATAAGGCTAAAAGGCAAAAGGGATACCTAAATATTTGACCATTTGGTTTAAGCCTTTCTATACCCAACTAAACTCCCCCAACTCTCATCCCAACCAAGCATAAATTACTTGTGTGGGACCAGTTTTGACCCAGAGGTAGAGCAGTAAATATCCACCGTAAGAGAAACTTCTTGTAATTTATCCTTCTCAAACCTAGTAAATAGGGTTGTTTCATTAGATAAAAGAACATAAACCAATTCAGAGTCATGAAGCAATGATATACCTTTGACCAAAGGACCCAACAATGACAATCATCAATAGTTAAAATAGGGATTCAACCATAATAAAAAACAAGTAGTGGGCTAGGGGCTAACCTTGTCTAATGGATATTTAAATATCGATAGACTCAATAAGCTCACCATTAACTTTAATTATAGTAGAGATGTATTTTAATAATACATTCACCATTATACAAAATCTATATTAGAAACCAAAATCTTCCAATATCATATCGATGAATGGATATTCGATTCTATCTTCAATTTTTTAAAATTCAAGAAAGATCATACCCACATCTCTCCTAGAATATCAATTCCAATGCATACCCTCCAAAATATAAATAGGGTAATTTAATATGTAGGTGCCTTTAAAAAAACTAGTTTGAGTATCATAAAAGAATTTGTCTAATAGAAAGGAGATTCTAATTTATATAAGAATATATAGTATATTATAATAGACATTCAAAAGTGTGATAGGCCTCTAGTTTTTAACATGAGTATGATCCCTATCCTTGGGAATGAATTTCACAACTCCTCTGTTAATCTCAGGACCTAGACATTCAACCTCAATGTATTCCTTATGAATACCAAGACAATCAAGTGCAATCTAATCCTTATTTACCTTGTAAAACTCATTAGATAACCCATCAATCCCTAGGGATTTATCATCCTTCAAAAATTTAATTAAATATTTTATCTCATCTAGCAAAATTTCACTGTCAAGGGAAACATAGTGCTCACTTGAGACTTTCTTAGGAATGCGACTAGAACATATGGACTTATTAGCCTCAATTTGAGGATTCAAACCATTAGACATGAAAATTTGGGATTAGAATGATAAAAATGTTTTTTTCATCTCAGCCAAATCACTTTAAACAAAAACACCATAGTTAATCAAGGGTGCATTATTCCTAATTTACTTCATCTTTAAGAATCTAAATAAGAATTTGGAACCTTTATCTCCTAGCTTAAGATAGTTCAATCTAGATCAAAACTTAGCACCTTTGGCTAAATATATTTGGTTTTGTCTTAGCTAATGCTTAGGCATGAAAATATCATCAATAAGGAGACTATCAGTAGGATCATTCTATAGGTAAATGTTATAAAGTATAAATTTTTATTGGGTAATAAGAGTAATATTTTGCCTTCTCTTAGCCTTAAACTTACCATATGTTATAGTAGATTAATTAAACAAATCCCTGATACTATATAACTTATCAATATGGGAGGAGGAGCTTGAGGTAAGCTTACCAATACTCCAGGATGAAAAAATACCCTCTCTACAATCAAGATCCTTCAATAGATAAACATTGAACTTATGAAAACCTTTCCAATCAAAATCACCCAAATCCAAGTTAATATTCAAAGACACTATAATTTATATGGGATGGTGATCTAAGATAGTGAAGTGGATTACATTCACAAATTTTCAACTCCCATCCTAAAAATACTTAATAGGCCCTTATTGAAATAAAATCTATCAAGTCTAGAATATACCCTCTTATGATAAACATGATTATTTCACCATATAAACCAAATGTCTTTATTTTTATTTTTACCATGACTAGGGGATCATAAATCTTGTGAATACACTTGAACTTAGACTAGAATAATAGTTCATTGCATTTCTAAGCATGAGGTTCCTCTCCTTTCTTGTTTTCTTTATCCTTGACCATGTTAAAGTCCCCACAATAATCCAACATGTATCTTT
The DNA here is from genome assembly GCA_037957365.1 of Torreya grandis. NCBI lineage: Eukaryota > Viridiplantae > Streptophyta > Pinopsida > Cupressales > Taxaceae > Torreya > Torreya grandis. The sequence goes on along the minus strand of JARHVA010000252.1, from coordinate 3,093,364 downwards.
CAGATTGGAATCTAACCAATTCCATCGATACAACCTTTCCCTAAGTCATTAAAAGTATAAATATTACAAACCTTAAAGGTATGACTATCATTTTTTATAAGAATGCACACTAATTTGTGACATGGGGATGCACCATTATTAATAATAAAATTAATTCACTTGCAATTAAAAAGAAAATAAGCTCCACTTTTCCCTTTGGAATGAAAAGTAGGGAAATGGGAAGATTTTGTCTATATAAAATTTAGCACAAATTCAAGCTTAAACCCCACATGCTTAACGTATTTAAGGAACATGAAGTCAATGTCCTCCCTAGAGTGCCTAAATTGTCTAAAAATAGGCTTACGATTAGGATATTTAATGACCCACATTCCAACTGATAATATTCATAAAAAGGGGAAGGAAGAGGTTCTACATTTGAAGACCAGAGGGCTTGGACCCTCATTTATTATTATACATGATTGCATTAAGGGACTCTATTATCTTTATATTTATTCTTTGCTTCTTCTCCACTGCATTGAGACCTTCCTTTGGGAATCTTACAGTCTTCTCCTAAGAATGTACCTTATAATGGGAAATAATTACTTTCAATTTTCAACCTCTTGGAAATAATTTTAGACCTCTCAATTGAAGTGTATTTAGAGTTTGGTGGAGCCATTAGAATAATTTATGCCTTTGGACAACAGTATTTAATCATAGAAACAATGTTAGTAGAGACCACCATAGGGGCCAAATCACCACTTAACCCTTCTAGTCTAGGGACATATAAGGAGTCATGGGAATAGTTCTAAATTAGAGGTGGGTTAGCTAAAAAAATAATATACTCATCTTAAGGTATCGATTTAGAGAAAGGAGTGAGTTCAATTTGACTTTCACATTGATCATCGTGGGTCAACAAAGTTTTAGGGACATAGATTGATGACTCTAAATAAGATTTGAACACACCGCTACTATCAGTAAATAGAAGATAATAATCTATAGACAAATAAGTAGCTACACCTAAAATCATGATAGGGCCAACAATTGAAGGGGAAGCAATATTTAATTTGACTTTAGTTGTCTTAGACTCAAACATATATATTAATCAACAAGATATGTTAAGACTTTATAGGGGTCAAGATCAAAGCAAGTATTATATCTCATAATAACCTCAGCCATGGGGATTGAGATTAATTTACCATAATCATAACTATTGGAAGGAGGAGGCCCACTCTGTACATTCTTTTCCAACACCTTAAGCTTACTTAGAATGGGATAATTTTCTAAAATGGCCATCCTTATTACAAAAAACAAACATTAAGCCCTCCCAAACCTTTGATGGAACATGAGAATGATTATCCTCTAATATTTAAAATTAGGGTTCCTAAGAAGACCTCTAATGCTTCCAAGGAAATAAAGACTCTGGCATGGATATGTGCCAAGGACCTTATCATTTATTCAATATGTAAGACTTATCCTATGGTATTAAGATCTTGGGGCATAAAATTCTAGAGTTGTATAGGGGCATCTCCAATATCAACCCATCTAAGAGCATATTTAAAAATAATATCATTTTATACTAAATTAGGGTTTCATGGCACAAACTTGAACACAATTGACCAACATTCCATAAGGGATTACTAATAACACATATTTTCATATTAGTGTTTTTGAATAAAATCATAAACACCCCCCTTTTGAAATATTATGCAAAAAGAAACATAAATACCCATTTTTCCCACCTAGAGTTAATCCAATTATCAAAATAAAATATGGAGGGTAAGGAAGTTATATTCAATAAAATAAAAAACACATTATTATTTAAAGGGATTCTTCTAAATGCAATTATTTATACATATATTCATAATAAAACAAAGGGTTCTTCGTAGGCCAATGACTTACCATATTTGACTGAACCTTGGCTATTGGATCCATTCTTAACATGTTTACAATTACTAAGGATTAATTATGCACCTGTTGAATGCTTCATAACCTCCTTCTATCATAAAATCTCATTGAAATTATTATTTCCTTCTCCTTCTTTCCCCTCTTTCCAACCAACCAAATTTTTAATAGTTATCTCATCAAGGTTGTTTTCATTAACTCTTAGCTCACTATGAACCTCATTAAAACCACCATCATTCAATATTTTCATGCATACAATAATTTCACCTTTGGATACCTTCATAAACCACCACAAAATAAATTCATAAATGACCAACTTTCACCAAAATGCCCAACAACATAAGGAATGAGTTAAAACACATTAGCAAAAATAATAAAGCAATAAAATAAAAATAAGACAATAGACAAAGAGAAAAAAGACCAAGGACCAAAACTACCATGCGATCCAAGTCTAACCAAGGTAAATAAATTACATGACCAAGGATTCAAATGGAACCTATTAGTTCCTAGTTGTACACCTCATATGCTCAACTTTGCACACTTATAGAAAATGACAAATAAGGATGAAAAACTTGTTAATATGTCGTTATAGCTAGGGAAGGGTTTAGCATCAAATTGAGCATAGACAATGATTGAGAGACACATACAAAGGGTATGGTTAACTCTCTACTACTTTTGGCTCTGCCTAAAGCAAGGTGAGAGAACCCATGGGTATATTACTCACATGAAGGGGTTTAACACTTCAATCTTCATGAGGATTCTTTGCACATATAGGAAAAAATGACCAAAGCATAACCATGTTCGCACACTTCACTCATAAGGGTTATCAAACAAAGTGCACAAATGCTCTAAGCCACATACAAGCTACTAGAGATAGATGAGACGGTGGATAAAATCTCCATTTTATGAAATACTTAACAACAAAAACTATATAGGAAACTACAGCTCTTAAGATTTTAAGCACAATAATAAAAATACATACCAAATATATAAGATCTAATGTATTTTCAATGCAAGTAACACTTATGATAAACAAGTGGTGTGTTAAAAATAGGGTAAAATAGAGTAGGTTGATTTCAAACAAAAAGGATGTGGATGAGTGATAGATAAGAGTGGAGAAGATCACTAAACTATCATGTCACTTCCACAAACAACTACTTTATAACCTTCACAAACAAACAATGAAACAATGCTTTGCAGTTTCTTGAATTGATTGCAAGTGAAGCTAAAAGTAATAAATCAAGAGCTATTTCATGATCAATCCATGACCCTAGGACTAAACCTAAAAGGCTATTAATATTTTACTCTAAATTCTATAACCAAAGGATTTTATAATCTCAACAAATTTCCCATATTCCTACCACAAACAAAAAGAGTGAGACTACCAATATATTAAGAAATCAGAACAACGCATTATATATCAACAATGATAAAGGAAAAAATAAGTGTATTCCATTATCTATCTAAAATTTAGATACTTATAATAGGTGGTGGAAATTATATAACATGTACACTATGCAAATCATCCTTGTAACAAGGGAATATTTCATTATGTTCTCAAAGCTTGTCAATGGTTTTACAAAAAACCAATTTGACACCAAAGAGTTTACACAGTCAAAACTTCTCCAGAGTGGTAGCCCTTTTCTAAAAATTATCCAATTGATTGACCTTTGTAAAGGAGCAAACCTCCTTTACTTATACAATTTTCAAGCCAATACATGGTGGAAAAATATTCCCAAGCCTGAAGTTCATTAGTTCCAACAAAAAGGATTCCCAAGATAATGTGTGTGATCTAATGAAATCAACATGTTTGATACCTTATCCTGGTGGGACACTCTCCACATGCCATGTAAAGTAGTCATCAACAAGGGGCAAAATAACCTTTGTCCACTTATGTAATAATTAATAAAAGGTCCCTCTCTTCAAAGAATATTCCTACAAGAGATGTGCCACTAACTGAGCCTTGTGCTAACTTGCACTTGTAGTCAATGAACTTCTCGATCATGGCAGTGAGGACTCCCTTGTCTAGACCCACCTGGTACTTAAATCTGACCTTGTATTCTTCCAACCACTTGGTGGTCCTCTGGAATATTGTCTATTTCTTCTCGACCAATGCCTTCAATTGATTATAGGATTTCTCAATTTGTACTAACTCCCTTATTTTTGACCGTCGAAGCTTCCATGGGGTACATCACCAAGACTATATAGTGCACCTTCTATTAATTACTTTGTCATGCTGATAGTACCATTAAGCTTCACCATTCATCTTAAGGTGGTCTTGATTTCCTTCATATAGCCCTAAGAGACTGCTCTTCCCATTTTATATTGAAGGTTCCATCCCTAAGCATTGCTAACGTATGATTTATGGATAGCTAGAAGTCTCTGAGCACTTTAGGATCATCTAAGGTGATGACTTCTTATGTAATCAAGGTATCCCTACCTATACTATGCAGTTCATCTACCTTGGGCCCAAGTTCCTCCCATCTCTTGATATCTTGTTCATAAATTACTGCTAGGGATTTTCACTCTTCCTACTTATTTGTTACATCATCAAGCCATTATAATGCCATGTAAATGGCCTCCTTGCCTCAAACCATTAAGTAATTCTACCATTCTTTTGTTTCCCATCTTTTGGTTCTTAAATGCTCACCTAGGCAAAAATTAAGTTCACCCCAAGAAGAAGTGAGGGGACTTGGGGATACACTGGCAGTTGGGAGCACTATTTTAGGCTTGCTCAGTTACTTTTACAAGTACTAGATCATTGTCTAGTTCTGCATTTTTAGCTCCTTTATTGAGGCCTTGTCCTTATCCATCCGATGAGCCACCATACTTACCATGGCTTGTGAGATATGTTTTATCTCATTTCTTGAAGGCTATCCTATATCATACCTATAGATTACATAAATTTCAAGGGGAGCATCCTTCTTTGCAACACCCTATGGAGGAATGACTCTCTCCTATGTTCTCTCCTAGGTACTAGTAAAAGTAGTGTGGGAGAGTGCCTTAGCCTTCTTGGGAGGTTTGGCCGTATATGAATGGGTAATCTTCACCATGTATATATCTCCCAACTTACCTTCAATGCCTTGCTTATCCATAACATGCTCTTTGACACATAAGAGGGGTCTGGTCTGAAAACCCATTAGAGTTGTGGACCTTGAGGTTGGCTTGGATGCACTGAGTGGTGGTGTGGCTAGAAAAGTAGTCAAAGGGAGAGTGATAGGAGTTGGGTGTGAGCCTATCATTATCTATTTTGTATCCTCATCACTTCCCAACTCTAACTCCTTCCTTCCAACTTCTTTCTCTCCCTCTTTTCTTGGGTTAACCTACTCTAGGACCTTGATAACTAATTTAAATTTCTTTTAAGAATCCAACCATAGTTTATCAATGGCACTTGTTTTATAGGTTGAGGAGATGGTTTTGCCTCCATTTTTGATTATGAAACTAGTTGGGAAGGCTAGGGTGTTTTATTTGTTACCCTTACTTAGGTGGCCCATCACCAATCATGCCCTCAAAATTCTTACACCTAATAAGATCATGGATCATTATTTGGAAAAGGACTCCTTAGGGAACTTCAATAGAAATAGCCCTAGTGGAATGTCTCTCCCTTGTAACTCAATCACTTTGGTCCTTATCTACATCTAAAGGTGTAGGGGTGCCCATTTCCAAGCTCTATACCTTGTCTCCCTCAGGTGCAACCTCTCTTTCTTGTATCAAACTTGTATGTACTAGAGAGGGATGGATCTATGGGGTTGTATCCATAGCTACCACAATATTTGGTTGATACCCTCCTTGAGCCTTTACCTTTTCACTACTGGTAGGGTCTTTCTCTTCTGGCCTTAGCTCATTTTAAATTTTCTCCATGGGTCCTTGCATATATTTTGCCTCACTCTCCACCTCCTATCCTACTGGTTGAGTGATTGTAGCCTCGACAAATGCTTCCATGTTTGAGGAGATAGTTTCCTTTTGGGGTAGATCTTGGGCTTCCAAGGCTTCCTAAACAACTACTCATGTCATATCATCAAAGGACAAAGATTCAATTGATACTATTATAGTCTCCTTTTTACCTTTGTCTTTGCCTCATAAGGGTGATTATGGTCCAAATAATCCTACTATTAGAACCTTGATAGGAGTTTATGGCCTTTCCCTTAGAGTTCTTTGGGTAGTCTTCATTGGGGGAGGAGTGAATTCCCTTGGCTACTTTACCACTTTTACAATGGGTCTATTATCATTAGAGTCCTCCTCGTCACTCATATCCATTACCCTTTGGGCATATGAGGAATTTTCTCCTTGGGGTCCCATGGCCTCATGCTAAGAGGGTACATCTAGATGTATGAACTATTTCCTTCTCCTAGGGACTACAGGTAGAGGTTTTAACATCTGCTTCTTCCTCTTAGTCTTTAGTTGCTCTACTTTTTCCTTCCCTCCCCTTTTCCTTGTGTACATCCTCGAGGATGAACTGAGCCCTGATGATTTCATAGGTTGAGGGATTGGTGCAATGGCTAGTTTGGCTAAAGTGGTAGGAGCTCCTTCAGCTTCGACCATAATGGGAGAAACACTTGCAAGATACACTTCCCATGTGGAAATTCAAGTCCAACTTTCAATAAGGTTGGTCAACTTTTTGAATGATAGTCTAGACTTGGACTTTGTTACAGTTACCTCATCGAAATTGACCGACTTGGTGAAACTAATATCACCTACCCACTTTTTCCCCTTGCCTTTAGCCTCCACATTAGGGCCTATTAGATGTCTAGTATAGTGGGGAAGAATCACCTTGAGCTCTTGTATAGGTCTGAGCTCCTAGAGGGTTTCATGCACTAAGGTCCATACCCTAAGACTTTAACTAGCTAAATGTTCTCTTCATTATATGATAAGCCCTCCATGCAATTGAGTCATTCTCTAGGATTGTGAAGTCTTCTTGAGCTATATAATTCATTTCAATATTCTCCTCTGTGTAACTGACATTATGGCCTTGTCATCCTCCATGTCCTTGGGGATGGGGATCATGCCATATGCAATAATTTATTGAATAGTGAGCCTCATTTAGTCAATATTCCTCACCTACTCCTCTATTTTTCACTCTGACTAAATGTCCTCATAGTGTGCATGGTGCATAACCACACCCATAACAGTGTTAACCAACCACCTTATCTCTTGTTCCAACCCCTTCACTTTAGATAGAGTAAGATGAGTAATATCTTATCTATACGGGGAAATTAAAGGGGTTATTGATCTTCTTCACTACAATCATCTCATGTGAGGGAACCCTATATATTCACAAATCCATGAGTGATACCTTATCATCAACATACCTAGGTATCTTGTAGGGGGCCTAGAGTAACCACTCACCTGGATGTAAGTGAAAGTGTAGAATTAAATGTATAGCACACCGAACCTGTCAATCACCTCCATGGCTGCCTTAGTCATTATATTTAAGATCCTTAGAGGGTATAAAATGCTTACCATAGTATTTAAAAAGTAATTATATGCCTTCACCCAATTATTCCTAAAACCTTCTAAGGTAATTTTGGGATACAACTCATAAATTCAAAGATTAGAGGGATTCCTAGAAAGTTTTAGGAAATATCTATTGTGTATCAAGCTATACATGAGGTAGGAACTCTTGTAAAATGTACCAATAAATACCTCCTGGGAAGAGATGGCCACATTTAAATTCATTATTTGGTTGTATAAGTTGTTACTTAGAATTAAGGTCCGATCTAATTGCTTCTGACCCTCCAACACACAAATGAGGATGGAAAACATCCATGGCTCAAAATTTTATGTTGTGGGTGCCCCATACACTCAAGTAGCCATGGTGATGACAAATCTTGGTAGCTCCATAAACTCTACTAAATTAAGGTTCCTATTCAGTTTGGAAACCTTAGTTCTCTTCTTTATGATCCAATAAGTATTTACAATTTCCTAAATGAGGCTATCATTCTCATCAGTGTATGTTTGACACTCTTCTATAGTCAAAATAATTCCCTCAAGCTATGGAAATATCTCAAGCATGGCACTAAGATCTTGAAGGTTGAATGAGTAGATAACTAATTCACTCCGATCAAGTATACTTCTAGTATCTTCATGGTACACCTTCATGCATGTTATGACCAGCTCTGGGTATAAGGCTACTAGTGGAAAAGTAGTTACTGGAACCATGTAACTCATAACCAAATTCTCTATCACCTTAGGGGGATTAGGTTTTTGAAAAATATTGGATAAGGTGATGAAATATAGACCTTGTACATTTGTGTCCCTAATCCCATCAAGAATTGAAGTTATGTTATTTTGTAAAGGGATAGAAGAAGATGCCATTACTTCAAAATGGTCATGACACAACCTTTCCTTAAATTGAAAAAGAAACACGCTCCCTTGATAACTAACTCTATAATTCCTCCAAAATTCCCCTTCACAACACTAAATTAACAACCCAAAGACTACTTACCTATAACTACACTAAAGACATGTACCTTAAGCAAGGAAATGCTTGAAAATCTTGGCAATAGTTGCTATTCTCATCTTGTGCCACTCTAGTTTTGCAAATCACTTAAAAACACAAGTGTGAGCTCTAATTACAAAGGGTAGATCAAAATTAAGGGATAATTCTTAGTTATATACTCCCTAATTTTAAATTAGGGTTAACAATTAATACTTGATATGGAATAGCTAATACTCAACTACTACATTAATATCTCTGAGCATTATTCAAAAAAGGAGGGAAACTAGATGGTGCTTTTATTTTCAAATAAGACACTAATCCTCATGACACATGGCATCAAAAGTTGAAAGTCTACCAATGGCACTCAATGGGTCCTCAAGAACCTTTTCTCTTCCTCACGCCTCATATTTTCTAGTGAGGAGATGCCACATCCCCTAAACTTTCCTTTAAAGATAACAAAATTTAACATGTGTCAAGAACCTAGGCATTCAGGGTACTGGGGACTCATTACACTTCCTCAAACCTTAGTTTCCTTGGTGCAATGGTGTAATATACTCTAGGATCCATGAAAGTGCCACATGTCATGATCCTACGTAACCACAACAATGTCCCAATCCTCGGGGACTCATTGCACCTCCTCCCTCTTTTTGATAAGAGGCAATCCTCCAAATTGACTGATAACTAAGAACCATGAGAGATATCCACATGGCATAAATTGAGGAGTCTAGGTCTTGTAAAAAACTTGCACCCTTGGTAGCCAAAACACAAGGGTGATAACCTTTGAAAAATAACCGAAGCCAAAAATATTTTGGGATGCTACCACATGTCCACCATAAATGCTCACTTGGGCCTTCAGTTATTTTTTAACTCTGTATCACTTAATCAACTTGAGGATGGGTGCAACATTATTCCACACTCTGAGGATACTTCATTTACAAGAGAGCGTACTATCTTGAAAGACAACATCCAAAACTCTAAAGGACACTCTAAAGGGAAAGAGTCCCTTTGAAAAGAATTCTTTCTAGATTTTTGTTTGAGACCAAAAAAACTGAGAGAATTCCTTTAGAAAAGACAAGGAGATAATTCTTTCAAGATAAAAATCCCAAAACAAACAATTTAAAATAACTCAAATTGGGGGAAAAGATCAAAAAGATACCCAAGAAGACTGAATAAAAACTCTGAAGGAAAGAAAATAAAAACAAGGGCCTAATTTCTTCAAATCAATCTTGGGCACTAACACAGGATCTCACTCAGGGATACATACCCCCATAGGTGTGCAAAGATCCATAAAAATAAGACAAGGTGTCAATCCATTGGGCAATGAAGTCAAGATAAAAATAACCCCCTATTAACATGAAGTCTAAACAAAACAAGACTCCCCCACCAAAACAAAGGAACATGAGGAATTGAAACAAAGAGAACACAAAACAAAAACAAAATGAGAATAAATATACAAACAAGGTCCAGATCAAGGGGAAAAAAAATAGACTCAAACTAGGAAATGTTTTAGATGCTTGCCATTGACAGGCAACTCTAGTATTTCTCCATCCATATCCCTTAGGAAAAAATTGTGCTTCCCAATCTTGTAGTTGATTGAGTAAGGGCCCATCCACAAAGCATCAAACTTATCATGCTTGCCCTTATCTTCATGCCTATTATCCCAAAGCATAACTAGATCACCTATTTGAAAAGTTTTGGGAGTGACCTTCCTATCAAATATTCACTTTAACCTCTCCTTGAACTTGAGGTGTCTCTCATGGGTTAACCTATGTGACTGATCTGGTTCTAACATTTGGTTCATTTTTTCTTCATAATGGTTGTCGTATTCATCCTCCCTAATTTTCTACATCAAATTATAGATAGGAAGTCGTAGGTTGATGGGAAGAACTGTTTGAGTTCCATAGACCAATTCAAAGGGACTCCTTCTTGTGGCTCTTTTAGGGGTAATCCTATCAACCCACAAGGAAAATTTCAAATGCTCTCCCCACCTCTTTTTATTGACTTCCAATGTTCTTTTGATGATCTTAAGCAAGTTTTTGTTACTTGATTCCACTTGCCCATTCCAGTGAGGATTGTAATTAAAAGCATAAGTGATCTCAATCTCATAGTATTTACACATCAACTCGAAAGGCTTGGATTTGAAACTCATTGAACTATTAGCAATGATCTTGACTAGGACACCAAACCTACATATAATCTAATTTAATAATAAGTCCATCACAACTTGGTGTGTTGCCTTCCTAGTGGGGATTACTTCTACCCACTTGGTGAAATAATAAATTGCAAGCAATATTCACTTATGCCCAGTTCTTGAGGCCTCACTATTATCACCAATGAAATCCATGCCCCATTTCCTGAATAGAGCTTCAACAATAACTTGTTGTAAAGGGAGAGAAATAGATGCCTTTAATCTACCAATAAAGCATTGACATTTTTCACATTTTCAAACTATCTAAGCAATATCCTTGAATAGCAATGGCCACCAATAACCAGCTCTAAGAATTTTATGAGTAGTAACTTTAGGTGCAAAATGGCCATCGCACACTCCACTGTGAAAATCCTTGATCAAGCCATCAACTTAATATTCTAATACACACCTCAGAAGGACCCCATCAAGGTCTCTCCATGCTAATCCACTGTCAGTCAAGAGGTACTTATGGGAGACTAACTTGAGATTCCTCTAATTTTTATCCAAGTTTGGAGGAAAATACATAATCTACAGATAAAAAACAATGTCCTTATACCATTGGGATGCACAAACTGATCCAAAGTGATACTAAAGATGGAAACAATGTTGTTCACTTCAACTACTTTTAAATTCATCTCAATCATGAGCCTAACCAAGCCCATTCCTTGCACCAATTTAGTGTCTTGGATTTCCATATCATATTTTTGTAACTTATTTACCCATTTACACCTCTTACTAGAGATGTTAGTTTGAGTCAGGATATCCTTCACAATGGTGTGAGGGGTATAAGCAATAATTTTCAAACTCAAGATGTAAGATTTGAATATTTTAACCAATTTAAAAAAAGTGAAAGCTTATTTGTCCATAAGTTTATAATTAAACTTAGACCCTTGTATAGATTTGCTGAGTAAAGCTATGGGTTGCTGATGACTATCATGTTTCTTTTCTAATAATACAGTAGCAATGGTATAGGGTGATGCAAAGGAGAAAATATGAAATGGCTTGGTGTAATCAGGGCTAGCTAAACCAAGAGTAATCTTCAAATCTCCTTTGACATCATTGAATGCTTGCACAACCCTTTCATCCCATTTGACAAGTTGATCCTTCTTCAACATAGAAGTGATAGGCAAGGTGATTTCAGCAAAGTTAGACACAAACCCTCTTAAAAAATTAATTTTTCCAAAGAAAGATTGAATTCCTTTCTTGGATTGTGGGATGGACACCTTGTGAATGGCTTTAAATATTTTAGGTTCAATCATAATACCTTCCTTGGACACTATATGTCCCAAAAACTTAGCCTTTTGCACTCCAAAATAACACTTCTTAAGATTAAGGCAAATACTAAATTCTCTGTATTTAATTAACACCTTTTCCAAGTCTCTCAAATGCTCATCCCTTATTTTAGATTACACAAAAACATCATCCTAATATATATAAATAAATTGATCAATCATCCCTATAAAATCAACATCCATGGCACGCTAAAATGTTGCACTAGCATTCATTAACCTAAAAGGCATTTGCTTATACACATAGGTGCCCTATGGTGTGGTGAATGTAGTTTTAGATCTTTCAGATTCCTTGAACACAACCTAGTTATAGCTAGAGAAACCATCCAGATTTGACAACATTTTTAGACCTAGTAACATCTTGCAATAAATTGTCCATGTTAGGCAAGGGATAGTTATCTTTTAGGGAGGCTTTATTTAAGATATGAAAATACACACAAAGGTGGATATCACCATTCATCTTATGCATAAGGACCAAATTAGCCACCCAAGATGAGTACCTAACAGGGTAAATAATACCACCATCCCTTAGCTTTTTTAGTTCCTCACACATCTTAATAGCCAAGATGGGATTGATAAGCCTTTACATCTGCCTAAATGGTTTACTATCCAGCTATAGTGGGATGAAATGTTGGAATAAGTCCTCCCTATAATTTTTAAGTTATGAATAAGACCATGCCAAGCAGTCTTGATATTTCCTTAGCAGTCGAATACAAACTCTCTTCTCTTCATCACTAAGACAAGTACCCAGCCATACCTTTCTTGGATTCTCGAGGGAACCCAAATCATACTTAGTGGCATCCCTTGAGATGAATGCTTCTCTTGATCTCACTCTATCTTCTCCTTCAAAGGATGCCTCTAAGCTAACCAATCCCCTAGGGATAGTTTTTTTTTGAGTTGAATGATCTCTTTTCTGAATAAAGTGTCTTTTCCATCACAGTCTAAACTATAGATTCCAAGTCTACAAGCTAACCAAGAAATTCTACTTCACAATTTAAGAACCTTTTGATTTGGTCATCATCCTCAAACACCTACCATTGATAAATGTTATCTAGGATCAAGGGTCAAGAAAGCACCTCCACTTGGTACTAACAATATGGGCTCATGCTTGAAATATCAAACTGATCTCCTTCCTGAGCAATTTTTTCATCTTCTTGGTTGAATTCCCATACAACATTTTGATACTATTTCAATATTTTACACTTGGTGGTGTACACATTATGGATCTATTTCACCACTCATTCTGAGTCTCCTTTTACAGTAAGACACTTGATCATGTTCTTACATGCAATCTTCAATCCAATTAAAAGTGCTTCATACTCAACAATTTTGTTATTGCAACTAAAAACAAGGTGGAAGGAAAAAGTATACCTTCACCCATTATGATCACTTATGATCACTTCATCCCCATTCTTGACACTAGAGCAGGCTCCATCAAAGAACAATTCCCAAACAACAAATTTTGTACCAGGGTGTGCATTAATGATAACAAATTATTCATCCACATCAATAGCACCAACAAAGACACCTTGTTCAACATTAGTGAACAACACTTCATTCAAAACATGATTTGGATCTTCAATTATATGTAAATTCTTAGGTTCCCTATGAAGTTTGACCATTTTACCTTCCAAGGGGATGGTAGCATAAGAAATGTCCATTTGCACACTCCCCCCATATTGGTAGCCCACTTTCATGATAGCAACATTCCCCATTTAGGGAAGTAATCTACAACTACCACATCCATATTAAAAAACTTACCTAGGTGAACCACCAATTACACAACTAGCCCTTTAACCTACCCAGCAACTAGCACCTCTCATGAATCTATAACATAACATTTTCCAAAGGTAGATGTTATTTATATACCAAGTTTATTCAAGACACATAAGAACATAATGTAGTAAGATGCATCAGAATCAAACATGCAATTGTGGACAATCATACCATTGATCATCAGTGTTGTGTAAAATGGCTCCACATCCAACTGAATTTCCACCAATGTAGTTCCTAAGTAGACTTCAGGAGAAGGCTCATGAACATCTCTCAAATTTTGATCTTCCAAAAGAACTTGGGACATTTCACATTCACTGGTAGTTGATCCCTTGCCAAACTTAAAGTATTCAAAATCTCTCTTTCTATGTTCAAGGATCCATAACAACTCAACAAGTGGAATAATAATCTTTATTTGACTTAGTATCTAGGCCATATCACATGCACTATACTAAGGGAGGGGTGTATCTGGTGGGAGGGTTCTGACATTTTTATTAGGGATATACTTAGACAACATATGAAGTAGATTAGGTTGAGGGGGATTATTATTCTTTGTGGGAACTTTTAGTAGTGGGTTTTGCTTAATTTTATTATCACCCCTGGGGTCACTAGACAACATAGGCATCTTATTGTTCTTAGAAGGAACCTCTCTACTTCTTGTAGCTTAAGTAATAGGTGCTCTCCTAGAAGCTTCTATAATAACAATAATTTTATTTGCCTCTTTACTTGCATCCCTAACTTTTGGGTCAGTAGGAGCAACATCTTGAGGGATAACAACTACCTACCTACTTCTCAAGTTAATATTTCTTCTCTAGGTAGCTACTGCATTAATCAAGAGTCTTCGATCTTCCTCTGATGGATTGTCTTCTAGATATTTCTTGATCATCATAGAGCATAGATGATCAAAATCATGCACAGGTAACTCATATGCTTGTGCTACATTGACATTACATGCAAAATCAAAGATAGGGACACTCTCTAACTCAATAACATCCCAAAGTTTACTAGTCATGCTATTACCAGGCATGTCTATGAGAGTCACTACTTTAGACAGATGATTATGGAATTCAAAAATTAAAACTTTATAATCAGTTGGTGAATCTATTTGTTCATCAGGTTCTTGATCCACTACTTCAACAACATCACAAGGAGGGTTAGGAAAGAAGCATTTGTCACACCAATCAATGTCTAAATTAAAGATCACAACATTTACCTTAGTATCTATGGGATTGGGTATTTCCTTCCCAATAACCCTACCTTGATTCCTTTCTGGTTGGTCTTCATGTGTAGGCCTCTTTCATTTGTCAACCTCTCAATTATCGAATGGTGGGCCATGTTGAGGCTGATATGGATTCAAGGCCCTATAATGGCTAGAAGATATATGTGGAATGCCCTTTTTTTCCTAGATAACTTGTATGGCATCTCTTTAATAGTGGAGGCCAAAGTCTTGACAATTTCTTATAAGTTGTCAAACTTGGCAGACCGTGGCTTTTTAGGGTTGACTAGATTTACATCAGCCCTATTATTCATAGGCTTTCCCATAGCTTTAAAAATATTCTCAATTTGGATGACCATATTAAAATCCATCCTAAGATTTGGTGGAGACTTATCTCTCAAGTAGTATGCAACCTTTTTGTCAAAAGCATCACAATATTTTATCAGGCAAGTAGTGTCACTAGGCCTAATATTTTTAGGTAAATGCATCATGGATTTATTGAAATGGGTATTAAAATCTTGCACACACTCATTAGGATTTTTCTTGATATTCTCAAACTTGGCCAAGAGGAATCTCGGATCTATCCTTTCTTTATATTGACTCCTACATAAATTCTACATCTCTTCCCACGAGTCAATGCATCTAGTAGGGAGGGAGTTAAACTAGTCTCTAGCATCATCTTCTAATGTCTACACAAACAACTTAATGTATATGTCCTCATACTCAACCTCATAATCCTTAATAACATTCTAGAAGGCCTTCAAATGTTGATCACTAGTCACAACATTGTTCCCCTAAAACTTTGGGAGCCTTTTCCTTATTTCACTGGTAACTTCATTAAGAAGACCCTCCATCTCCTCAAATTTGATAGGTCTAAATTTGGGAACATAGAAAGTAGGACATGCATTCTCATCTCGGTCCCTATACCTCATGATTGGGGTATTCTGGGGATTAAGATCTACTGGTAGTGGGATGTAAGGAGGGGAATGAGGAGGACTGAGTGGGTCAAATCCAATAGGGTATTGATCTGGTGGAGATGGAGTGAGATGATAAATAGGGATATACAGATTAGAAGTACTAAAAGAGCTATGGTAATCTTCAACAAGAGGTTGATCTATAGATTTTTTGAGGTTAGTAGCACTATGATGAATCTTAAAAATAAAAACAAGCCCTTCAATAGGTCTCTAAGATAATCCCCCTTTTCTTATAGGAGTACACAATGGAGGAAAAATCTTCTTTAAAGGGTCAGTCCTAAAGGATGATCTCAATCTTTCCAACTTTGAAAATGATGGGATACTCAAAACGAAAGATTAGGAAGGTGAGTGCTACAATAGGCAATGGTCTTATAACAACTAAGAGAAAAAAAACTTAGATTTTCCACTAGAAAGAGACTTTTAGAAAACAAAGGACAACAAACCAATATGAAAGATAATGCTCAAGAGGGGTTAGACACCTTTCAGCACATAACTCCCACACACCATCGGTAGGTAAAGAAACTCTCAAAGTGATAGATCCTTTTATAAACATCCTTGACAATGGTGTAAAAAATGTGTTGGTTCCCATTTGTACACCTCGTATACTTAGATTTGCACACTTACAAAAAATGGTAAATAAGGATGAAAAACCCATTAATATGTCATTATAGCTGGGGAAGGGTATAACATCAAACTGAGGACAAACAATGACTGAGAGACACGTATAAAAGGTATGGTTAACTCCCTACTACTTTTTCTCTACCTAAACCAAGGTGAGAGAACCCATGGGTAGCTTATTCATATGAAGGGGTTTTACACTTCAATCTTCATGAGGATTCTTAACACATACAGGAAAAAATGACCAAAGCATAACCATGTTCGCACACTTCACCCACAAGGGTTATCACACAAAGTGCACAAATGCTTTAAGCCACATACAAGCTACTAGAGATAGATGAGAGGGTGGATAAAATATCCATTTTATGAAATACTTAACAAGAAAAACTATATAGGAAACCATAACTCTTAAGAGTTTAAGCGCAATAATACAAATACATACCAAATATCCAAGATCTTATGTATTTGCAATGCAAGTAACACTTATGATAAACAAATGATGTGTTAAAAGCAAGGTAAAATAGAGTGGGTTGATTTTTTTTTAAAAAGGATGTGGATGGGTGATGGATAAGAGTGGAGAAGATCACTAAATTGTCATGTCACTTCCACAAACAACTATTTTAGAACCTTCACAATCAAACATAATGAAAAAATACTTTGCAGTTCCTTGAATTGATTACGAGTGAAGCTACAAATAATCAATCAAGATCTCTTTCTCAATGAATCCATGACCCTAGGATGACCCCTAAAAGGCTATTAATACTTTACTCTAAATTTTATAACCAAAGTATTTTATAATCTCAACAAATTTCCCATATGACTATCAAAAAAGAAAAGAGTGAGACTACCAATATATTAAGAAATCAAAACAACGCATTATATATCAACAATGATAAAGAAAAAAAAACATATTCCATTATCTATCTAAAATTTAGATACTTATAATAGGTGGTGGAAATTCTACAACATGTACACTATGCAAATCATCCTTGTAACAAGGGAACATTTCAATATGTTCTCAAAGCTTGTTAATGGTTTTACAAGAAACCAATTTGACACCAAAGAGTTTACATAATCAAAACTTCTCCAGAGCGATATCTCTTTTCTCAAAATTCTCTAATTGATTGACCTTTGTAAAGGAACAAACCTCTTTATACAATTTTCAAGCCAATACGTGGTAGCTCCCCTCAAGATGTTCCAGCTAGAAAAATATTTTTAGGCCTAAAGCTCATTAGTTGCAACAACAAGGATTCTAAGGATAATGTACATGATTTGATAAAAGCAACAAGTTTGATACCTTATCCTAGTGGGATGCTTTCCATGTGCCATGTAAAGCAATCCTCATCAAGGGACAAAACAACCTTTGTCCACTTGCATAACAAAAAACAAAACGTCCCTCTCTTCAAAGAATATCCCTACAAGAGATGTGCCACTAATGAGTGCAGTACAAGAGTAAAGGACAAATAAAGAAGAGGATAAGAGAGGAGAAAATAATATTTACACTAATTGAGGAAAGACAAAGATGATTTGGTCATGTCATAGAACTAATATTGGTGATTGAGCTCTTCTTGTAATCAATGAACTTCTCGATCATGGTGATGAGGACTCCCTTATCTAGACGCACCTAGTACTTAAATCTGACCTCATATTCTTCCAATCACTTGGTGGTCCTATAGAATATTATCTATTTCCTCTTGACCAATGCCTTAAATTAATCACAAGATTTCTTGATTTGTACCAACTCCCTTATTTTTTGGCCATCAAAGCTTTCATGGGGTGCATTGATAAGACTCTATAGTGCACCTTCTATTAATTCCTTTGTCATTTTGATAGTACCATCAAGATTCACCATTACTCTTAAGGTGGTATTAATTTCCTTCTAAGAAGCCTTGAGAGACTACTCTTCTCCTTTTATATTGAAGGTGCCATCCCTAAGCATTGTTAACCTATGCTTTATGGCTAACTGGAAGTCTCTGGGCACTTTAGGATCATCTGAGGTGATGACTTATTCCATAATCAAGGTATCCCTACCCACACTATGTAGATCATCTACTTTGGGCCCAAGTTCCTACTAGATCGTGATATCCTATTCATAAATCATTGCCAAGGATTTTCACTCTTCCTACTTAACTATTATATCATCAAGCCACTCCAATGCCATGTAGATGACCTCCTTGCCTTGGGCCATTAAGTCATTCTACCATTCTTTTGTTTCCCATCCTCTAGTTCTTAAATCTTCACCTAGGGTGAAATCAAGTGCACCCCAAGAGAAAGTGGGGGGAATTAGGGCTATGCTAGTAATTGGGAGCACTGCTTTAGGCTCGCTCAGTAAATTTTGAAAGTACTAGATCATTGGCAGGTTTTGCATTTTTAGCTCCTCCATTGAGGCCTTATCTTTGTCCATCTGATGAGCCACCATACTTTTCAGAACCTATGAGATATGATTAATCTCATTTCTTGAAGGCTCTCTTAGATCATACCTATAGACTACATATCTTTCAAAGGGAGCATCCTTCTTTGCAACACCATATGGAGGAATGGCTATCTCCTGCATTCTCTACCTAGTACTAGTCAAAGTAGTGTAGGAGAGTGCCTTGGCCTTCTTGGGAGGTTTGGCCCTGTATGACTGGGCAATATTCATCATGTATATATCTCCCAACTTACTCTCAATTTCTCACTTCTCCTTAAATTACTATTCAACCCACAAGAGGGAGCTGGTCTAAAAATCCATTGAAGTTGTGGACTTTGAGGTCAGCTTATATGCATTAAATGATGGTGTGGCCAGAAACGTAGTTAGAGGGAGAGTGATAAGAATCAGGTATGAGCCTATTATTATCTATTATGTATCCTCATCACTTCCCAAATCTACCTCCTTCCTTCTAACTTCTTGCTCTCCCTCTTTGTTTTGGTCAACCTACTCCACAACCTTGACAACTACTTTGGATTGATTTTGGGAATCTAGTCGCAGTCTATCAATGGCACTTTCTTTTTTTGTGGGATAAGGAGATGGTCTTGCCTCCATTTTTGAATGTGTAACTAGTTGTGAAGGCTGGGAAGAGGCTATGGTATCTTCCTTGTCACCCTTAGGTATCTCATCACGAATCATGACCTCAAAACTCTTACGCCTGGTAGGATCATGGACCTTTATTTGGGGGAGGATTCCTCGAGGAACTTCAATAGAAGTAACCCCAGTGGAAGGTTTCTCCCCTAAAACTTGATCACTTTGGTCCTTATCTATATTTGAACACAAGGGTGCTTGTTTCCAAACTTGATACCTTATCTCCCTCAGGTGTAGCCTCTCCTTATATCAAACTTGTATGCACTGGACAAGGATGACTCTATGGGCCTGTATCCATAGCCACCACAACATCTAGTTGTTGCCTTACTTGAGCCTTTACCTTTTCACTATTGATAGGGGATTTCTCCTCTAGCCTTGGCTCATTTTCAATTTTCTCCCCAGGTCCTTGCACAACCTTTTGCCTTACCCTCCACCTCCTGTCCTTTTGGTTGAGTGATTGTGGCTTGGATAAATGCTTCCTTGTCTAAAGAGATAGTTTCCTTTTGGGGTAGAGCTTGTTCTTGAAAGGCCACATCGACACCTACTCATGTCACATCATTGAAGCAAAAAGGGTCACTTGAGGCCACTATGGTCTCCTTGTTACCTTTGGCATCACCTTTTGAGGGTGATTACAGTCTAAATAATCCTACTGTTAGAACCTTAACAAGATTTTTCAACCTTTCCTTTGGAGTTCTTTGGGAGGTATTCATTGGGGGAAGAGTGAATGCCCTTGGCCACTTTACCACTTCTATAATGGGACTATTATCATCAGAGTCCTCCTCATCACTCATATCCCTTACCCTTTGGACATATGAGAAATTTTCTCCTTGGGGTCCCACAAAGTCATGTTGAGAGGGTACATCTAGATGTATGACCTCTTTCCTTCTCTTGGGGACTGTAGGTGAAGGTTTCAGTATCTTCATCTTCCTCTTAGTCTTTAGCTGCTCTGCTTGTTCTTCCCATCCCCTTTTCCTTAAGTACATCATCAGGGATGGAATGGGCCCTAGTGATTGCACAAGTTGAGGGGCTGGTGCAAAGGCTAGTTTTTCTAATAAGAGATCCTTTAGATACGATCATAATGGGAGAAGCAATTGTAAGTTGTACTTCCCCCATGGCAATTCGAGTCCAACTTTTAGGAAGGTTGGTCAACTTTGTGAATGATAGTTCAGACTTGGACTATGCTACAGCTACCTCATCAATGTTGATCATCTTGGTGAAACCAATATCACCTACTAACTTTTTGCCCTTGCCTTTGGCTTCCACATGAAGGCCTGCTAGATGTCCATTGTAGGGGGGAAGAATTACCTTGAGATATTTTGTGGCTCTGAGCTCCTAGAGGATAGGGGTATCTCGTGCACTGAGGTCCACACCCTAGGACATCAACTAGCCTAATGTTATCTTCATTATATGATCATCCCTCCATGTAATTGAGTCATTCTCTAAGACTATGAATTTTTCTTGAGCTATAGGTTGAATTTTAATATTCTCCTCCATGTAAGCATCTAACATTGTGTCCTTATCATTTTCCATGTCCTCAGGGATGGGGATAATGCCATACACAATAATTTCTTAAATAGTGAGCCTCTTGTAGTCAATCTTCCTCACATGATCCTCTATTGTGCACTCCAACCAGATCTCTTCATAGTGTACATGGTGCATAACCACACCTATAGTAGTGTTAACCAACCACCTTATGTCATAATTGGGTTGAGGAGGCATCTTTTTAATTCAAAAATACCCCATCTCTTGTTCTAACCCCTTCACTCTAGACAGAGTAAGATGTGAGTAATATTCTATCTGTATAGGGAACTTGAAGGGGTTATTGATATTCTTCATTATATTCATCTCATGTAGGGGAACCATCTATTGGTATAACTCCATAAGTGCTACCTTGTCATCAACATACCTAGGTAGCTTGTAGGAGGCCCCAGAGTAACCACTGACTCAAATGTAAGTGAAAGTGTGGAGTTGAATGTATAACAAATTGAACCTATCAATCATCTCCTTGGTTACCTTGGTCATTATGTTTAAGCACCTTAGAGGGTAGAAAAGACTTTCCATAGTATTGAAAAATCAAATATAGACCTTGGATCCATTGTTCCTAAAACCTTCCAAGGTCATTTCGAGATAAAAATCATAAATTCATAAATCAGAGGGATTCCTAATAGGTCTGAGGACATCTTTGCTATGTACCAAGTAATACATGAGGTAGTAAATCATGTAAAACATACTAGTAAATGCCTCTTAAGAAGAGATGGCCACCCACAAATGCATCATTTAGTTGTGTAGGTTGTTGCTTAGAATTGAGGCCCAGTTGAACTGCTTCTGACCCTCTAGCACACAAATAAGGATGGAAAACATCCATGGCTCAAATTTTTTTACTATGGGTGTCTTATAAACTTGAGCAGCCATGGAAATGATGAACCTTGATAGCTCCTTAAAATTTGCTAACTTAAGGTTCCTAGTCAGTCTAGAAACCTTAGTTTTCTTCTTGGTGAGTTAGTAAGTATTTACAATTTCCCAAATGAGGTTGCCATTCTCGTCAGTGTACACCTAACACTCCTACATAGTCAAAACAATTCCCTCAAGATGTGGTAGTATTCCAAGCATGACACTAAGATATTGAGGGGTGAAGGAGTAGATAACTGATTGGCTCCTATTACATATAGTTCTGGTATATTCATGATACACCTTTGTGCATGATATGACCAACTTTGGCTATAAAGCTACTAGTGGAAAAGAAGTTGTTGGAGCTATGTAACTCATACCCAAATTATCTATCACCTTAATGGGATTTGGTTTCTATAAAAGGTTCGACAAGGTGGTAAAATCCAAACCCTAGACATTTGTGTCCCTTATCCCATTAAGAACTAAAGTAATGCTACTTTTCAAAGGGATAGCAGAAGATGCCATTGCTTTAAAAACCATCATGACACAACATTTCCTTAAATTGAAAAAGAAACATGTTCCCTTGATAGCTAACTCTATAATTCCTCTAAACTTCCCCTTCACAACATTGAATTAACAACCCAACAACTACTTACCTATAACTACGCTAAAAAATATGCACCTTAAGTAAGGAAACACTTGAAAATCTTAGTATTAGTTGTTATTCTCATCTCACATCGCTCTAGTTTTGTAAATCACTTAAAAACATAAGTGTGAGCTCTAATTGTGATAGGTAGATCAAAATGAAGGGAGAATTCTTAGTTATAAATTCCCCAATTTGAAATTAGGGTTAGTAATTAATCCTTGATGTGGAACAACTAATACTTATCTACCACATTAATATCTTTGAGCATTATTCAAAATAAAAGGAGGGAAACTAGACAGTGCTTCTATTTCCAATTAAAACACTCATCCTCACAACACATGGCATCAAAAGGTGAAATTATACCAACGACACTCAACAGGTCCTCAAGAACTTTTTCTTCTCCTCACTCCTCATGTTTTCTAGTGAGTAGATGACACATCCCTTAAACTTTCCTATAAAGATAACAAACTTTGACATGTGTCAAAACTCAAGCATTCAAGGTGTCAGGGACTCATTGTAATTCCTCATGCCTTATTTTCCTTGGTGAAATGGTGAAATATACTCTCGGCTCTAGTAAAAGTGCCATGTGTCATGATCCTACCTAATCACAATAATGTCCTAGTCCTTGGGGACTCATTGCACCTCCTCCCACTTTTTGATACAAGGCAATCCTCCAAAAGGGCCCAATAACTAAGACCCTTAAGAGATAGCCACATAACATGACTTGAGGATTCTGGGCCTAGAAAAAAACTTGCACCCTTGGTTGCCAAAACACAAGGGTGACAACCATTAAAAAAGAACCCTAGCCAAAAATATTGTGGGACACTATCACATGCCTACCATAAATGCTCACTCAGGGCTTTGGATATTTTTTACCTCTATACCACTTAATCAACCTAAGGAAGGGTGAAACATTATTTCACCCTCTGAGGAGACCTCATTTACAAGAGAGTGTACTATCCCAAAAGATAACATCCAAAACTCTGAAGGACACTTCAAAAAGACAGAGTCCCTTTGGAAATAATTCTTTCAGGTTTTTTATCTGAGACAAAAAAACCAAGAGAATTTCTTTGAAAACGACAAGGAAAGAATTATTTTGAGACAAAAATACCAAAACAAACAATCCAAAAGAACTCAAACCGGGGAAAAAGATCAAAAAGATACTTGAGAAGACCAAACAAAAACCTCAAAGGAAAGAAAATAAAAACAAGGGCCCAATTGCTTTAAAGCAATCTCAGGCACTAATAGAATTAAGGAAGTAAATAAGCACATAAGAGACATTGAATCACCTTCAATGGAGGATGAATTTTCATCTCCCCATTTTTAGAGCTCCAAAACTCCTCTCAAAATATCATAATGTTCTCACATAGTTCACCTATATGATCTTATATTAATCAACAACCTATTCATAGTGTGCTAGTTGATAATGGATCAAGTGAAAATGTGTGCATAATGACATTACTTCATTCTTTGGGTTTGTTTTTGTAAAAAAAATGATGTCCCCATCTTTTCAAAAAATCTATTCCCATGTGTAGACCAAGTTTAAATGAAAAATTTCCATTATAAATACTTAGTTTAAAATTTTCATTTTGAATCTAAAAAATTGAGTTCATTGTAAATCTTTTTGCACCAGTGGGGTGTTGCACTTTAGATGTTAGTCGCTAACATTCCACTTGAAATTAATTCATTCAGATAGTTTGTTATTGGAACTCGATCAAACGTTAATGTTTTATTTGTCATTAAATTGGTTGATCAAGTAGTTCTCATAACAACTTTAATTCTTGACTTTGTCAGCTTTGTTGATTCAAACCCAAACAAGCATATGAATAAAATTTGTTGATTTTTTAGGCATAGTGGTGGAAATAGTGGGTTTTAAAATCTTGATTTAGATGATGAACCTATTCATATCACTATGTCAGCTTTCGATGTTCCTAATAGAACTAAAATTTATAAACAGTTACTCAAAAGCAAAAATAAAAATTTAAAGTTTTCACACAGGTTTCATGTGACCTAATAGAACCAAAACAACTTTAAATTTTCCCTAAAATACACCAAAAATCATGAAAAATATTTTATAAATTATTTTTAGGTGATCTTAGTCTTTATAAAATCTCTGACGCATTTCACTATACTATCGAAATTATTTTATTATTTCCTTCTTGTGTTATGTACTTTGTTTTCATTCTCATTTGATTTTTATCATTTATTCTAGGTATATACATTCTGAAATCTTTTTTTATTTTTATTGTATATAGATTCAAAGGTTTGATTTTATATTATATTTCATTATTTGTTCATCCCCCAAGGCCTCCTATATAAAATTTTCAAATCCATTCATTGTGTTGGTAATAAAAAAATAAACCCCTCCTTTTTCCTCTAGTGCACAGTATTTTAAACTGATTCGAGTCACAATATGTATCTTTTATGAATTATGTTTATCGATCTATATATCCATATAAACACAACTTCCCTCCTATTTTCATGTACACAAACCATCTTGATTTCCTAGAAAGAATATATTTTATGATGACTAAATCGATAAAAATGAAGTACAAGTATCAAGGGTATGAACAAACAACTTCTCTTCAAACTGACCTCCAAAAAATTAGAGATTAAAGAATTGGAAATACCAACATGAGTGATTTTTGGCAAAGGAAGCATGATGAAAAAAATTGGGATTTATCCAAATAATTTTGAGAGTGGGATTGCATGTGCAACCAATTTTCCTACCTGTATTTAATGCATTGACCTCTTACATGCTTGTACGAAGTACTATAACCAAGAATATAAAGAAGTGAACTAATCTAATAATGAAGTCAATAATCATTGTTTAATGAATCCCAAAAAAGGATGAATATGTGTAAGTGATGAAATATATTTTAGAATCACATGCTAAACAAAATAAAGACATTTACAAGTCATTAATATCTTAGTCATGGTTGAAAGATAAAATGAAAGGAGCATCAAAGCTGCCTAAGACCTTGTATAAGTCTAATTTTGGAAATGAATTGTCTAATATAATTACACTATTAAATAAAGTGATGGGTCATGATGAAACTCTCACATTCCATAAATGGGTGTTTTTGTTCATAAATATAATTTTTTTGGAATGCAGTTCATAAATTGGGGCCATATTACCATTGAAAATCTTCATAAATAAATGATTGATTTAGAATCAACTCAACATTTTTACATGAATTCTTACTTTTTTTATTCAATTCTATCCATGAAATCTTGAACTAGGCTCACATCTCATTTAACACTCACCCCTAAAACAACCATCTATGACTATTATCCCCATTAGATTCTAGAAGAAAGCAACAAAATTTTTAAAAGGGTGAAAGATGCTTTCAAAATGTTGATAATGAGGAAATTGGAATGGAAAAATATAACGAGAATTTATTTTAAATCTACCACACAAGTAATTAAATACAATAGTTATTTCATATAGTTCCCCAAATTTATATATTAGTATTGGTGGGTTTGTTGCTCTTCCTTACAAACTATAATTTTCCAATGATAAAATGACCCTGATTGAAGTATGCATGAAAATAGGAGAATATAGTATAAAATTCAAGGAGAAAAATAAATTTGGAATCCCATTTTCAATAGGCCTGAGATATTACATTTATAGTAATTCAATTGATGCATAATTATTGAAACAACATTGTCCAACATCACAATGCATTTCTACTTGAAGTGACTTGCTTTTTATAGAAAAGGTTATGTGGAAACCAATTTTAAACTTGTATAAATTTATTATCACATTTAAAAAATTGATTACTACTGGGAGGATTTTGATATTGACTTTAAGGTAATAAAAAGAGACTGGATGAGAATTATTTTAAATTAGTTATAATTGTATAGATTGGAATTGGTTACTCAAGGCATTTTAGATGATAGAATTGATTTAATTGATTATACCTTTGAGAAAACAATATAATTTATTCCAATACTAAAAACATATTGGGCACTTAAAAACTATGAGATATTGGGAAACTACCCAATTTGTTTTTATAGAGATCTATAACTTGGTTTATGAATATTTTTTGAGCACATAGCTAGAGGAAGTTTTATAAAGGGAGAGACACTAAAAATTAGAAATATAAAACTTTCTCCAAATCTCCTCAACCTTTCATTGTATATGTAAAATGAAGTAAAAAACCATCAAATGGAGGTGATGATAGAAATCTGAACAGAAAATAATTGCCTAATAAAACTTATAGTGATGATTCAACAGTAAGGAATAAGCTTCAAATAAAGATACCTTCAACTTGAAAAATTTAATTAATTGTGGACACTACATCTAAAAATGTTGAATCCTCATTGATTAATAATAGAATTAAATAATATCTTACTTATGGTATAGATGCTCTCTAGGTACTATTGACACTTTCCACTTCCCTTCACCTCATTCCATCTCCCCCTCATAGGTCAATTTATCCATCGCACGTGTTATTTACACCTCTCATTCCATATCCTCAACATGTGCACTTTCCAAATACTTATTCACGCCATTTTTATTTTCCACCTCATACTACCATTTCACCCCCAAAACAAGTTTTTGATCTAAGAATTTCCAATGTTTCCACTCAGCTATCAACTCCCATTTCTTTTACCATTATTACAAATACATAGATGGTTGTTTTTCAGTTAATACACCATCTTGTTGGATACAAAAAATAGTGTCTAATAAAAAAAAGGTTACTAAATATGTTGTTCACAACTTTGATGTTGTTGTTAGCCTTTTCTAAGCCCATGTGCCTAAAAAGGCTAAAATCACTTCAATACAGATGATCAACTCTTCTTCAATACAAAGCCCATTACAAATAAAAATTAATAAGACATGTAAATCACATATTATATTGTGACTCAAGTAGATTTAGGTGAATCTAATCATGAAGGAGACATTCATAACTTCAAGGTGTCTATTGTTATCAAGTTCAAAGAATAGAGGAATAAAATCAAAGTAAATAACAACTTGAAGAATAGTTTTGCACATTGTTTACTTACATTATATCAATTTTTGATGTGATAAAGTATCCTATTGATGTAAATCCTATTACCTAAATCAAACCACCTACTTATAATAATGATGTTGATAATGAGACCATCACTAAGATCAATAAATACCTGCGTTATGTTAGAGTTACAAATACTTGGGTCGAATAAGTAACTCTTGATGGTCTCAAATTCATTGAATAAGCAAGAAAATATTATTTCTTAATGGAATCAAATGAAAAAAACATCAATGATGAGATTGATGCAGTGAAGAAATAAGAAACATTATGGGAAAATGTGATCAAGGATCTTTCATAAATGGCTTCCATTGATGATAAGTTGTTCGTTTCTAAACAAATTTTCTAAAGGTAAAATATTTTTTTCTCATGGATTGGAAAAGAACTAAAATAAATTTAAATTCCATACCATTAGGGTTAATGTAGGTAGTATCCAAAACAATAGGGGCTCTAGGTTGTTCGATCGTAACATCCCACAGCCCATATTTTCCCCTTCTTTTAGGACTCTATTCCATTTTTATTTCATGTGTATAAATCATATCTCCATTTATTTACTTGAAAAAAATATGAATGTACTTGAAAAGGATATTGAGGATTACCAAAATCTCAACAAGTTGTGTGATGACATAGAATTTGAGATAAGGGTAGTTATATGGTCAATTCATTCTAAATTTCTAAATTAAGGAAAAAATGATCTCCTCACTATTGTATAAATGAAGGAAAGATTTCATAAAATGATAAAGGAAAATTTGTTAAACATATATGTCTTCAATCTTGAGACTATGAATAAATTGAATGACATTTCCACTACATTAATGTAATATAAAAAAATCCTATTTGACTTCTTTAAGCAAAGTAAATAAACAACTAAAACTTTGATAATTAGGTTTTTTCATCTTTCAAACACATTTGTTCCCAAATACAAATAAATTTATATAGCTAAATCATTCAAAACATAAAAATTGAATTCGTCTTAAATGGAGGAACAACAACAACAATAACAAAAGTAGAAACAAATTTTGATAACAAGTGGTTAGGATTTTCAAACTGACAAGGCTTCTCTTCCTTATTCCTAAATTTCTCTCTCTCAATTATATTTTTTCATTGTACTTTTTGATGTAAATTATGTCATTATATTTCACTTTTTGTGAATGTAATTAGAGAAACTAAAACTGAAAATGAGATTTATTACCTCAAAAGTGGTTATGAGGTGGTTATAAATCAATTTTGAAAGTTGGAACTATAAATATGTGTCATATGCATTGTAAATGGACTTTTTGATAATGTTATAAATTTTGTACAAAATATAAATAAAGGAGTTATATTTGTATGACTTCAAAGAATTAATATAAGAGAATATTGTAGGTCATTGCGCCACAAAAACATGTTGTATGAATGATATGTGTATGTGCAATATTTCATTTTTTATTCTTTCTATTTCTATTTTTTAAAAATTGTGTTGTTAAATTGTCAAATATTTAGTGTTCTTAGTATAGAAATATATTGAAATATCATTAGTAACTTTGAATAATGGAAATTTTGGTGAAGGTATAAATAAAACATGGTATCTATTTTCAATGATAAATATAGGGTTGTTTTGTGGTTTTATAAGTCGCTAAATATCTATGGTGAATGTATTTTATTATTATGTTTAAAATATGTATTTTTTCACTTGATCAATGAGAAAGGTTTCCACCATTTAAATTCATATTCCATGTTGTTCAAGAAATTTTATTTGTTTAACCTATCATGATTATCCCATTTTTTCCTCCATTCTTATTTTCCCCTTCCTCCTTCCTAATATTTATCATCATTCCCATTCCCCTTACCTTCTCATAAATTTAGGGTCTAAGCATGAAAACCTATGATAAAATATATTTTCTATAAATAATTTTATTTCCACCATTTTCCTTAATTTCAATAAAGGTATATTCACTTGAAAATGGAAGAAGGGATTTACAACATACAAACACCAACAAAAATTATTAGCAATAGTTAGAGAGAAATTAACAAGGATCATGCACATATGGGAGACAAGGCTAGGAGAGATCCAAGGGTGGATGACTTTCAAATTTAAGGTCTCATTTGGTTAGATACATTCAATTTGAAATTCATCTACACCTGATTCTCTTAGTTTTCAATTTTATATCATAAATTTGTATGGTTTAAAATAAAAGTCTCCATTTTTAGAAATGGAATTATTATGACCTCAACAATTGGTGACTTCTTGGGAACATAAAAATATGTTAAAATTCATAGACTTAGGTTAATATTAATAACTAGTTTATTCATTTCATTTGATTATATCAATTCATGGTTGAAACAAGTCTTGCACATGCAGAATTAGGATCAAACATAAAACATAGACATGTTATGTGTGTGTGTTTTGACTCCTTTTACTAATTACCATAGGATTTAGAGAAAAATTTATAGGTTCATGACATTAACCATTAACATTGACTTTCAACATGTTTTAATATTCACTAAGAACCATGCTTTAGCTTTGAGAAGGCTTGGGAATTTATCTTCTACTAGCCAGGCATCTATAGCTCTGATAGAGTTGCCTTTGTCTCCATTCAAGGCCTTGCTCCACTGCTAGCCAGGTGTCCATATTCCTAGTGGAGATTACTAGAATCCCCCTTGCTCAGAAAGCTCTTGAATTTTGCAATAAGGTTCTTATTTTTTATATATTTTAATCCATTTTGACTTTTTAGCAAAGGTTGGGAACCAATTTAGCTAGTTTTTAGGATTTGGTCATGTGTTTGATCTTCATATAATCATCCTTGGCTATAAACTTTGTCTTAGGTAATTATTGTTTTTAAGTGCAAGCATGACTATATACTAATAATCCAGTCTTTCATACTACATGTTTAATCCTTGTTAAAACCAAGCTTAGATTAGAACAAGGTTTATAATCTCATGGAATAATTGATCTATTCATCATTCTTTACTAATTTATTTGAATTATAACATTTAGATCATATTTCAAAAATTCATGATTAACCAATACTAAGAGAACACACTAGCATCTTTAAACTATGAAGGTCCTTTTTAGTAATCATATGAATTTCGAGTTGAGGACTGACCACAAGGACTTATTAGAAGTAAGGAAAAAAATAGAGAAAGCAAACACACTAAGCAGAAATCAAAGAAATAAGCAAACAAATATATATAAATAAGGGACATGAAGGAAAGAATAGAAAGAAACTAATCTAAGCCCTACCTATACTAACACTAAGTAGTCTTACAGTCATTCCATGAAGACCCTAAATGGGATAGTAGAGAAATAATGCTTGAGGTATTAACTATTGGTGGGTAGTGTGAACTCTGCTCCATATAAGTCTTTCAGCTTTAATGTGTTGTCTCTAAGTATCTTAGCTATCTAGTAGGGACCTATCCACAAAGGTGTGAACTTCCCATGTTTGACCTTAGGCTTAGATTCCTTGTCTCAAAGAAAAACTAATTCTCCTTTCCTAAACACCTTTATTTTTGAACATTTATCAAACCACCTCTTGATTTTGGTTTGGTGTCTGCTAAAATAAGAAAAGCCTCTTCTCTTACATCTTTCATTTGTATGATGTCCAAAAATATTGAACTTACAAATTCTTGATCCTCCTACATGTACTTTTGCATAAACTTATAGGTTTATAACTTGAGTGTTATGGGAAATATGGGTTTTTGACCATAAAATAGAAAGAATAACGATGCTTTCAGAGCTTACTTGATCTTAGTTTTATCTACCCAAAGGGCACACTTAAGTAGTGTTGTCACTTGGATTTAAACCCTTTGAGGAGATATTTTAGTTCTCCTCATCTAAAATGGTACAATTAAAACACCTCTAGGTTGTGGATAGCCTAAGAATGAGGTGAATCTATAGATAGGGCTAGCCCCCTTGATTTACCACTTGTAAATCACTACTACACCTATGCTTGTAAGGGAAATGGGGGAGAAAACTAAAATTAAACTATCTTAAAGGAGGTAATACAATAAATTAGTTGATGAATACCAACCAACTACATGTTACACATGAGAACAAGTTATTAGAATTCATAATGAATTCATAACCAACAGGATCACTCCTGCAAACCATTACTACAACATATGAGACAAAGACATTGCAGAGAATAAGAATTTACATAAATAAGTCTCTTAATTATATTCATAATCTCCATGTGGGTCTCAATAACTAACCAAGTCAAAAATACACAAGAGTGCCTATTAAATAGGCAAGGTAGGTTATTTCATGCAACCAAATATTGTTGCATGAATAACCATAAATTTAGAGTTTCTATTATTATTGTGCACTCAAAAAATACATGCATAAAATATAATAATATCTTTAATAATAAACAAACTCCCAAAACAAGCTTACATGCTTTACTCCAACACCCTCCCTTAAGCATAGACTAGGGAGTGAAAAATAGAAAGCAAAGAGACTGATGGGTCCCAATAATCAGAATTGATCAGGTAACCATGTACAAATCATAGTGAATTACAAAGTGTCCCTATGGTAACCAATCCATCTTACTAGACTACATGGATGACAAATCACTATAACCACCAAGTCAAATAAGAACTGGTACTTTATACAAGGTTAATTCTATAAAAAAACACTGAACTCTAAACATTGGAAAAAAGAGTCACCAAGGATAAAATATATCACCATAAAGTGCCCAAAAACCAATAAAAATAGCTAAATTTGATAGAGAAAAAAACATATGCTACAAGGTGTCCCAAGAAAAAAACAACTCACTACTTGAACATAATGTTGAAGAGGTTCACTTGATGGAATGAAGGCCATCAAATACAAATGCATTTGATGGACTCGAAAGTCTCAATGGAACTAAAATATACATGAGTGGTCTTAATCTACTACTCAATCACAAAAAAATAACTGACACATGAATTCTCTAGAATAGTTCTTACAAAAAAAGACTATCAAAGGTGTCGATAGTGCAAGAGGGTTCACCAACTAGATTTGATCTACTATTGAAAGATGTGATGCACTAAGGGCTAGCAAGGAACATGACAACCAAATAAGTAGGATTTACACCATACCCCTCTATATTATTGATTGGGTGGAGTGATACAAAAAAGGTTTGTACGAGTGGACTGAATCCACTACTCAAATACTGACATGCTGACACTGTATTCACTAAAATAGCTACTCTTCAGAAGGAGATCAAGCTCCACAACAAATATGAAGGAGATTGTCAACTGTTAAAAAATGTCAAAGATACAAAAGAAATATCTCTCAATAAAATGGCCCTAGTGGTGATGGGATAGTCAACAAGTGAAGAGTAAGTACTCAACATGGAGCATATAAACATGAAGTAAAAAACTCCATGACTCTCAGTGTGACCATAAATAAAGATCCCATACAACAAAAAACACTATATAATGCACAAAACCCAGAGTGTGATCAATATGTAGAAGATGCCATCAAGAACAAGAGAGTTTCTCTTAAAACAAAGGAGCAGTGTGTGGTGAAAAACTATACTTAAGAATGTAGGATGTTGAAATCTATCAAAAATGTGTTTGTGAGTACAAAAGTGGCACAAAACTATAATGCACACTTCAAAAAATGAGACATTGAAATCTGCCAAAAATGCATCTATGAGTGAATGTAGAGTGATGACAAGGATAATGATGTAGGACAAGAGGGTACAAGCATAATAAAAATGACCTCCAAAAAAATGAAGGTAAAGAGGAACAAGAATGAGTTTGCTTTATCTATGAGGGGGTCTGACCTCCTGCCAGACCGAACCTCACCCTTCATTTTCGACAATCGAGAGAAGGATAAAATATAAATAACTAAACAATTAAAATCTCTTTTTACAATATTGTTTTTTGAAAAAACAATTAAAAAATCCTCTCCCACTATTAAAAAAAAATGTTCCCCATCTTTAATAAAGTGACCATTTTGAAAAAACCCCTCCACATTTAGTAAAGTTGGCTAGTAATGAAATCACTTTAAAAAATCAAGCCCCACTTTATAAAAGAATCCTCCCTTTTATAAATACCTCAAGTGAAAAATTAAGTCGACCTAAAATAAAACTATGCTCACCTTTGCTTTTCTAAGAAAAACATGAGGCTTTTGAATAAATAGAGTGGGTTCTAAAAATTTTATATACTTTAACAAAGTAGAAAGGGGTTCGACCCCTAGAATTTGTGGGACTCAACACATAAAAAAAAATGCATCAGTCGAGTCAGCTACAAAGAAACTTGAGGATCAGTACGAAGCTGAAAGCTTAGATATTTGAAATTTTAAAAAAATATCAAGCCAACCTTGGTTAAGTTCGCATGTCATGGAAAATTGACAGGCCATGTGGCTAACATAGGTGGAGAGATCCAGGAGTACTCAAGGAACCGATGATTGAAACCATGTGGCTTCGGTGGCCAACCAATGGTTAATTTTGAATACCTCGTTGGAGGATAAGCACGTCTATGTGGAATTATTTAGATGTGGTAAAGTGGGTAAACTTAACACAGAATAGGCTATTGACTGGTAGCTGGTGAGGGAAAAGCCAGATGAGCTAGGGTAGTAGACAGTTGTTTGAAAGACAAATGGGAAGTTGGTGATGGTGGTGTATAAATACATGGCCAAACAAAAGTGTTATGGCTGAGGCAAATGAATTTAAATGCCAAGAAACCCTTTTTAAATGTAGTCGATAGTGAAAGATCTTGTGTAGTGGAGATTGATGGCGTTGGTGAGGTAGATTTTGGAGGACCATTGTGGGTAGAGATTCAAACATAGCCAAACATATATAAAATCAAACCAATGCTATAACATCGATGAAGATATTTCAATCCTCTCTAATTTGATTAGGCCATATACCAATGCTCAACCGTCTTCATGGAGGAATTTTCAGCTGGTGACCCAGGTATGTACAGCTAGGTTATGCATGCGTTTTCTAGAGAAGAATGACATGGTGAGAAGACACTCTAGACAGCCCACACAAAATAGTTCATAGATTATGAGAAAAAATGGAGATAAATAAATAATGATAAAACATATTGCCATAAAACTAATGTCGAACAAAATGCTCTGATTTTGAATAATGTGGTATGATGGAGAATTCCTTGAAGAAAAGAAATTCACAGTCCAACAACAAATAGATCTAATCACAAATTGAGTAATCCAAATGCCAATGTAAAAACCCAAGTGGTGGATGAGTAATTTCTAAATAAATCCAAGTATACAAAATCCACCAAAGAATTGAATGGTATGGTCCAGACTCAATTTTTTGTCAAACAACATGCTGAGTAAGGGCTGCATTTCATGCAACCAAATATTGTTGCATGAATAATCATAAATTTGAAGTTTTTATTATTATTGTGCACTTAATAAATACATGCATAAAATATAATAGTATCTCCAACAATAAACAAACCCCTGAAATAAGCTTGCATGCTTTACTCCAATACAAGGGACTAACTAGACATACATTTCTCTAATTTGAATCTTCTCACATCAATATTTAATTATGAGGTTATGGTGAATGTTTAGGTGAGGATTACTATACAATAGGCCTAGAATGACACTATTTGAATAGACTAACTCACTCAACCTTAACACTTCCTAGAACACTTCACATGACCTGCAAGAAGAAGCTGCAAATAGGTGAGGGAATGAGACAACAATGCTAAGGAAATCATAGTCATCACTAAGAAAGATCCATCATTCAAGTAAGCACATAATTAATAGTCATAGAAGAGTTTAAATTAGCAGTATTTATTGATCTAATGGTATGCAAATGAGAAGATCTTTGCCATAATCAGGTGGAGCATATTTTACAAAGGCCAAAATGGCTAGTTCTTATAGAACTTGAGAGAGAATGAGGAGAAGAGATAATTATAAAGGTCACAAAGACACCTTTAAAGATGATAAAATTAGTTACATGTGCATGAAAATGGAATGTGAAACTAATAATGCAAATTTAGGAAGCACAAGTGTCACCCCAAGTCATGAAACTCTTGACATATGTCATAGAAGTTCTCAATCTACATAAAAAAACTACCTCCATTATTCACCACTATTTGAATGTCCTAAAACTGATTAGGGATAGCTATAATTATTATAATGAGAGTTAAGGGATGTAAACATTCTTATCCATGTATTGGTTGAACTCTAAATCACTTGAAATCTTCTGGAAGTAAGCCATCACTGCCCGCACTTAAAGAAAACTCATCTTTCGCACACCCCTCACACTTGGGCTAAAAATTGGCTTCAATTTATCATTAAAATTCATACAAGGGGTTAATTACATGTGTCAAGACCATTCATTGCCTTAGATTGATTATGTGCACCTTAAAAATTCTTTCACTTGAAGTTTTCACACTTCTCATCATCTTATTCACTATGCTAGTTTTGACTAATTGAGATGAGAGTTTTTCTTGAAAAACTTAAGATTTTTTACAAGGAATGAAATGGACATGGGGAGTTATCTTAAGTTTCAATATTCCTTCAAAAGTTTATTTTATCTCGTGAAACCTCCTAAAACCTGTACAATGCACAAAATAATAAAAAATACCCTATTTTGTACTCCATACGTAAAATTCCATAAAGTCCAAAAGGATGGGGAGTATCCTGAGAGAGTCCTATGCAAGTTTCAATCACTTTCATGGTTTTTATGGTCCATTTTAATATCTCACCATCTTCATTTTCTTTATCGGGTCATTTTCAAGGGTTTGCAAGGGTGCTAGGCAGTTTTGACCTTTAGTTCTCTATAGGGGTCACAATTTGATTTACAGGGTCAACTTTGATCAACAAATTGGTGACTCATAGGGGTAGTATGCTTTCTATGATAAATATAAATAGCTTTATCAATTCACTAGGATTAGGGAGTCATCTAAAGTATGAAACACAAGAGGACTTTGACCACTGACAACAAGCTTTTATCAAGACAAAATCAATTGACTACTTCAACCATGCAAAATAAAGGATACACACAAAACAAAGCAAACAAACTAAAAAGACACACACACAAGTGCTCAAATCACTTAGAAAAATTAGAAAAATAGACCACTATGTACACCTAAAAATTAAGCACCTCCCTTTCCAATATCAAAAGGAAAGTTCCTTGTATCTCCTTCTCCATGAGATGAATCATAGTGCCGAGCATGTTGCTCTTTAGATTGGATGCTTAGTAGATCAGACTTATTTCTTGGCACTTCACTTGTTATGCTCTAAAGTAGACCGTCTTTAAATTGGTATCCATTGTAAATGTATTTGTCTTGGCATTTTACACATACCTCATACTGTTGCCCACTCTTTATCTCATGGTCAACTTGTATCTTCTTTATAGGCATGATTTCAAGAGGAGTAGTTTATTGTTCCTTGGAAGATTTAGGCCAATAGAATCTTGTTTTGACCTTCAAAGGCTGAGGTGAACCTTGCTTTGTCTCTTCTATGAAATTTTAAAAATATCATTTTGCTTACCATCACTTGCAATTAGCTCTATGGAAGTTGTAGACCCATTGAGAGACTCAAACTGATTACAAATGATTACAAACTATTGCCACAAGTCTTTATCTTCTCTTTTATCAGCATCATGAAGGAAAATAACAAGATAATCTCTTTCATCATCTTCTTCATAATTTAAAATGACCTCATCCAAGATTTTTTCTTTGACACAAAGAAGGCATTCTACATTATCAACACAATAAGAAGACTCAACACAATGACTCGCCTCTTCTTTAGCATTTAGGACATCTTGAGGGATCTCAAGTTGTATCTCAACTATCATAGATTGAATTTCATTCAAATAATGCAAGATCCTTAATTTATTTCTCCTTCTTGGTGATATCAAGACTAGGCATCTCGTAATCATGTGAGTTAGTCCAATGAGGCTACCAAAGAGATATATTTTCTTCAAGCCAAAATTCTAAATTATTATCAACCAACTACTCCTCTTTAGGTTCCCATACCATAGGCACATCAAGGTAAAGGGTGATAGGGTGAGGACAAGATGAACTATTTGGTGGAGGTGGGACGTAGAAATCAACATCAGATTGAGAATGAATTGTAAGGGATCCTTTTGAAAAATCTTGAGGAAGGGGAGGTAGATGTTGGGCTAAACTAGCTTGGTTTTCTTCCTTCCATTTGAAAATCTCTTCATTTAACTATGATTTATCTTGATGACTCTCTTAAGTAAGGTTAGATGGGGTGTGTTTAAGCATAGGATATTCTTTTGGCTCTAAACCTTCCATCACATTGTGACTCAACAATTTCATTTTAGACTCTAAATCTTCAATTTGCTTGGCTAAATTCTCTTGGAAAAGTATCTCTTGAATTTTATAGGTATCATCATGAGGATAAGGATACAAGAGGTATTACATTTGAGACAAAGAGTCTCTTGAGGAAGGGTGGGAGGGGTTTGCATAGTATCAAGCTCTTTTTCAAGCTCACACTATTTATCTAGGATTTTATCCTATTTATTTACCCATGATTCCACTACCTTATTCTAGCATAGGATGTTAGGATTAGGAGTCTCTTCTTAAGGTAGTGATGCAATTTTAGGAGTGGATGAATTGTTCAAGAAACTTGGTATTTCCTTAGGCTTGGATTCTCCACCTTGTCTCCAACTTGGGATTTCATATCTAGGAGTCTCTTCTAGAGGTGGAGATGTAATAGGGGAGGGTAATGAGGGTTTATATTCCACTTCCTTTGTTAATGATATGGATTGATGCATTTGATTTTTGGCTAACTCAATCTACCTATCAAGGTTTATTTAAAAATAAGTCTTGTTTTTCCAACACTCTCTTCCAACTAATTGGGAAAATATGAATTTGATAATATTGATTGGGTTCATGAGTAATAATCATGTAAGACTGATAGAAATCTTAGGGAAGTGCATATAAAGGATGATAGATTTGTTGAGGATGATCTTCATGAATTCTTAGCTTATCTTCTAAATATGAAATGAGGCCACTCACATCTAACATCTCACTTATGAGCCTTTACCAAATTTACTCACTCAATAAGTTCCGACGCTCTCTTAACCAACTCTAATGCATATCTCACCTTATGAATGAGATGACTAGGAATATCTTGACCATATCCCCTTAGTGTGTCAAGGTCTATCATGTACCTCTCATAGCCCGAGAGAGTTTTCTTGAAGGTTGAAATGGATTGAGTTGAGAAGTGGCTAGGTTGACTAGGAGAAGTAAGATATTTAGGATGTTGTCTATAAGACTGATACAACTCATAACAAGGCTGATAAGGGTCATATTAAAGTTGGTAAGGATCATGAAATGATAATATGGAATGCCATAGGCTTGGGATGCCTCATCAACTTGTGTAAAACAATAATAAACACCAAAACAAACCATGGGACTTCATTAGTAAGTAAGAAAATAAGGAATGATTATCAACAATATTAAAAAGGAATACCTGGGCTACTTGACCAGCTGATGCAATCTTATAATTGCCATTGATGTTTAGATAGATGCTTCCAAAGGATGATGTGTTGAAATACAACACCAAAAATCTTTCAACTTCTTGGACTATGAGTCCCACTAGGCATGCTAAAAACTATTTCCACTTAGATTTTCACCATTTGAGGAGATATCTCAACTCTCCTCATCCCAATGGCACAATTAAAACACCTATAGTTTGTGGGTAGCCTAAG
Organism: Torreya grandis; assembly: GCA_037957365.1. Lineage (NCBI taxonomy): Eukaryota > Viridiplantae > Streptophyta > Pinopsida > Cupressales > Taxaceae > Torreya > Torreya grandis. The sequence goes on along the minus strand of JARHVA010000252.1, from coordinate 3,054,243 downwards.
AATGAAGTGAATCTCTAAATAGGGATAGCTCCCTTGATGTACCACTTGCAAATCACTACTACACCTATGATTGTAAAGGAAAATAGAGAGAAAACTAAAAGTAAACTATCTTAAAGGAGGTGATACACCAAAATATTTGATCACTACCAACTAGTTACATGTTACACATGAGAACAAGGGATTAACTAGACATACACTTGTCTAATTTAAATCATCTTCACATAAATATGTAATTATGAGGTTATGGTGAATGCTTAGGCTAGGAGGACTAGAAAAGAGGCCTAGAATGGCACTATTTGAATAGGCTAACTCACTCAGCCTTGACACTTCCTAGAACACTTCACATGACCTGTAAGAAGAAGCTACAAATAGGTGACGGAATGAGACAATAATGCTAAGGAAAGCATAGTAATCACTAAATAAGATCCATCATTCAAGTAAACCCACTATGAATATTCATAGAAGAGGTAAAATCAATATTATTTACTAATTTAATGATATGCAAATGAGTAGGGATTTTCCATACTCAGGTGGAGTATATTTTACAAAGGCCAAAATGGTTAGTTATTTTAAAACATAAGAGAGAAAGGATATTAGATAAGTCTAATGGTCACAAGGACACTTGTCAAGATAATAAAATTAGTTACATGTGTATGATAAGGTATTTTGAAATTCATCATGCAAATTCAAGAAGCACAAGTGTCAGCCCAAGTCATGAAACTCTTAAAATGTGGCGTAGAAGTTCTCAATCTAAATATGGAAACTACCATCATTATTCACTCCTATTTTAACATCCAAAAACTAATTAGAGATACTAATAATGATTGGAATAAGAGGGAAGGGTTATATACATATTCTCCATGCATTGGTTTCACTCCTAATCACTTAAAATCTTCTGAAAGTAAGCCATCACTGCCTACACTCAAAGAAAACTCCTCTTTCACACACCCCTCACACATGGCCTCAAAAATGGATTTATTTTCTCATCAAAATACATATAATTTTTTTAATTACATGTTTTAAGACCATTCATGGCCTTAGATTACTTAGTTACACCTTAAAAATGCTTTCACTTGAAGTTTTCACACTACTCATCATCTTATTCACTATGCTTGTTCTAACTGATTGAGATGAGATATTCTGTTAGAACACTTAGGAGTTTTTTAAATTAATTAAATTGACATGGGGAGTTATATTAAGTCTCAATATTCCTTAAAAAGTTTATTTCATCTCCTTAAACCTCCTAAAACCTACACAATGCATAAAATAGTAAAAAATACCTTGTTTTATATTCCATAGATACAATTTTGTATAGTCCAAAAGGATGGGGAGTATCCTTAGGGAGTCTTATATAATTTTAAATCACGTTTATGGTCATTTTGATCTATTTTAATATCTCACCATCTTCATTTTCTTCATCAAGTCATTTTCAAGGGTTTTAGGCAGTTTTGACCTTTAGTGATGTTTCATAAAGGTCTAACGTTGTAACTACAAACAAATTCCTCAAGAGTGGTGCTAAAAACCATTGATAACTTAAATAAACTCCTTGTATCCCCATACACAACCTTATAGAATATGTGAACTTCCAAAGTTGCTCTATGGAGTTTGATTCTCCATTTCCCTAGGCCTAATGTTGTCCTTGAGCCAAAAATGGCTTTATTTGTATTTTTTTTGCATACCAAGAGCTTGTAAATGTATAATGTCATCTTATAAACATGTTTCAACCAGTTATAAAGCTCATGCCATGATATAATTGAAGTTGAGCTTTCATTTGGACTCTAGGCATAACCATATCTCATAACCCTATCTGCACTTTTGAGGGTTTAGACCTCCAAACTGGTATTCCTCATTCCATAAATGGTTCCTCATGTTTTCATATATGTGTTAAAAATTTACACACCTTCCCAAAATGTTATTTTAGCTTCTGGTCCACTCTTTTTTCCTCATTTTTCAAACCCTATCAGTTTATGCATAAAGGGAGTGCCCTCTGTCTTAGACAAAATAGAGGGAACTTCACCTATTCTCTCAAAAAATGGATGTTGGAATAGATTATATAAGTGAAAAATACACTACATAAAATTATTGGGCCCTTTATAATTCCATTTGACCTCCTAAATACATTATAAATTAAGGCAAATTGTTAGAAGGCAAACTGTGTGATCATTCAACCATATGGATTATGTGAAACTTCATTTGATCCCTTATCTATTCTATATCCACCATAAAAGTCCTATATATACTATCATGATCATGATGGATTTGCTCCATTCTAAATTTGTATCTCCAACCTCTCACGTACTCTTCCATACACCTTGCTTAGGTTCATTGTCACCACTCAAGAATAACTGAATGTGTTTCTTGCATAATAGGGGTCCACCTATAGATGAAACTTTATGTTTTGACATTTTATCTATGTTTTATAATTCATCTAGATATTTTATATCATTTCACATTATCTTGAAATCAAGTCAATGTACATGTAGGCTTGTCTGAATCACTTGTTTGGTTAAGTTACTTGACTGTGTTTCTTGCAGTCAGTTGTAGGTGGTCTTTTTAGACCAAGATATGCCTATAGGTAATAGTATGTATCTGGTATTGAATGTGAACCCATTTTTGTTGTCCTTATAGGATCATGGTGTCCTTTGTATTCAAAAATAACCCCCTATCCAATAAATATGATCTCATTAAATTTCAACACATTGAAGAACTACTTGAATATGCCACACTGTAGAGAACACTGCATATTCTATAGTAAAAAAATGTATGAAATGGAAAACTTATATCAACATTATCTTTTTACCAAATGATCCTTTATCAAGTTAAAACATTGATTTTGCACTTGGATTGCAACAATGAAATATTAGACTAGTCAACACTTCAAAAATACTTCATCATGGAAATGCCATAAGAATGGTTAGGCCTATATTCAGATAGATTAAGGTAATTGGTATATGAACTTTATTTTATATGTGAATCATGAATCACCAAGACGTTATTCAACTCAAGAGATTCCCATGTAAAATTATCTAAATCTTAAACCTCTATAGACCTTGATAAGTATTCAATCAATTCCCAAAATGATATTTCAACATTTCTCATTCTCTATTCAGCCACCTATAGGTGGACATTCTGATGTGTACATGCAATGAAGGGGAGTGTGAACAATGTGCATGTTTTTTCAACTTTTCATAAGTTCTAGACCCTTACCAAAGATTGAAAGTAGACTCTCTTAGTTATCAAGGACCTTGATTAGCTCAAAGGTTCATTTTCAACATGCGTAGTTTCCATGAAGACACCTGTAGATAGACATTGTTAAGCATGGGATATACTGAGAGGGGGGGTGAATCATTATATCATATATCTTATAAAACTTTCACTTAACCAAATTCCACTTAATCAAACATTCAAGATATACAATAAAACCCAAACAATAAACAACACACAAGATAAAGAGAGACACTAGATATAACGTGGAAACCCAATGTGGGAAAAACCACGGAGAACAATCTCAAGTATATGAATGAGAACCAACCCAAAAAATATTTGCAAGCACCAAATTTCAATAGCACCAACCCCTTTTCTGAGCACCAACCCAAAAACTATTCGTGAGCACCAACCCACAAGAGCACCAACCCCTTTGCTGAGCACCAACCCAACAACTATTCATGAGCACCAACCCACAAGAGCACCAACCCAGAAACAATTTATGAGCACCAACCCCTTTGTTGAGCACCAACACAACAACAATTTGTGAGAACCAACCGACAAGAGCACCAACCCCTTTGTCAAGCACCAACCCACATGGGCACCAACCCCTTTGTGTATACCACACACCTATCTCTCAATGTTGTTATCTAAAAAAATGATAGTTCATTACAACATCTCTTTCCTCTCTCTCACCTTTACTCTTTTAAGCTAGATATAACAAATACAAATCATATTCATCTCTCACAATTTCTCTTCTAAGATAGATATTACAATATCAAATCAACCTCTCTCTCACATATTACAAATGGCTTCTCAAGCCTTTATTTATAGCTTTCCAAGTGACCTTTGGCCTTCCCCCTTTGTGACCTTTCAATCCTCATGGAAAATGGTGCCAAACTTGTATGACCCTTCATATTCTTGCCTTTGAAAATTCATGTGGTGACCCTTCATCACCAAAAACGTCCTTCCCACTTTTGTCCTTATCTTGGTGACTTTTCGTATTCCTCAAAGTGTCCCTTCATGAGAAATTGTGCCCTTCCTCTTTTGTCTTCACTTAGTGACTCTTGGAATTCCCCAAGATGACTCTTTATGGGAAAATGTGTCCCATCCTTCTTTTGTCTTTACCCCATGGCTCTTTGACTTCTCCATGGGCCCTTCTTTTGTCTCATATGCAACCAAAAATATATTCATTAATATTAAATAAATATTAACTAGTCAAGATATATCTATTACAAACAACATTAAATGCAATGGGGCCTTTATCACCAATAATGCTAGACCTTTGACATCAATGACAATATTTCCAACAATCTCCCCCTTTGTCATTAATGGCAACCTCAATCCTAAAACTGCCACATCTTGTCACTTGCATATATTGTCATTTGAAAACACACAATAACTCCCCTTTACTGTAGTAACCTATATCTGTTCCCTGTACCTATTTTTGCACCTATACCTATACCTATTATTCTCCCCCTTTGACATCAATGGCAAAGGGCCTACCTAGAGCTAACACTTAGCTCCCCCTCAACTGATGCTGAACATCAATGGCAAGAAGTAAAATAAATTACTCCCAACTCCTCTTGCAGATATTTGAATGTGTCCTTTGATTGTGCCTTTGAGAAGATATCTGATAATGCATATAAATATTTACCTATCCTTTGAGAATCTGCAATCAGCTCATTTGAATATTTTATTCTAACCTCACAACCTTTTGCATGAAACTTTAATGTATATCCCTGATCACATATTTGACTAACACTCAATAGATTATGCTTAATACCTTTTTCATACAAAACATTCTTAGTCTTGGTTCTATCATAATCCAAACTCAAAGTACCTTTTCTGGCTATCCTGGCAGTGGTTTTATCTCCTAATCTCATTGTGCCACCATTGATCTACTTTACTCTTATCTCCTATCATATGCCTCAAACATCCACTATCAACGAACCATGGTTGATATTTATTTCTTACATGCAAAGTTGTTTGCACCAACATAGAATCTTCAAGTTGTTTCTTCTGCCATGAACATGTCTGAACCTTCTTCTTGATTAATGGAGCTTGAAACTCTGATCCTTCTTCATTGAATCTGAATGAGTATTCTTTTCCTTCTTTGTGAAAATGTTAGCTCTTTTTCAACATTCTAATTTCTTATGACCATAATCATTTGAAACACTGCATATGCAAGAATCATTCTAATAGCCTCAAACCATAATACTGATGCAAAATTTTCTTCAAAAATCTATTCCCTCAAAAGATAGACAAATTAATCTACCAACTCACCTTATTGTCATGTAACATAGCCAAGACCCAAGAGCATCCACCATGCTTTAATTTTTCTTAAAAGTGTCTCCTTGAAGCCTAGAAGAGACACCCCACACAAAAGGGTCCTAGAAACAAATCTCAAGAGATTCCCACATCTCCTCTGTTTCTTCCTTGATCTTCTTGTGTTTTTATTTTAGAATCCATTTAAGCATGTCTAGCCTTTTTGACTTACTAACCTTATCATTTATGATGTTTTTCATCTTCTCAACTTTTGCAACTATCTTATCTTGACAAAGCTCATGCTCAAATGTAACAAGAGATTCTGCACAATCCTTCCTATCTGATTCTTTATCTACTATAACAAGTAATTCATTTTCACTTTTAAACTCAACCTAATCAACCTTTACTATTTTAGGTCTCCAAACCTGAATTTGTCTTTTCTCATATTTTCTAGGGGCTCTATATCCTTTGACATACATTGAATATCTCTTTACTTTATTTTGACATAATTTAGCAATATGGCCAACCTTATGACAACAAAAGCAAACAACATTTCTCATACCTTTTTCTTGAATTTGACTGAGATCTCCCTTTGACTGATTGCTTCTCCTCATACAGTCTCTTCTCCTATGACCAACATGATGACAAATAAAACAATAGACATGAAAAGAATTTGAAAACTTGAAAGCATTGGGTTGCCTGATCAACTTCTTTGATTTGCCTTCAAAACTTGCATCCTTATTTCCTTGGACTAATATTTCATGATCTTTCTCAACCTTGATTATAAGCTTCTCATGATTATCCTTTAAAGAACCTAACTCAACCTTCAACTGATTACACTCTTCTTCTTTTGATGTTAAAATTGAATTTGCAACCTCTAACTGATTCTTAGGACCTTGAATAAATATCTTATTTTCTTTTTCTTCTATAGCCAACCTAGAATCCAAGATACACACCTATTCTTTAAGAGCCTCAACCACAGATTTCAACTCTTGATTCTCCTTCTTTAGTTGCTAGGCCATCTCGTGCTTTTGCTTGATCTACCTTCAAGCTATTAAACCCTTTCTGAAGAAACTTACTCTAATACCAATTGTTAAGCATGGGATATACTGAGATGGGGGGTGAATCAGTATATCATATATCTTATAAAACTTTTCCTTAACTAAATTCCACTTGATCAAACATTCAAGATATGCAATAAAACTCAAATAATAAACACCACACAAGATAGAGAGAGACACCAGATATAATTTGGAAACCCAATGTGGGAAAAACCATGGAGAACAATCTCAAGTATATGAATGAGCACCAACCCAAACAATATTCTCAAGCACCAACTTGCGGGAACACCAACCCCTTTGCTGAGCACCAAGCTAGAAACTATTCGTGAGCACCAACCCCTTTACTGAGCACCAACCTAGCAACAATTCATGAACACCAACCCATAGGAGCATTAACCCCTTTGTTGAGCACCAACCTAGTAACAATTCATGAGCACCAACCCACAGGAGCACTAACCCCTTTACCAAGTACCAACCCAGCAACAATTCATGAGCACCAACCCACAGGAGCACCAACCCATTTGTGTATACCACACACCTATCTCTCAATGTTTCTATCTCAACAAATGATATTTCATTACTACATCTCTTTCCTCTCTCTCACCTTTGCTCTTCTAAGCTAGGTATAACAAATACAAATCATATTCATCTCTCACAATTGCTCTTCTAATCTAGATATTACAATATCAAATCAACCTCTCTCTCACATATTATAAATGGCTTCTCAAGCCTTTATTTATAGATTTGCAAATGACCTTTGGCCTTCCCCCTTTGTGACCTTTCAATCCTCATGGAAAATGGTGCCAAACTTGTATGACCCTTCATATTCTTGCCTTTGGAAAGTCATGTGGTGACCCTTCATGACCAAGAATGTCCTTCCCACTTTTGTCCTTATCTTGGTGACTTTTCATATTCCTCAAAGTGTCCCTTCATGAGAAATTTCACCCTTCCTCTTTTGTCTTCACTTGGAGACTCTTGGAATTCCCCAAGATGACTCTTTATGGGAAAATGTGTCCCATCCTTCTTTTGCCTTTACCCCGTGGCTCTTTGACTTCTCCATGGGTATTTATTTTGTCTCATATGCAACCAAAAATATATTCATTAATATTAAATAAATATTAACTCACATTAGCCAATATATATCTATTACAAACAAAATTAAATGAAATGGGGCATTTATCACCAATAATGCTAGACCTTTGACATCAATGACAATATTTCCAATAGACATTTTGAGTTGCATATAGATAGGTAGTGAGTATGAGGGTCCATGTATTCAATAAATCTACTTTCCATGCCAATTTATCTCCTCTCATTATGTTAAAATGAAACGTTAGAGTGTTTCAAATCCTAATACAAGTATTCACAACTCATTTTTAATGTTTGGACCTTTTGTAGGTGCATGTTTATAGTAGAATGTGTGAGGATGTTGCACATGACTATAATAGTTCCTTCCTCATTGTGAAATTTTGGAAAAATAAGCTTCTTATCAATGTAAAAATTAGATTTATCAACCTTTAAAACTTTATACCACTATATGGAAGTGCTAAAGACCCTAAAATAGTCTACTTAGTTGACTATGCATGACAGTCATGGAGCAAACTCACTGCATGATAGTTATGATTGTAAACTCATGGAATGTTGATTTGGAGGATGACATTGAAAGGTGAGGGGATTAAGAGTACATTGAAAACATGATAATTAACCTATCCCCACCTCTAAAACCATTACCAAAGTATGAAAGTCCTAGAAATGGTGGAAACATGCCTATCATCCTAAATGAGACCAATATATAATTCTAATATGATTCGCTTATCAAATCAGCTCCAAAATTTAAAAAAAGGATGAAAAACATGTGAGATGGGAGTAAAAGACCTTTGTATTTAATATAAGCATTTGGATTATACATAATTCTCTAAACCCAATCAATAAGGTGCATAAATTAGTAAGAAAATTAGATAGTTAAACTTCTTAGGAATGGTTCATAAGGCACATACCACTAATCCTCTACAAATAAACATCAAATGGAAGCTAACTGAGTTTATAAGACACCCCCAAGATAATTTTACCTAAAACATCTCTTACTTACCATACCAAGTACAAACTTAAGGGCCATTCTTGTTTGTCAACCCTAGTGGAAGAAGAGAGAAGTGGTTTTCTTCATTTCTTGAAGGTTTGGATCAAAATAATCATTGGAGAAAGTGTGTGGAAGACCAAAAGACACTTTTGAATTGTCTTAATCTTTATGAGGTTGTACAATTCTATACACCTCATTAAATGCTCATTTACTCCAAGAAAAATACCTTTTCTTCTAAAGAACCTACTAATTTTTGGTTATAAACAATTGATTAAGACATAATGGGACACATGGAATGTGACATCACCTTTTAAAAATTTCACATTTCCCAAGAAGGCCAAACACCTCATTTAATACTCCATTTTGATCCCAAATGACTTAAAATACATAAATATTGAAAAGACCAAGGCTAATGTGACATGGAATGACATCAAATGAGATATAATACACCTTATCACATAATATTAGACCCCTAAAATACCTAAAAATAATTTTTTTACATATAGGGGTCCCAATTTGACTTATAAGGTCAAATTTGGTCAACAAGTAGCTTATGACATGTTTTAGGTTTATCAACTACAAATTTCTTTATAGCTTTCATCAATTCCTTATTTGTTGATTCAGATACTCCATTGCCTTGAGGATAATGGTTTGATGAGAACTTGAGGATGATGTTGTTATAATATTCCCATTCTATGATTTCTATGGATATAAAAGTAGATCCATTATCATATACTAGAGATACATGTGTCCCAAACCTGGTGCATATGTTTTCTTCTAAGAATGTGATCACCTCTTCAGTCTTGCACTACTTAGTTACTACTACTTTAGTCCATCTAGTGCAGTAGTTGGTATCAGTCAAAATGTACTTGTGACCATTAGAGGAACTAGGGTTAATGAACCCCATAAAATCTAGCCCCCATTGGGCAAAGGGTTTATCAATCCTTATTAGTCTAAATGGCATGGTTGCTTTAAGCTCTTTGGTTTTGAAGACTTGGCATGAGTGGCACTCTCTCACATGCTTGTGAGCATCTTTGAAAATTGTAGGCTAGTAATAACCAACCCTTAATATTTTATGTGTCGTAATACTTCTAGATGGATTTCCACTTCCCAGTTTATCATGGAAGGTGATCATGATCTTATCTTATTCACTCTTAGAGACACATCTCAATTAAATTACTTCAAAGTTCTTCTTGTTCAACACTATGTCCTTAATCATAAAATGAGCTAATTTTAGATTTAGATCTCTTCTTTGTTATTTACTTAACCTTATAGGATAATAACCATTTATTAGTAAGTGGAAAATGGGATCATACCAATCATTAGGTATGAAACTTTGTTGCTCTACCTGCTTAACACTTGCTTGCGGTTAGTATTGTAAATTAATTGAATTAAGTCCTCACACCTTACCAATTTGGTAGTCTTAATCTCAATTTCATATTCTTGGAACACAAACATCTACTTACCTCCCCTTTCCCCTAGTTTATTTTGACTTAGCATGAGCTTTGTGGTAGGGTCTGGTAGAATAGCATGCACCTTATTCCTAAGGATATAATACCTAAACATTTTCACTACCTTGACCAAAGCACATGCTTGTTTATCAATTAAAAAGTATTTCAACTCATATTTTTTTAGGATAGTGCTCATAAAAGATATTGGATGGTCACATCCATCTATCTTATGAGTTAGAATTGTAACTATTATATGATCTAAAACAAAGGAATAAAGATAAAAATCTTTAGTGAAGACTGGGATTATTAGTATGGGGGCTTGTCCAATCTCCTCTTTGATGTCTTTGAAAGCCTTCTTTGTCTCTTCATTCCAAATGATCTTAGCCTCTTTCTTCAGTATATCATTCAGTGGCTTCAAAATTCCTACAAAACCATAAATGAACTTCCTTCCAAAGTTTATTTTACTAAAGAATAAATTTAAATCATTCCTATTATTAGGGGGATCTATATTAGATATTGCATATAATCATTTAGAGTCTATAGAGATTCCCTCCTTAGTGATAACATGTCCTAATAGTTTTCCCTCAATAACATAGAAAATACTTTTCTTTGGGTTGAGATAAATCCCATACCTTATGGATCTTTTAAATACCTATTGTAGCTAAATAATATAATCTTCCCTATTTTGAGAAAAGAAAATCAGATCATCCATGTATATGATAATGCATTTACCTACAAGACCCTAAAAATCATGATCCATAGTCCTTTGAAAAGTGGATCCTACATTTATCAATCTAATAGGCATTATCTTGTAGGTAAGTGTTCCCCACTTGGTAGTAAAATTAGTCTTCATCCTATCTTCTTGATTCACTAGCACCTAGTTATACCCTGAAAATCTATCAAGAAAAGACATCATGGTAGAACTAGAAGAAATTTGTATTACTTGGTCAAGAGAAGGTAGGGGTAATTATCTTTTTTAGATGCTTTATTCAGGTTTCTAAAATCAATGCACCCATTTTTATTCCTGACTGGTACTAAATTACCTACCTAGGTGGAGTGGCTAATGGGAAAAACAAACTTCACATCTAAAATCTTCTTGACCTCTTTATATATTAGTGGTTGTAAGATTGGTTTGATAGGCCTCTATATCTGAAAGGTTTGTAGTTTTCCTTTACAAGTATGGTTTGTGTTATGACATTTGGATTAAAGATCATTAGGTCATCATATGACCATGCTATGATATATTTATATTTGGTCAACATTTATTTGGCTCTTTTGGTCTCAATGCTTGTACAATTTATACCAATATTTATCAGCTGAGGTTGCCTTTGAAATCCAAGATCAATTACACTATAATCCTTCCCATTTACTTTGGGAATCTTGGTTGCCTTAACTAGTTTGTCAGAATCAAAGAGTATCTCTAAGGCTATAATGTAGTTGGGGATCTTATTGTCACTCAATTTAATGACCCTATCATCAAATTTTCCTTCAAATTTTTCATCATCAAGGAGACTGGATTTATCAATAATGTGACCCTTAAACACTCCTGAACTAGTCATGAAGTTTATGATCTGCTAATCATCATTGAATACCTGAAAGTGGTTGACATTATTTGGAACTAAGGAAAATGGGATTAAATAAATTATAAGGCTTTGTAACTTATAACTTTGATAGGGCATAAGGTTGTTTTCATCTAAAACAAGTTCATCAATAACCTTATTTTCTTCCCTAGGGATTGACACAATGTTGAAAGCATCAAAATATTCAATTACTTCCCATAGTTTAAATTTATAATTATTGAGACAAAAAAAATTGCATTGATATTTAATATTAACATGATTAACCACTATTTCAAAATCACCAAAAACTAATATTTCCCTAGCCTCATGCTTGATTGAAAATTGTAATCCAAGAATATATACTTCATACTTAGCCAAAAGTATTGGTGCATGGGAACTAAATTTTCTAAGAGGAATTATATTCTTTCCTAATGGGATTGATTAATACTAATTATCAAAATAAAGTTTCCATAATCTAGGCAAAGCATGAGAATTTTTAGAGCTACATAACTTTATGGTGTCAAGAGTGTAAACACCAAGATCTGAGTTAACTATGTTGAACTTCTCATTGATTGCATTGTACTCAGTGATCATATGCTTCATTTTAGGCTCTCTTTATATCCTAATATGGTTGGTAACTCCCTTCCAAGGCAACCACATATGTGAAAAATCTATTGACATGTAGCCATTTAAGCTCTTAGTCCAGTCTCTACTCAATATCATCCCATAAGCATCAAGGATGTGGACCACTTGGATGTCAATCAAATGTTGGATCTTTGGCTCTAAGGCAATATGCATTTGAAAAATTAACAACTCACCAATTACTTTGACTCTTGAATTATCTAAGTTATAACTCTATCATATTTAATGGGATTCAAGCCTAATTACTCACAAAGAACCTTAGGTATAATATTTTTAGATGCACATAGGTCTAACAAACAATTATGTATTTTCTTACCAAAGATCCTAACTATAAGTAAGAAAGGAAGAACATCTTTCTTACTTTTGTGTATTACAATGTTAGCATGTGCAAGCTTTTGAGACTTACCTAGCTTCTTAGATAAAGATTCTAACAACAGATCCCTCTGTTTAGTAATGTGTCAACTCATGCAAGGTAATGTTAGATTTGATTTTTTTCATGTCCTCTACTATGCTATACCCAATCCTATTAGAATAATTAGATGTATTGGCATTGGGTTTATAAGAACTTCCCTTAGAAGGATTTGAATTTTTATCTGATGTAGTATCAAGAACAATCTCAAAGTTATTTATAGGAGTTAAAGTGGTTGATGATTGATTATGCTCTTTGTTCCTCATAAGATAAGTCTTCTTCAAAAATTGATGAAAAGCAAGGAGTTCCTCAAGAATGTCCTTAGGCTCATTGTCCTCTTGGAATGGGAACTCAAATGTCTCCACCATGAGAGTTAAATTGGATGCTCTAGATGACCTTGAATATCCTAATGTACCTGCATCACAATCCTTATTAGGGATAGCTTCAAAAGTGTCTAATTCTTGTTGAAAGGCTTCAAAATAATTATAAAATTCAACATAATCTATTTACCCATTCTTAAAAGTGCAATGAACTCTACAATAGTTAGGTAAAGCAACATCAATAAGATTTATAATAGGCACATACTTATTATTAGATGTCTCATTATTCTTGTTTTTGTGGTAATTATCATTCTAAAAAAATTTAGTAGGCCTATTAAACCTTTGGAAGGATATATTCGTACCAAATATCTCTCCAATATTGTTAATTGATTTTTAAACTAAAGGAAGTAAGTGTTAATATTTTGTACCATCTTAAGGATAGAGTCACTTTCATTCTTTGGAGCCTCATAATTATGAACTTGAGTATTAACATTAGTTGTAGGCTTTAAAGATTTATGATCCTATAGATTAGATCCACTAGTAGTATTGTTTAGGAATCCCAAGTTTTAAGTAGGATTTACAAGCCTCGAAGGTAGTTGGTTTAAGACTGGAAGCTAGTTTAAGGTAGGCATATTTTGGTTAGCATTGGGAATAACATTTAGAATGGGTAAATGTAGATTGACATTAGGAATGGAGTATTCCAATTATCCTTGGGGTTGCATCTTGTCATTAATGATCATAAATTAAGCATAAGATAAATTTAATGTGTTCATGGGCCCAAAAACTCTCTTTATAAACATATAAGTCATAGGATCTAGGGCATCCTTATAGATTTCCAAGGCTAAAGCCTCATCAGGTCTATAAGGAGTTATGGTCCTACTAAACATTTTATAAAACCTATAATTTAAGGATCTTATGGGCTCATTTGCATCCCTTTTCACTGTGGTGAATTGATGATACAGAACACAATGACTAATTATTTTACAAAATTGGTTAATGAAACATTGTTAAAATAAACCCAACTGATAATGTAGTTCTTAAGAAGGTTTAGAAACCATTCATATGCAACATCTTTAAAAGTAAAAGGAAATAGTCTACATTCTACATTTTCATGAGTCACATTCAATAATCTTAATGAAACCTTTAAATTATTAATGTGTTCTTCAATAGCTATAATGCAACTAGGACTAAATGTTAGCAAATACTTTTTTAGATTACAAAGAAGGTCATGTACCATACCTGACACATTGATTCAAAAACCACCTAGCCAAGCCATAATTTGATAGGGATCAAAGATAGGATCACCTTGAATTGGTGAAATTGGCAAAGTCTTTGAAATTATGTGCTTTCCTTTGTCTCACCTAACCTTCTTGTGAACTTCTAATGAAGGAAAAGGTTATCTAGTCTCTAAACATGACCTTGTCCTGATTCTAGGTAATTTCAGTTTGCGAGCTTTGAATCCTATTTAAAATACAATGTGTTAGTCTTATATTTATAGGGAACAATGATCATACTTGCACATTAAGCAAATTTTTCAAATATTTATATGAAGGATGACAAAGGATAGCAATCTTTTAATAAGTTGGCTCAAATATGTATCCACATACATAAGTATGATTGATCTTTGCATGTTTAAGTTCAAATAAACTCAAATTTATAAAGGATATATCAATATTTGATTAAAAAAACTATTACTAACCTCAAACCTATTGAATTGACAAATATTAAGCCATCTTTACCATAATTAAGCATATACCTTAAAAGACCATTGATCTTTGCCTAAAGGAAGTACAAATATGGGTTTAATACCACAAAGATCAATGATGTTTATACAAATGAGCAAAGAGTGACACAATTTTGCAAATTTTATACCAATATTTGAACATAATTCAAAAAAAATGAGCAAATATACTTTAAATCTACAAATATCTAGCATGCCCTCCTTCTAGCACCAATAAAGACCCTCTTGTTGATGCCTAGATATATATCATAAGTTCTGAGAGTATTCAAGAACACTTATCATTTTATAATTCTAATAATTTAGTACATGAGTTATAGGTTGTGATAATCCTATTATTTAGTGATGAAATAAAGGCAAAGCAAGTGGACTATTTCAAAATATTTATAATGTTTGGTAGTTGGAAGCCACTGTGGCCTAATAGTTAGTCTATGAATAATATGAATTATGCTATGCTAAGAATGGTGAATTATGATCAAGAACTAATTTAAGAACTAATCTAAGATGGATATTTACAATGAAAATTAAGTTAGAGTGATTTGGTTAAAAAGGACCAAAAGGAAAGGTAGGGTAGAGAAGAGATGTTACTGATCTTCATTCCAAACACTATGACAAAGTTCTAATAACCTCCAAGTATGAACTTAAACAATGTAAGACAAGAAGTACCATAATCTCAAACCCTATCACACATCAATACAACATCTAAGGATGGCATGAAATAATGAAAATAAGAACCAAGTTCACTTTAAATATTTACCCCTATAAGTAAACAACATTATCTCGAATGCAAGAAGAGTAAGAAAACAAAATGAACCTAAGGTCTTTCAATTAACCTAAAATTGGCACAAGTTAATAGCTCTGCATTTAATTTTACACACTAGAAACTCAAAAGAACCATTCAAATCTAGAAATAAAAACAAATAAGTGAGAAAGAAGCCTAAATAACAAAAGACACCAGAAAAATTGGACAAACTTTATAGAATTCCTTGCTTATATTGATTTTTCAAAAGTTACAATTGGATTTTGGATCTAATAACTCCCCCTATTGAATTGACAATACTCCTTTTATGGAATGCAAAGAATTATGTCTCTCAATCATATCCAATTTTAAAAGTACAAATGTTAAGAAAACTATCCTTTCTACAAATGTTCTACAATACACTATACTTTCCTCAATGGATTGATATATAGGCAATGTGTTTTACAAGATGCATGTGCATTTACAAATAGAATATTCCATTTTAAAAATATACAGTGCTTAGCTACATGAATAATATTCCTAAGTCACCTAATTTGACTTTAAGAACCCTCTATTACAATTTTGTCTCTCCAATAGGATTTTAATTTTGGAATGATGTTCTTCAATTAGCTCAAGGTCAACAATTGGTTTCATGAAGAGATCCTTCATTTGATCTACTAAGCTCTTGTGAACTTTATCCACTCTATTTGATGCCTCCATAATGCATCTAACTTTACTGACTATTCATTTTTGTAGTTAGAATCATATCCATGATCCTATCATTATCAGCTACAATCTTGCATATGCTTTAGTGCCTTACCCTTTTCATAAATTAGGAATCTCTTTCATCTGATCTCATCATATGTAATTAGACTAGATAGATCAATTGTAGTAAGGTCCTTAACTAAGATTTCCAATACATGCATTGTCCCATCTTCAAGTTGCTTGAGGTCATTGGAGAGGTCCCGAAGTTGCTACAAATCCTTTTAAATTACTCACTAGTGGACTCTGGATCGAATCATCTTTGCACATGTGACTATTTAGTTCTCTTTGGCTCAATAATGGTGAATATAGGGTCAAACTAGGGATTTTTTATGTGCTTAGGGACTTTTTAAGGTTTTAAAAGCACTCTAATCATATTTGTGAGCTCAAATCATAAGTCTTATGCTTTGAATTTGCATTCAGACTTGCCTAATTACTTTTGTCTCCCATAGGTCCATGAAATCCTCAAATTTACCATGTTTTTCTTGCATTTCACCACTATGGCATTGCCATGACACCTCTATGGTGGTTTCATGACATTTTTCTCATTCATATTTGAAAAATATGATGGTTGCCTTTTAAAATTCTTACTTGATATTACACCATCCAATCATCGTTGCACAGATTACCATGGACTATCGATCTTGATCCTAGGACTTAAACACCATTGTTTGCTTCTGTTATATTTCCCACATTCATAACACATGTTATTACTATGTTAGCTCTAAGCTTCATTGAAAATTGGATGGTGATCTTGCACTATTAGATCATTTCTATCTGGGAAAATGCACTCTATTAGATCTCAATCTAAGGGGTGTATCACCATTAGCTATTCAATATCCTTTCACTAAGATGGTGACACTTGTCACCTTCTTGCTAGTCCTAATCTCTATTAAATTCTTTACTTAACTAGTACCATTTGATAAATCTTGATCAAGCAAACATGGACTATTGATCTTGGGGACCTGCTTAGACTTTAACCTTTTGATCATGCCTTGACTTTTCAACTCAAATTATATGTCATTGGATCTTTCCCATCTGATCAAATGCACACATTTGATTACGATCTATGGGGTTGAGTGAGATTAGTTCTTTAATATCTTTTAATGAATTCATGACACTTGTCACCATCTCATGGCTTTGAATTGTCAACATTCATCATGCTCTATTAGATCAATCTTGCCTAAGCAAATGTGGATCATTGATCCTATAGATAAGAATTATATTTAATCTTGATAATATATAAATCTTAAGCTAAAGTCTTAGAATAATTTTTTCATTCGTATTAATAAATATGAATGAAAATTTATGCTAATGTCTTAGGTTAATCTTTAAAACATATATACAAGACCCTTGCAAAATAAAAAGACATGGCATAAAAACATAGCCTAAGGTTTATATGGTATTAATAAATATGATAAATCTTAGATTAAAGATTTAAGCTAAGCCTTATAACTAAGGGACTATGCGTTTACTTAGACTAAGCCTCAAGATAAAAATTGAATTGAGTCCATGGAATGATAACTGCTTCCACACAGATTTAAATAAAAATATCCTACCAAATTTAAATTTGAATTAAAAGGTCTAGGTAAAAAGCACATTAGGCCCTAGATCTAGTCATTGTTCATCAAGTCTACAACATAGAAACACTATCAACAGTTATTAGCAATAGTTAGAGAGAAACTAATAAGGATCATGCACATATAGGAGAAAAGGCTAGGTGAGATCCAGGGGTGGATGAATTTCAAATTTAGGGTCTCATTTGGTTAGATAACTTCAACTTGAAATTCATCTACACCTGATTCTCCCAATTTTTAATTTTAGAGCACAAATTTGCATGGTTTGAAATAAGGGTATCCATTTTCAGAAATGGGGGTATGTTGACCTCAATAGGTCAAAAATATACAAAACACTCTAAGTGGGAGAACTACATGGGATTGATTCACTACTTATATTTTTAGATATGTAGGCAACATTTAGTCATAGTGTGGGTGATTGGGATTATCCTAGCCCACAACTCCACTCTTTTTTTATTGCATGTATTCCAATCATTGTTATACCTAATAGGATTGGACATTAGATAAGATATTATAAAGTCTTCCACACACTTCCAAAAGCTGAAATTATCCATTCAAACATGTTTTCATCTACCACACTTGCCTATGCCAAAATTTCCTATTTTTTATAAAAGATATGATCAAGGAAATGAGACAGTAGTGGGAATTGATATTATCCTATGTTTGATGATCTTATCCTTGTTAATTTTAGTTCCAAACTATGAGATATTTTTAGGTATGTATTTAGTTTCTCCTTTCCACCTTCTGTCAGTTAGCATAATCAGTTTGGGGAAGAAACAACTAAGTTTGTCTTTCATTTTTATAGTTAGGTTTATTTCAATCACTTACCAATCATCTATTTTAATCATTTATTTTCAATATACCATTCAAAATGGTTATTTACAACACTCTAAATATTCTAAAAAATTTATCTTAATTAGGGTTAATTACCACATTAATATAAATTTAAATAAAACATAGTATGTCAAACACCAAAATTCTCATAATTATATATGTAGTGTAGAAATAGTACAAAAATAAACATGAAATAAAAAAATGTATTAGTAGCAATAATACATTATGAAATGTAAGGAGGCTACAAAATTGAATGGAAGGAAATAAATAAATATAATGGAAAAGAGACTTAGGGAAGGCCAATCCTAAAATAATGTAGGGATTATTGTATAATATGTGAACATATATTGTAAAGAACCACGATCTGACCCCACCCTTTTTCTAGTGTACTCCTTAGGATGTGCACCTAGGGAGATTAGTGTGTTGAAAAGTCTTGTAAGAGAAATTGTTAATGAAAGATAAATATGAAAAACAATAGTGTATATAATATTAAAACTATCCCATATAATTTTAATTTCCATAACATCATCTTCAGCCATGAATTTCTATTTAAATATTACATTTCATTGTATTCATGGGGATGTCCAATCCTCCTAGTAGATGTTATTTTGTCATTAATAAAATTTTAAGGGTCAAACCTCATTTTTCCCATCATTCTAAAAAACATCTTGGAAATGGATTTTTTTATCAATTATTAAGGCACATCTATGGTCTAAATCAAATTCTGAAATAATAGTTATAAAGGTTAAAAGGATAGTTTTTACAACTCAAACAAAGTCCTCATTAATAGAGGCAATTTTATTAATAAAGTATTCACACACTATCATTAAGGTAATATTCATAGGTAGAATAAAATGGACCAAATATAATCCATACACTTTTATATATATTCCTTTGGGTGTTAACCATTAGTCAATCCAATTATGGGTAGAATTATCCTTAGGTGTAAATTGGAATTGTCTAATAAATTTCATTTATGCACTACTCAATTCAAGCCTTTATTTAACATGAAACAAATTGTATTAAATTTTAAAAAATTAATGTTTAAAGTAGTGATATTTTATGTTCCAATAATTATTATCTCAGTGGTCAGTTGAATTTTTTACTTGTTCACAAAAACTCTTTCCTCTTTTAGCATCATATGCCAAATCTACCACCAATATTTTTTTGGTCATTTTTTTGTAGTGAGTATCCAAGTACATATAACACAAGTGCTAATATTATCTAAATTTATTATTCCCTCAATGTATTTCTATACTAAACTACATGCTCATGTATTTCTTAATATAAGAAGGCAATATAATCATAGTTCATATGATTATGATAGTGAAGGACATTAACCAATATAACTACCTAGAATTTAGTCACTTACATGTCATACTCTTCACCAAAAAACTATGATAATTTTTAAATGACATTCTAAAAGTAGGGTAAGAACATTGTGATTTTAAAATGATCCATAATGCTATCATCCATGCTCCTTTGGGTATAATGCCTATCCTTGGAAGCATTTTTGTGTTGTTATAATTATATATTATTATAATTCTAAGGGTTTTATCTTATCTTCCTTCAGTAATTTTCATGTTTGTTATTGTTGTTTCTTGCACAACATGCCTTCATTCTTCTATAATTAGGAAACATTTTTTACTTTTGTAGCTTCTCTCACTTTTTCTCAACGCTTGATAGTCTCTTCCCAAGTTGCCTTAGTATCCTACCTCTATTTTCATGTTGAAGTGGGTTGGGAAACCATCATCATTGGTTATAACATGTCCATTCGAGAAAACTTCATGTATAAGGTAGTTAGCATGAAGATAGAGTTTTGACCTCCCAATTTACATTTGAAAATATAGCTTTTTACTCATATTATACCACTCTAGGAGATTATTTTGGTTTATATTTAATTTGGGCCTCTGAAACCTATTTCATTGTGATAACCGAGTGTGGATGATAAAGTTACATATAATGCACTTCGTCTGAAAGTGAAGTCTAGTTGTACTTTATTGCACTTATAAAATATCCCTCTCTTTTTATCTTACCTCCCTATATCCACTTTAGGGGGTTACCTCAGATTACATGCCATTTCAGACCTATAAACTTACCCCATTCTACTGACCAAGATCATATGATTTACTTTCATATTTTTCACTTGGTTATTTGATGAGTTTTCAAGGCATTTGTTACACTTATGAGATTATTGAAAAACTTTTTGTTTTGTCTAAATAGGTCTACCTATAAGTAGTTTTAAAAATATTAAGTTTATAGAACTAATCAAGATTTCAATCCTTTACTAAGTATTTAGGGTTGATTTAGGCCTAGCCCAATGCCAATCAAGACTTTATTTCTATCTAGGATTTATTTTTAATTTTAGAAGTGTTTTAGACCTAGTTAGGCTTCAAATACCAATTATGTCTATATGGAGGTCATTGTATGGATGTCGTTATAATTAGGTCCAATAACCATAATTACATCTTGGAGGATTGGGTGTCAATTTCATAGTGTTAATCAGAGATATTTATCCAAATAGGTCTAGGAGTAGTTATCAAGCATCTAGTAGTTGTATTTGAGATTTGAAATCTGAACTATGTCATGATTTAGGTTAGGGGTGTCATAGTTATAACAAGGTTTTCTCATTGATTAGGTCTTAGGATGTTCACATTCATTTGGTAGTGGTATTTTAATAGTTTAGGATTTTTACCACTTTTGGTTTTACCTGCATAATTGATAGTCAACTTGCTTAGATTTGTTAAGGTCATTAGTAGAATACACAATTTATATTCTAATGTGAGTTAAGTTTTTACCTTTATGGCGAACTAATATCTCAATATATAATGTACCTCCTTTGTACTTTTTGACTAATCAATTAATGAACACCAATATATCTCACTTTTGCTTTGCATTCTTGCTCTCACCTATCCTAGGGTTTTAATGAAATATATGACATTAAAAGATCTAAGATTAATATGACATGGTATCAAAGCTATGATTTGATAGCCATTTTTCCATTCAAAATCTTTGTTGAGATATTTTACATGTATGCATTCCTAGTAGTTTCTTGATTTTTTAGTTTTCATTAGTTTGGTGGGATTTATTTATAATCTATGAAAAACATATATCTAGAGTCTCCCATCATAAAATGGAAATTTCCATCATATTTTTAAGACATCAAAATCCTAAGATTGACTATACATTTGACCTACATCTATGACAGTGTTTTTCAAACTTTTTTGAGGGTTTTGAGGCATTTTTAGGCATTTCATAAATTTACATACTATAGGGATCTCAAACCAAGTACATATTTCATGGATTTTTTTTGTGTTTTTTGAGTTCTAAAATGGGTTCATGCTATATATTTTAGAGGCTACACCAAACTTATACATTTTGGCATTTTCCAACTTCAGTGAGTTTTCCAAACCCAATAGGCAAATTCAATAGTTTAGCAGATTTTCACCCTTTCTCAAGCACATTGTAGATTATAAACCCCCTACATGAATGAAATTCAAGTTTTAGACTACATTTCATCACCGTAATTAGGCTTTAGAATCCATTTTAGCACCTCAATCAGGTCTTGTGACCCTTGCTTACATAACATTAGGTTTCAGACCCCATGTTAACACCTCCATCAGGGTTCGCAACCCATACTATCATCGATATCAGGTCCCATGACCCTTGATTGTGTCTTCTTTGGGTCTAAAAACCCCTTCTTTCATAACCATTAGGTCTCATGACCCATAATTTCATGACCATTAGGTCTTTCAACCCCTGTTTGTACCACTAGTGGGTTCCATCACCTTTTTCCCCACCTTTGTTAGGTTCTAACCCTCATGATAACACACCCTTTTGGTTCCAACCACCCTTATAACACTATTTTTAGGTTTTGATATTCCTATTCGTATCACTATCAAGTTTCTTCAACCTTGATAGTAGGCCTATCGAGCTTTGTTGCCTATAAAAACACACCCAGAAGTCTATCAACCTTCTTCTACACCCTGTGATGTGAGTGAAATCATCAAATTTAAAACTTTGTTTTATCATACTATTCATTTAAAAATTGATATATTTTTTGTATGATGTCACTCCTACATCAATCACATTAGTCAAAAGTGGGAGGAAGAGAGTACCCACAATATGACTTAGCCCTTAGTCATATGGTGAGGTCACATGAGGCAAGCTCCCAACTTATCCCTTAACCCTTGGTCATATGGAAATTAAGCCCACGGCCACTTCCAACCCAAAAATGCTTAAATTTTGATCAAGATAGCCTTAATTTTTTATTTTGAAAGTTGATGCATATAAATTTCTTTTGGAGAAGTTGATTAAAAAAATTCCACCATAGTTTTCCACAAAAAGTTTCATGCACATATTTTCAAACATGTATAAATTTTGATCAGTAACTCATGTTTGATTATCATCTTCTTAAAAAGTTCTTGTTTTTCATTCTCTAAACATTGGTTAATTTTTGGGGATCTCTTAAAACTAATTATTTTACACTCTTGGATGCATTATCGACTAAGTTTGGCATCCCTCTAATTATTTCATACTTACGCATAAATTACTCAAGATGCATTTTTGGCTATGCTCAATGTCTATATGAGTGTGTTTGTATTTAAAACTTAAGGAGGGTCACTCTGATAGTTTTAATGGGGTATTATGTGGTGTTTGTACTTTATTTTTTGTATTTATTCTTTACTTTCTACATCAATGTATTTTTTTATATCATGGAAAGTTATCGGTCATTTTCTCCTAATACAAAATTCAATTATCACGAACGGAAAAGCAACGTGATAATTTATCTAAGAAAAAATTGATTCTATAGGATTATAATGAATGAGAAAATTGAATGTATAGTAGATGAAAATATAAAAAAATGGTTTAAAATATGTGATCATGCACATGGTTATCTTAGTTTGTCTATTTCTCTTGACTTAAGTTTTCACATTAAATCTAATAAAATACCAAATGAAGTATGGACCACACTGGAAAAAATATTTGGTAAACAAGATGTGATGAGAGGTCATGAGCTAGAGAATGATCTTGTCCATTTGAGCCTAGGTGACTTTGACAAACTACAAGACTTCTTCACTATGTTTAAATCTTTGAGGTTGAAGCTAAAATAATGTGGAATAGACAAGAAAGATGATCAATTTGTTTTATTTATACTCTCCAAATTGGGTCTGGACTACTTTGTGTTTATGTCCACTTTTTAAGCCACAAAAAGTGATCTTGGATCTACATGGAAGATGCCTTCCTTATATACTTTTATTTCTAACTTGACTTGGGAGCAAGATAAATTTATATGGATGGGCACATTGAATTCCACAAAAGCTTAAGCACTTTTTTCTAAGAAAAAGAAGAATTCAATTAATATAGAGAAGAAACAAAACAAAAAAGATCATGAAAAGGATTCAAATACTTCAACCTACAAATCCAAACATGAGACATCCTATTCTAGTTCTAAGCCTAAGAAAGATTGGATCAAATGTATGTTTTTATCAATAACCCATGATGAAATCAAATGTTTGAATAAGTAAATTGACCAACTAACTAAGATGCTCTAGAAGCATGACAACGTTAGTGTCCTTGATTCTACCATTCTAAATTCATAAAAGCTTGAATCCTCTAAGGTGTATGACCATGGTAAAGAAAATACAAAAGAGAACACTAAGGGTAAATCAAAGGGCAAGTCCCTGTTTGTATTTATTCCTTTGACTCCTATATGGGTCATTTACTTTGGTGCTCCACATCACATGTCATTTTCACAACTTAATTTCAATTCATTAGAACCATGTGACATGTCCTCTATATAATTAGATGACAACACTTATAAAAATGTTCTCAAAAGAGCTCTATTTAAGTGAGTCATGTAACATTCAATAATTTTCTAGGTGTTCCCTCACTTTCAACTAAAGTCCTATCCATTTACCATATCAATGACCTTGGTCTAAGTATGTGATTTGAGTTCACTCCAGATTCAGTGTATGTTAGAGAGTTACAATGTGATACTATATTGGTATAAGGAATGGTTGATCATTAGAATTAGCTATATAACTTCTAAAACTTTGCTTCTGACTCTCCTTTAGATACTTCTTTAGACTCACCTGAACTTGATGACATTTATGACTCAGAGCATACCTATAATATTTATGACTCTTATTCTAATATAGATGACTACACTAGTTATGGGGACACACATCTATGATATCTTTGTCACCTTCCCAATGCTAAGGATTTATTTCCTGATCAACCTACCTCTGGTCCATTTCATATATTACAAGTAATGGTTATACTAATCCAAGACACATTAGACATCAGGAAGTCTATACCATAGTTTTAGGGCATTCAATAGTCATTTGTTTCCTCTACTTTCATTACACAATCATTGCATAGAGAAGTTAGACCTCTTACCTTACATGAATATAATAGTTCCATGGATAGGAATCACACCTTAGCTAAAGATCCATCAGGATCTTAGCAGACTCATTCACTATTATAGGATGATCCACTCTTCACTACATCTACTTTTGATCCACAGTTGCCTCTAGGAACTCCATTGCAGAATACTAGATGGCTTTAAGAGGTTTTAGATTCTAGTGGGGGTTTTTAGCTCCCTTATCTTCTTTACTCTCTTAAAAGATGAGTTTTATCCTACGGGTTTTCTCCTTTTATCCATTTTATGTGAGTTGTATTATACTTGAGTACCCCATCAAGCCTTATTATTGGGACCCAATTATTGTACCCACGTAAGCTATACTTCATGGGGATGTTATATTAGTATTTTTACCTCTTCCAATTTTACCTACATGGTTGTTTGTAATATTTCTTAGGGTTGTTAAGGCCATTAGGGGAAAACACACTTATTGTGTTTTCTAATTGTGAGTTGAGTTATTACCTTTATGGTGACCTAATACCTCATTATATAATGTACCTCCTATTGGCCATATTTGACCCACATAGAAAGCATGTGCCCAGTGGATAATGGTCCTGATATAGAGAAAGAGGAAGATTTCTTGATTGATCAAATTATCTTGGACAAGTTTCAGATAGAATGAGTGGGAAAGAGAGATCATGAATATCACAAAGATTTCAAAAAACTTTAATTTCACTTAAAGTATAATATGTCAATTTCTAAGGATAGGTCCAGAGCTGTAAAGGCTCTATGGAGTGTCAAAAATATTTGGGAAGAGTGTGGGAGTGCATGGAATTCATCTAGTCCACTAATTCCATTCATAACTTATCCAAATATTTGTCTCTAGTGGTAGAAAAGTTGAGTGACCATTTTGATATTGTTAGATCTCACATGTGTGGATAAGTCAAGGAGAGTTGCCCACATGGGTTTCTTCACATTAGTCCTAGGATGTCATATGCCAAGCTTCATCTCATTTTCCTAAACCCAATAGAATATCCAAGGGTTCAAAGTTGGCTCCTAATGCAAAATTTGCTAATTTCCAACACTTGGCCTTTTCTAGATTAGATTGTCATTAAGACGTCATGCAAGATCACATGGACTAGCTAAATTCAACATTTTATAAAAACACTCAAAAAGTTCAAAATGCTAGTGGATTAAAAGGGTTAATTCATTTCAATGTTAATTCCATTCTATATGAATTTGATGTCCCCATGATCTTTGTGCTTCAAGTTATAAAATTTCAAAGTTGGTCAAAAAATGGTAGATGTCTATGTGAATTTCATTTTTAGACCTATAAGTGATCATTTGGATTCAAAATCCTTGGTGGGAACTTGAAAAGGAACATGTGAATAATAAGTGTCAAGCATGCAAGAACTCAATCAAGTCAAAAGGTCAATAAATCCTAAGGACCAATGAGAAACAAAGCTTAGGTCAGTGGGTCCCAAAGATCCATGGTCTGTGTTTAATCAAATCTCAAAATCTGATGGAGCAAAATAGAGTCAAAAGGGTTAATGTCTAGGTCAATTTCTTATATCCAACAACAAAGGAATGAGTTGGGACATTTGATAGAAGTTGATAAAGAAACATGGGCATGACTTGGCAAACAAAAATAAAAGGATCCAAACTCAAGTCTGACTCGAGTTGGTAGATAAAGTAAAGGAAAAGAGCTCAATGTAGACTTGGGTTGGACTAGATGTATTAAGATAGATCTACAGAGGTAAAATAGGTCTTTTAAGACTTAATATGTATCGAAAGGGGACATGGCCTTGAACATAGTGCCATCAATATTTATTATATTAAAACCAATATATTTAGATTGGTTTTCATCTATAGTTAAGCTGGGTCTAATTTTCTAAGCATAGAGCAAGTATGTACTTTTAATAAAGAGATGTTTAGTCCTTCAACATGGTCTTAGCTATCACAAACCACTACTCAGGTAGATTTGGGCATGGCTTTGTCAGATACATGATATGAGGATTTTGTCCACATATTGAGATCAAGTGGAAGATCTAAAGTAAAAGGACTTGGGGAATTGAAAAATAGTTAGAGCATTCATTTCCATCAATATCATAACTTGCCACTTTTGGAAAAATCTTGTTTTCTAGGGAAGGTTGCTCAACCAATGGAATGATTCAGAGGCTATTTGGGCAAATCACAAATATCTTGCTCATAATGACTTATTGTGATTGAACCAAAAGCATGGTGGAATATCTTTTGAAGGTAAAAACTCATTGATTATGATGAATGACGTGCTCCCCCTTTCCCTCTCTCTTCCCCTTCTCTCTTATATTATCCCTTTCTTTCCATTTGTAAAGGAATATTAGATTTTAGAATTTTTCATCTTTTTTGGAGATAGAACATTCTTTGAGATACTACAAAGTATGTTCAGCTTGATTATGCTTAACCCTATCAAACATTTGTAAGAACTACCTCTTAATGCAATATAGGACTTTATTTACCTATCTCTTGCTTTGAATTTGTGTCCATTTGGGTTGTGCATTGTGGCATTGTGTGAATGAGAATCTTTCTCATCCATGGTCCTTCCTTCTTGACCTTGTTTAGGGAGTTTTTAATGTTGTTTAAAGGTCTAGATAAATTTTCTATTCTGAACATCTTATATGAAATACTCATGCAAGTATCTTGATCTTGAGGTTGTGTGAGCTAGTATTATCTTCTACTAATCTAGTGTAGGCTAAAGCTTATGGGATTTTTCCCTTTAAATTTGGTGCATCACCTAGTTTACTTTCTTAATATCCCTTATTCTCTTCTAACCCTTTTCCCATGAAACATTATTTTAGCATTAGTTTTAGGGGAGCATCAAGAGGAATATGGCCTTCTCAAGAGGTTCAACCCAAACATAGGTTACCCATAGTTGGGGTTGTCCCAATATTATAGATTAGTTGGAGAGAGCCTGAATAACCCTCTCTAAAGGTGCAAATTAATCCTATAATAGTTTTTGGCATGCCTTATGGGACTAAGTTCCAAAGTACTAGAAGGATTTTTGATGTTTTTCTTCTACATATCAACCTTTAGAGGTACTCTAGAAATATTAATGATGAATCTAAACATCTATCACCTAGTTTAAGTAGCCTAGGTGCCTAATAATCAAAATTCATGTTCATTCTTCCTTATCATTCATATCAAGTTAATATTATTCATGGGTTCACCCCAAGTGGTCCTCAAAGTCTAGTGCAACAGCCTTATTATGATCTCTACAAGTAACCTAATCATTCTTACCATCCCTATAGATTAGTGAGGTCGAAAAACTATAAAAAATGATCCAAACAACCTCAACCTTGCTAAATCTCACCCTTATCAATTGAGGAACATGACATCATTACATATTATATCCTCTCCTATGCTAATGACCTCAACTATTTCATACCCTCTATTATGAAACCACCCTCTCCCACACCCATTCAGTAAAGGAAGGAGGTGGCCAAATCTTGCACATTCTCCTCATGTAAATAAATCAAAGAGGACACAAAGTAAAAAAGGAAATGCTAGCCAAGGAAATTTAAGATCTAGTTCAAGGAAAAGATGTGTCAGCTCCACTCAATGACTCTACCCCACCAAGGTTTCAATACTCTCCCTCTTTTCCCCAAGAACCACTTAAAAGAGCCTTCAAGGTCCCTAGTTAGAGGGACACATTTCCAAGATGCAAGAAAGGTGAAAATTTTCACCCCCCCACCATTTCCCTTTTGAAGGAGGAACCTATTTTACAAAGAATAGAGGAGAAGCTCACAATCAAAGTTAAATCTGAAGAAGACAACACAAGTGTCTATGATGCAGAGGTGATGATAAGCAGTCTAATTCATTCAAAAGGGGAAGATTTAAGTTTTGATTAGACTTTTTATCATGGCTTTGATGAACCACAGCTTGAAGGCAGTACTGATGCCTTCATTCTAAAATGGGTGTGTATTTAGTCAAGTAAGAGTAAGGAGGATTTTTTTTGGTCCCAAGAGCTCCCATTTGGTGTGGCTATAGGTGAAGATGATCAAGATGCAAAGATTAACATAGTCAATTAGTCAGTTGAGGGTGAAGAAGAGGCTCTATGTGATAACATAGTAGACAAAAATGTAGTGGTAAAAAATGTAACAATAAAAATTTAGTATGACAAAAATGTTGTGAGGATAAAACATGGTGAGAAAAAAATGTAGCAATATTGATAATTTTATGAAGAGCATAATTGGGACATTTTAGTGATTATCACATTGTTTATTTATTTTTTGGTTCATTTTGGTGATAGTAGTTAACATTTCATGGTGGAAAAGTAATGGATCAAATTTATAATCAAAATAATAGAGGAAAATGTGATTTTGTGAGTTTGGACCTTTAGTTGAAAGTTGTGTCATCTTCTATGTGAGCACATTATTTACTATGTATTCTTCTTGTGATGTTTTATCCTTGCTTCATTTTTTCCTTGATATGTTTTATCCTCGTTATGTTTTTCAAGATACATTTTTAACCGTTATGTTTTTCTCCATTAATTTTTTGATGGATGTTGAACAAGAAATATAGAACAAAGAGGATCAAGATAAGGTATGAAAATAGTTGTACCATGACTTTATGGACTAGGTAGAGGTTTTAAACCAGCCTATGCCTCTTCTAGAGCATGAAGATGAAGTTACCCATTAGGCTAAATATGTTGACCAATCTCAAGATGAATTATCCTTTGAAGGAAGTATTAATGTCTTCAAAAATGAAGAAGAATGGTCAGATATAGATCCATGAGAACATGATATTTTGGGTCTTAGATGGCTTGATGGGCTACCATATGGATCCTTTCAAATCAAGAAAAAAAATGGTGTTAAAGTTGGAATTATCTTAGATGACCAAGGATAAAATGAGTTTTGGGATGATTTGGAGCTTTTTTTCCTAATCCTAGATAGTCAACCAAGAACCAGTTCAAAGGATCCATCACTTGTTGTGCTTAATTTAGATAACAAATTTAAGACATCAAATGAGGAGGTTGTAGGAGCTCCTACAGTTCAATTTGGAGTAAACCTTGGATAAATGGACCAATATGTCTACATTAGAGACATGTTTGTCCCATTTAATCCACTTGAGAACATGCTAAAAGGGTCAACAATTAAGCATTTCAGCTTACCTACCATGAGCTCTCAAAGCAAGGTGCTTTCCAACCTAGTCCATCACAAGTGAGTGATGTTAAATCCTTTCTATTTTATCTAGGTGGAAATTACTAGTAAATTATAACCTTATATATACATTAGGGTAGATTTCATGATTTTATCCAGGTGCCTTTATGCACAATTATTTAGTAGTTAGTCATTCTTGCTTTGTTCTAGGTTAGTTTCCTTTTTGTTTTGTGCCTTGGGCACTTTGTTGTTTTGTTATGTTATTATTTTACCTTAAGAGATTTTATAGGAAAGAAGTAACCTTGCATAATATTCATGATCAACTTAGTTGAAGAGAAGTGACTCCATGCCCAATGGATAAGATGAGACAAAATGAACTGGGTTCTCAATCATAGTAGGCATGTTTCCCTATGAGTCACCAAAAAATCTTCACCATATTTGGCCCCTATACTAAGCATGTGCCTACTGGTTAATGGTCCTAATGTAGAGCAAGAGGTGGAGTTATTAATTGATCAAATTATCAAATTAGCTTAGATAAGCTCCAAATGGAATGAGTGGGACACAAAGATCATAAAGCTTTCAAAACACTTTAAGTTCACTTAAAGTATAATTTGTCAATTTCTAAGGACAAGTTCAGAGATACAGAGGATCTATGGAGTTTTATAAATGTTTAAGAAGAGTGTGGGAGTACATGGTATTCATCTGGTCCACTCATTCCATCCAAAACTTGTCCAGACATTTGAATCTAGTGGCAGAAACATTGAGTGACTATTTTGATGTTGCTAGATCTCACACATGTGGATAAATCAAGTAGAGTTGGTCACATGGGTTTCTTCACATTATTCCTAGGATGTCATGTGCCAATATTTAGCTCATTTTCCTAAGCATAATAGAAGATACAAGGGTTTAAAGTTGGATCCCAATGCAAAATTTGCTAATTTCTAATAATTAGCCTTTTTTAGACTAGACCATCATCAAGACATCATGCAAGATCACACAAAATAGTCAACTTCAACATTTTATAAAAGCATTCAAAAATATTAAATGGTCAGTAAATCAAAAGGGTTTTTTCATTTCAATGTTAAGTCCATTCTATGTGATTTTGATGTCCCCATGATCTTTGTACTTTAAGTTATAAAATTGCAAAGTTGGTCAAAAAATGGCAGACATCTACACGAATGTCATTTTTAGACCTATAAAGTGAGTGTTTGGATTCAAAATCCTTGTAAGTAACCTGATAAGGAATGTGTGGTTGACAAGTGTCAAGGATGTAGGAACTCAAGCAAGTCAAATTGTCAATAAATCCTAGAGACCAATGAGAAAACTGAGCTTAGGGTAGTGGATCCCAAAGATCCACGTTCTATGTTTAATCAGATCTCAAAATATGATAGAGAAAAATAGAGTCAAAAGGGTCAATGTCTAGGTCGATTGCCTATAGCCAATAGCAAAGGGATGAGTCAAGGTATTTGACAAAAGTCGATAAAGAAACATGGACCCAACTTGGCAAGCAAAAATAAAAGGACCCAAACTTGAGCCTGACTCAAGTTGGTAGATAAAGTAAAGGGAAAGAGCTCAATGTAGGCTCAGGTTATACTATATGTATTAAGATAGATCCACAAAGGTAAATAGGTCTTTTAAGACCTAATATGTACTTAAATGGGACTTGGAATTGAATAAAGTTCCATCTATATTGATTATAGTAAAACTGATATCCTTAGATTGGTTTTCATCTATAGTTAGGCTAAGTCTAGTTTTATAAGCATGGAGCAGGTATGTACTTTCAATAGAGAGAGATGTTTAGTCCTTCAATATGGTCTTAGATCTAATAAACCACCACTCAAGAAAATTTGGGCATGGCTCAGTAAGATACATGATATGAGGATTTTGTCCTCTTAATGAGATCAAGGGGAAGATCTAAAGCAAAAGGACCTAGGGAATTGGAAAGTAGTTAGAGCATTCATTTATAGCAATATCATGACTTACCACTTTTGG
Organism: Torreya grandis; assembly: GCA_037957365.1. Classification (NCBI taxonomy): domain Eukaryota; kingdom Viridiplantae; phylum Streptophyta; class Pinopsida; order Cupressales; family Taxaceae; genus Torreya; species Torreya grandis. The sequence continues at coordinate 3,022,108 of JARHVA010000252.1, read as the reverse complement.
AAAACTCCTATCTTCTAGTGTATATTTCTCAACCAATGGAATGATTTAGAGGCTATTTGGGTAAATCACAAATATCTTGCTCATAATGACTTGTTCTGATTGGACCAAAAGCATGGTTGAATATCTCTTAAACTTGACAGCTCATTGACTATGATGAATGGCATGCTTTCCCTTTCTCTCTCTCTTCCCCTTCTCCTATATTATCCATTTCTTTCCATTTTTAAAGGGTTTTTAGATTTTATAATTTTTCTTCTTCTCAGAGATGGAACTTTCCTTGAGATATTGCAAAGTATATTTAGTTTGATTAGGATCAACCTTGTCAAGCATTTTTAAGAACTACCTCTTGATGAAATATAATACTTTTTTTTAGCTATTTCCAGCCTTGAATCTATGTACATTTGGGTTTGCATTGTGGCATTGTGTGAAGGAGAATCTTCATCATCCATGGTCTTTCCTTCTTGACCTTGTTTAGGGAGTTTTCAATTCTGCTTGCAGGTCTAGATCAGTGTTCTATTTTGAACCTCTTCTATGAAATACTCATGCAAGTAGCTTGATCTTGAGGTTGTGTGAGCTAGTATTGTCTTCTATTGATGTAGTTTGGGTCAAGCTTATGGGAGTTTTCCCTTTATATTTGGTGCATTCCCTAGTTGAATTTCTTAAGACCCCTTATTATCTTTTAACCCTTTTGCCATGAAACATTAGTTTAGCATTAGTTTTAGGGGTGCATCAAGAGGAAGTTAGCCTTTTCTAGAGTTTCAACCCCAACATAGGTTACCCACAGCCTACGGTTGTCCCACTATTATAGCTTAGTTGGAGAGAGCCTGAACAACCATCTCCAAGGGTGAAAATAAAGCCTATAACACCTCCTTTGTAATTTTTGGCTAATCAACTAATGAACATTAATGAAGCTCACTTTTTCTCTACATTATTTGTCTCACCTATCCTAAGGTTTTCATGCAATCTGTGATGTTCATATATTCTATAACAATCTAACATATTTTGGGTTTCAAACCATGACTAGGCAATAACTCATTTTTTAAATGTCACCATAATGGTAACTAGGGTCCTAGAATTTGAATAGGTTTAGACCCATACCGTATTCAAATGCCAATGTCATTTGGGATTTAAAATATGATAAACATGGGACCATCTAACATAAAATCATAGTGCTATCTAGGGTTCCCAAGCTTAGTTAGGTCTTGGGAATCCATGTATTCAAATTTTAACTTACTAAATTTTATTCAGAGGTTTTTGTCCTGGGTAGGTCTAGAAACATTTAAAAATGCACCCCTTAGTGTTAATTGGGGATTGAAAGCCTAATTAGAACTAAGTTGATAATTTTTCACAAAGTGCATTTAAATTTATTCCTATGCATCCCAAAATGTTAGATAGGTTTAGGATAAGGTTTTTGTATCTCGAGTTAGTTTTTTCATAATAACATTTTTCTTAGATGTCGAACTTCGGTGCCATTTGTGGCATTGGGAATATAATTTTTTCCTTGTCACAATGATACCACCAAGGTTTTTAAATTATTATTATGATTAAGCCTATTCACATTTTTATACCATGTTTTACTATTTGGTATTTTAATTGCTACATTTAACTTTGTTTTTGGTCTTTTTGTAGATGATGAACTATGAAAGTGGCATGGCAAGAGGGAGAATGGGGTGAAATGAATTAGCTAAAGGAATTAATGGTAGTTTTTGGATGTTTTAGATGGAAAATCCTTCCTCATGAAGTCTAAAAATTATATACATTAGATCATTTATATTGTGCAAGGTCTAGCTCATTTTTACCTCCCAAGGGACATTGTGGACCGGTCATTTGATTTTATTTTTCACTCCCTCCTTTGTTTCCTTAGGGAAATGTTGTCATATTTTGTATTAAAAAGATCAATTGTAAACCATCATTTTTTATACAATCAAACATTCATATTTAATACAAATTGTGTAAGATTTTATTACATTCATTTATGCATGTAATACAATGGTGGTGTTTTATTTCCTCCTATCTCTATGTTCCTCAGACTCTGGTATTGATTTACGTTGTGGTTGTGTGAATGTTGGCCAAATAATGGATCTAATTTTATGTGCACTTGATCAGATGAAACAAATTTGGAAACTTTGAAAATGGATTTTTACTCTATTTCCCCCTCTTTTTTAATTTTTATTAGTCAATTATCTAGGGTTAGTTTAGGTGAATGTAATTAGTTATTGCATGTCTATTTTTATTACAAGTATTTTCTATTATTGTAAATGCACTATTGTATGTTAATAATAGAATGAATGAATGGTTAAATTATATGAAACCCCATTTGAGCAACCCATGAATGTTGATTTTAAACACATGGACATAGTTTTAAATCCAAGTTCATATCTTTTTCCTAAAATACACCAAAAACCTGCACAAACAAGACACTAAACTGGCATTTCTATCAAAACTATTAGAAGAATATAATGATAATAAAATTAAATTTGAATATTCCCACACCATCAAAGGCTCCTTGATAATAAAATATCATAATGAATGACTAAGTAAAATCAATACATCATGACCTGCTAGATAAAGATCTTAGGGAGACCTATTCACAAGACTCATTTGAGGAGAGGTTATATGGGATTCACCACCTTGAGATCCTAGCATTGAAAAGCCATCCAAAATGACATGTCGATAGTTTTGGTTTTAGAAGGAGGTAATATTGGGACTATCTCATATTTCACTTATTTTGGGTATTTTGGCCCATGTTTTATGCTTCTCCTAACCTATTTCACTTGTGTGTTTGAATTGAATTTCAATCATTTTGGTGCTAGAAGGAGGGCCTAAACCATAATTTTAACTAAAAATTTTAAACATTAACTTTAGAGGGTTTTCCTAGAGTGACATTCCAAGATCTAAGATTAGAAAACTAAAATTATAAACCCACCAATGACTAATCCTACTTGGCTTGGCATAGGTGACTGCCTTGTGAACATTCCAAGTCTTATTTATGACCTACCTAAAAAACTCAATGAATTCTATCAAAATTACACACATGGTGGGATTTGGATGGCTAAGGATTAGATTTAAGAATTCAAGGATGTCATAATCAAGAATCAAATCTAGCATGAAGACATTGCTTCTCATCTATTTCTTTATTCTTTGAAATGTTACCTCAACCTTCTTGATGGATGTATTACCTTATCTAAACCTTTTAAACTATATTTATAAACCATTTTGGCCTACACACTAACCTTGTTTCCATGTATTATAAATTTTATATAGCATAGGGAGCCCAATCAATTCATTAACACATTCACCATTCACTTTCAATAGCTATACGAGAGGTTGAAATACCCATTCCTACAAATGGAAGTAGTTGATATTGAAATTTAACTTAAAATGTTAGATCCCTTAACCAAAATGTTCATTCAGAGGACATTGTCTACTCTCACATCTTTGACATTAACTTACCAAGAGGAATTCACAACTGAACAAAAAATATTATTGTATATATATGTTGTAGACTATTTTATTCGCTAGGATAACTAAATATTTACACCTAAAATCCTTTAAATTACATACCTATAAGTCAGCCAATTGACTAATTTGCACATTATAACAAAGCATTGCCTCAAACTTATAACTAACCAAATCTCCCTGAGACAAATGGGAACCCTTCTTATTCATTTAACACATGTAACTATTATCATTTAGCATTTAATTAGTGGGTTGTGTTTCCTTATTTTACTGATCAAGTGTCTTTCATTTATATTATTAATAAAGTACCATTTATTCTATAAGATTCCCAACAAGCAATGTCTAAACTAGCCTATGAGACCATGTTTTCAAATACACAATTTGGGGCCTATGGATGTAGAAATGATATGAATACTGAAGTGATTTTGTTGATCTAAAATGTCCCATTCTATAGGCTAGAACTAATTCTTTAGATTAGTGATGAGGATGAGTCAAATGATGAAGTAGAAATAGTTATTTCAAGTGACCTAATAGATGAAAATTATAATATTAATAAGTTTCCCACATAGGAAGAAACAACATAAATTCATTGTAATCAGTTGGAAGATGAAATAAAAGAGTTGGAGTAGTTAGATGACGAACATATATGTTATGTATCTGAGACATTCTTGTTGTATGATTTTATTCCTACAATTGGAAAGCCTATTCAAGATGATAAAAAAATCAATTTTAGCATTTTAAAACCTAAACCATCATTTAAAATAAATGGATTATAATAAAATATTGTTGAAATTAGTTTTACACATGAAGAAGGTGAATTAAAGGGGCTCAAAATGGAATATATCTTACCTAAAGACAACCTCAACTTTGATGTGATTGGCATGAACCTGAATGGTGTAGTCATGAGAGACCTCACCATTGAATAGAATCACTCATACATCATCGACGATAGGTGGAAAAAAAAATCAAGTTATTTTTCTCACATGTGAAGGTTTAGATCCTTTTTAAAAACCTAAATAACATGACTTTAGGATTCATATTATCCTCACAGTAGTAGTGGAATCCAAGATAGAAATTTACAATTATGAGCATGGTCGCCTAAGTAATGAAAAAATTAAGCTAGTGGAAGTTGGAGTTGAAACTAGCTTGATCTGAGGTAGGTCTTTGCATACTTCTATTACTGATGATAAATCAAGAGGTAATTAACATGTGAAAAACTAATCCTATGCCTTTTAAGTAATGAATATGAAAATAAAGATGTTTTAAAATCATCTATATCAGTTAAAGAGAAGCCCACAATGGATTAAATAATTGGCTACTACAAATCATATATGCCTATCAATTTGGGTATGTATATCTCTATGGTATGTGTTGATACCCACTCCTATCCCTCATCACAATTCAATGTTTAGGTAGAGGTATTTATCGAACCATTCCCAAATTCTTTTGACAAATTAAATGTAAGTATATTACTAAATTTATCTCTATAATTTATCTTAAGTTACAAAAAAATAATGTAGATAGGACTATTTGTGATAGTTTTCATGAGCGTAAAGGTCAACATCATCATAAATAATAATGTCCCTTGGTAGGATCCTTACCAACCTTCTCAAAATATTAAACACAAATATGTTATATCTTAGGTGTCTAACTAATGAGGATGTCCTATTCCCTGTCAATGGGAATTTACTCAATCTCTTTCTTCCAAGCATGCATTTGCTTGGCAATTTCCTATAAGGTAAGTGCAGGGAATTGGGTGACCAAATGGGGTCTTAAGTGAACATGTTTTTCTTGAAAAACATGAAACCTTAATTGTAAAATTTTGAGTCTAGTTTCTAAACTACTATTTTTTTTGAAATGGTTAAGTCTAAGTAGATCAAACATCATAAATTCTAAGAGGTGGTACTATTTTAAAAAAATCATACTAAATTATTGTCTGTGTGCTCCACTAATTTTTAGCATCATTTGATTTTTATTTAAACCCCTTGGTAGAAATATAGGTAAGATTATCTAGTTTGCAACCTATATTTTTTAAAAATTAATTAAGGAATAATTTATTTTACTAATTTCACAAGTCTATATACCCTCAAATATGATAAAAATATATATAGCCGACTGTGCACCACCCTAACTATCTCAAAAAATATTTAAAAATATTTATTTTTATTTGATGTGTATAGAATTAGGTCTAATTTGCAACCATATGTTTTTTCCAAGTTTGGATCAACAAATCAATAGATACATAAACAAAGATGATATCAGTACAAAACACATCATTAGTCAATAAATATAAATAAAAAACTTACAACAACAAAATTATAAAAAATCATATATTTATAAAAAGGAGACTTAGTTTATGTTACAATACTATTTTCAAGGAAAAACTCTATAAAATGGATAGTGTCTAGCATGAGTGAAGTTATATTTTGTTATTATTGGTAGAAAACATGCATTTCATTGTGTGTGTTATAGTTCCATGCCTAAAGCTCAAGATAACAATCCATTCCAAATCTTGAAGGCATGTGTTAAAATGTCATGGTAAGTAACCACGTATGTAAAATTACCATGTACATGTAATTATTGGGTACATGGAATTACCACGTATTAAAAACTTCCAACTTAGGGCTTAGGGATTAGGGTATATAGGGTTTAGATTTTAGAGCATATGTTCCAATAAAAAATTTAGTAGGGCATAAAATAAATGTTGTTTTATTGTGGATAAAATGATTTTTTTAGAGTTTTAAGTGTTTGTGATTTATAGTTTAGGAATTTGGGCTTAGATTTTAGGGATTAGGGCATATGATTTATGTTTTAGGGTATATAAGGCATAATATAAAAATAAATTGGGGCTAAATTGATCTCCTTGAACTTATTTATAACTACGGAATGTGATTTTGGGATCAATTGGCCCATACATTACCATAGATTAAGCAAATTAGTTAATTGGGGAAATGAGTGATGTAATTTAGGCCAAATTGAGCCATGTGAAAATAATTAAACATTAATGTAAAGTATTTTAATTGTGGATAAATCATCTCATTTAGGTTCTAAAATTTAGGGATTAGAGTTTTAGATATGTACGAGATAGGGTATAGGGTTTTACAAATGGGTACGAAAGTGTGAATTGTGCTAACAGTTCATTGGAAGACCTAAGTTAACTGTCTTGACTCTCAAGCCAGTGGTCATAGAAGAGCCATTTCAGCAATGGGGCATCGATTTAATTGGTGTTGTAAACCCATCTTCAAGTGCTAGACATGATTATGTCTTCATAGCCATAGATTACTTCACCAAGTGGGTGGAAGCAATTCCAACCAAGCATGTTACTTCAGAAGTAGTGTGTAATTTCCTCAAGGAGAACATAATTTCTAGGTTTAGGGTCCCAGTCAAGATTTTCATAGAAAACGTAGCTTGATTCATTTCTCAGGAGATTACTCAGTTCTATTTTTACTATAGGATCACCCTCTCTCACTCTTCTGATTACTTTCCACAAGGGAATGGACAAGCTGAATTGAGTAACAAGAACCTGGTGACTATCATCAAGAAGATGGTGGATGACAACCAAAGGACATGGCATAAATCATTGGTTGATGCTTTGTGGGTAGATAGAATTACTCCAAAAAGGGCAATTGGTATATCTCCTTTCCAACTACTTTATGGGCTCAATGCTGAGATACCAATCACCCTGGAATTGCCAGCATTGAAATTGGCTAAGGCAATCGAGGATCAAACTTATGAAAGCTCCATTGATAAAAGGATCATGTGCTTGACTGAGCTGGATGAGTAGAGAACTATGGTGGTGGACCTAATTACGCAGCATCAAATTTTGGTGAAGAAGCTCTTCAACCAAAAAGTAAAAAATTGGGATTTCCAAATTGGAGATCAAGTCCTATTATGGAATAAGAGAAGAGAACCAAAGGGAATGGATGGAAAATTTGATTCCCTATGGAGAGGCCCATTTACTATTCATCATCTAAATGGTGAAAATAGTTTCTTGTTGAAGTACCAAGATGGTACACTCTTTTCATTGCCTCATAGTGGGCAACATCTGAAGCACTTCAATCTATGAAGTATCAGATAAGATCAGATTGTACATATGTATATTTGTATAATATTTAGTTCTATTTTTATGCTTCCATTTTTATTTTTATCACCTTTATTTTTGGGTAGCACGACTCCATATCCTAATGGCATGATTCAAGGCACTGGAGATTCTGGTTTCTACTCCCCTCAGTTGTTCCAAGTTTTCATCTGAAGGAAGTTCCCCAATTGGAGCCAGCTGTTGTCCCCAAAAGTTGACTTCTCATTTTTGGGAAAACCTATGAACTATTTTGGTTCAACAGACCAAAATCCTCTCTCCTCCTTTTCAAAAATTATTTTGAGCATTCAATTTCTTCATTTTTCAAAGCTTTTCTAGAAATCTACAGACTCTGTAGGCTTAAATCTATAGACTCTGCAGGCTTGAATCTATGAACTCTATAGGCTTGAATCTATGAACTCCATAGGTGAGATTCTATAGACTCTTTCAAGGCTCGAGAGGCTTATATAAAACTATAGATTTTACAGGTTAATTTCTACGAACTCTACAAGAAAGAAATAGGTTTAGCGGCTTTAGCAGGTTCAAGGGAGTGTCCCAAAGCTGAGTGCCCTTGCGGAGGGAAATGAACCAAGATAGATAACCTTGTAAGAGGGGCTCTCACTGAAGAAAATGAAACATTTTTTCAAGACCTCAAAGGGCAAGTTCCCTCTGGGAAATATCAAACCTATAAGAGTAGTGGAAGCTACCACGTGTCCCTTATAAAGTCAAGCAAAAGCTACCAAGTGTCATCTACCAAGACATAGTTTATCATAAGTTTCAAAGAAGCAAAAGTCACCACATGTCCCATTATAACTCAATAGAAGCTGCTAAGTGTCAACATCCATAGCTTCTTTCTTTTGTTTCTTAAAGATAGTGGCAGGCCCCGGGTGAGCGACTAAAACTAAGCAGAGCATGATAAGTGTCTACATCCACATTTTGAGTTTCTTATAAGCTTCAAAGATTCTTTCAATAACCTTCTCTCAGAGTATTGTAGAAGGTGCCAAGTGGCAATGGTGGAAGGTCTTAATATGTTTCTTTTTAAATATAGTGGAAGTCACCACATGTCCCTTGTAAAGCTTAGCAAAAGATGCCAAGTGTCAGCATCTGCAGCTTCTTCCTTTTATTAAGTAAAGACTATGATGGGCCTTGGGTGAGTTGCTAAACATAAGTAGAGTGTGCCAAGTGTCTTCTGTCAAGACACATTTTCTAATTAAGTTTCAAAGTAACAGAACATGCCATGTATCCCATGCTAAACTTAGCATAGCACACCATGTGTCATTGTTTGCGTGAGTCCAAATGAGTCCTAATGTTTCTATATTGTTTCCAAAGCTCAGTGGAAGCTACCATGTGTCATCTTCCGTAGGACTCTCAAAAGGCACCTAAAGTTTCTACAGTAAGCGGATGCTACCAAGTGTCCTTACCTGTTTCACAATGGAATATGCCATGTGTCACTTGTTGAGATCAGCAAAAAGCATCCAAAGCAAGTGAGAAAGACACAAAAGAATTGTTGAGGAGGATGATAGGCCCACAACCATCAAATTTAGGACTACCAACTAATCATTGGCTTTCAAACGATGACAGACCTGAATACATTCAAAGGAGTCGAAAGAGCCAGTAAAGGGAAAAGATAGCTTGAAGGCTCAAAATACAGCAAGGAAAGGAGAAACGATGGAGAAAGATAAAAAATATCTGTGCATGGGATATGTTTCTAGAAGATAAAGCAGTCCACCAAGTGGACATCAGAGAATGCAAACATTCAATGACGTGGCCTATTTTTATGCATTGAATAAAGCAAATAACTATGCACACATTAGGAAACACATCAGGTGGCCCATATTAAAAACCGATGCTCGATTACAGCATAGCCCATAAATAGAATTTAAAAAGCATTGAATGCATCGTAGGCCATTTTTGTGAAACAAAGCGCCCAAGTCTTTCTTGGAGCACTATATATTGGACTCTTTCTTATTGTTTAGGGGAGATCTCTCTATTATAAAAAACTCTACTCTGCCCAAATTGAAAGGCATTACTAAGACTTTGAGCTTAGATTGTTGATCATATTTCATTATTTGAATAAGAAAACAAGTGACTTTTCAGACTTTGTGCTAGAATAGCTTGGTTGTTGGGGAAATTGTTCTTATGTCTTTTTCCTTAATACATTTCTTATCCATTTAATTAAATAATTAGAATTAGTGAAAGTAATTAGGAAGGTGTCCTGAAGCTGGTTGTGGAGAGACTTTGTGCTACCACAATTGTCTTTAGTTTGTCTATTTTTTGTTTCTATGTAAAGGATCTTGGGATGACTTTGTGCCCTCATTATCCTTCATATTTTACTCTTTGGTAGTTGAGGTGGAGACTTTGTGCTACATTTCATCTTGATGTGTTATTATGCCCTGTTACAGTTACTTGTCATTACCCAAAAGGTTCTTGTTGTCTGCTGAACAACACTTCTGAAAGAAGAGGAGTGCCTTCTGTCATTTCATCAGGATTTATCCTTTGAATGATGAACATCATCTCTGAAAAAAGAGAGATGGATGGTGTTATCCTACCCCTGAGTATTATTTTTAGCTTATTTATAATAGATTAGTATATATATATATATATATATATATATATATAGCCCCTTCATACTTATTGGGAACCTCCCCTTGATGAGAGGAGAGATTTGTTCCCTTTTGATGTGGTAAACCTACAAATTTGGCTGACCAATCTTCCTTGTTGTGGTTGATCAGACCTATTTTTCTCATCAGTACGCTGATTGACAAAATATTCACCCAGCAAAACCCATAGTGTTATCCATGGGTCTTAAGCCCAGTTAGGTCTTGGGGACCCTCACATTCAAAATTTAACTTAATTTTATTCAAAGGTTGTGTCCTAGATAGGTTTGGAAACATTTCAAACCCCTTAGTGCTAATTAGGGGTTGAAATCCCAATTAGCACTAGGGTTATATTTTTTCAAAAAATTCATTTAAATTTTTTTCTTTACATACCAAAAATCCCAGATAGGTTTGGAAGATGGTTTTTCAAACCCAAGTTAGTTTTTTCATAATAACATTTCATTCTAATGTCAGACTTGGGTGTTGTTTGTGGCACCAAGAAGCTAGCTATATCTTGGTCAAAATGGTACCACCAATTTTGCCTAATTTAATTTTTATAAAACCTATTCAAATTTTTTACCATATTATTTTTTGGCCTTTTAATTGCTACATTTTACTTTGTTTTTGGTCTTTTTGTAGATGATAAACAATGAAAGTGGCATGGAAAGAGGGAAAATGAAGGGAAATGAAGTAGTTGAAGTCATTAATTGAGGTTGTTGGATGTTTTGTAGAGAAAATCCTTCCCCATGAAGACTATAATTTACATATATTAGATCATTTATATTTTGCAAGGGTTGGGTCATTTTCTCTCCCAAGCGACATTGTGGATCAATCATTTGCTTTTATTTTTCTCTCCCTCTTATTTTTTCCTTAGAGATATCAAATTTTGTATTTAAAATTTCAATTTTAAACCATTATTTATGATTCAATAAAATGTTCATATTTAATACAATATTTGGAAGACTTTTTTGCATTTATTTTCATGTGTGATACAATGGTTGTGTTTTGTTTCCTCCTAAATCTATTCTCCTTAGACTTTGGCATTAATTACCATTATGTTTGTATAAATGATAACTAGATAGGGGATCATTTTGTGTGTGCACTTAAACAAATGAAATGAATTTGGTAGCCTTGTAACAATATTTTTCTTCCTATTTCCCCTTTTTTGTTCTTTTTATATGTCTATTAGCTGGGTTAGTTTAGGTGAATGCAATCAATTTTTACATGTCTATTTTTATTTAGTGTATTTTCCATTATTTTAAATGCACTTATATATGTTAATAATGGAATTAATGAATGTAAAATTCATATACAAACTCATTTTAACAACCCATGAATGTTGAATTTAAATACATGAGCATAGTCTAAAATGCAAGTTTGTATTTGTTTCCCAAAATACATTAAAAACCCACATGAATAAGATACTGAACCAGATTTTCCCTCTAAACTATTAGAATATCATAACAATGATAAAAAAAATAATATTGGATATTACACACCATCAAAGTCCCTTTGATTGGAATAAATCATAATGAATGACTGAGTGAAATCTTTACATCGTGACCTGGTAGATAAAGACACTATGGAGACCCTCTCACGGGACTCCTTTAAGGAGAGTTTGGATAGGCTTCTCCACTTCAAGATCATCACTTTACTAAGTTGTACTAAATGACACATAAATAGTTAACATTAATTTAAAAATCCAAATAATTTCCCTAATTATTTTAGCATTGATATCCAACAAAATTTTACCCTCTACATTCTTCGATACTCTATATTAGTCATCCTAATATTGTGTCATCTAATAATAACGTCAAGTTTTTCAAATCAATTATGGAATATAATTTTTCACAATTCACACTTTCATATATTGTATATTTTTCTTTTCTATTTTGACCTAACCCAAGAATTAAAGAAGATTTGCCTACCATAAAACCTAAGTACATGGTCTCTTTGATCTTCCCTAAGTTCTTCATAATAATCCCAAATATTTATAGGCTCTTCCTTAGTGGATGCTATTTTGGCAAGTCGTTTGGACACAAAATATATTTTGGGTTTATTAAATTCTTATAACTGATCTAGTTTCCTTTTGATACCCTTCTTAAAATTTCTAGCTGATGTCATGTTTGATGAAAATTGATAAACATGAGATACAAATATTTTTCTTACCTGAGAATCGATGGTTGCACCATTGAATAGATTATGTTATAAAAATAAGTGAGTTAATACTCATATGTGTATCATTTATTTTAGTTACTTAGACTTGTTCTCAAACATTTTTGATGTATACTGTAGTAAAGCTTCTCAAATCCTATATAGGCAACCCACATGTTATTGAATAAATTGAATGGATTTTGATTGATAGACTATGTTTTATGTAAGTTCGAGACTTTGGCTCTTATCCAATATCTAGGTAAAACTTCATTTTTTATCATAACAGGTTTCTTGGGGGACCTGTGTCAATTAAGGAAGCAAATAATAGGTATCTAGTGCAGACAATGTTCAAAGTCCACTGAGTGTTAGTCCTCCATTTTTGTTTGTATCTTTTCTAATGGGTTAGCAATATATACCATGTAAAACTTCATTATCAATCATTAGTTCATTTATTTTAGCATTTTTTAGTGTGTGAGCACATATTAGTGACAACATTATTCTACATCATTTTCTATTAGATTAGATCTCAAATTTGAGTCTAAAACATTAAAAAAATGTTAGGATGACTATAAAACCCTATACTTATGTTATAGTAAGATCTAGATTTTTTCAAAATAGTGTAGAGTTTTTTTGGGCATTTTAGATCTTTACAAAGAAGAAAGACAATAAATAAAAAATGTCTCTAGGATGCAACCACGACTTACTTGCACAACCTCCACATTGATAAGCTTGAACACCATCCACAATAGATCGGTTTTGCATCCATTTCATTTTAGCATAGTGGATGGAGTCACTCCTGAGTGATCCTAACTCAACTCATTAGGTATTGACTTATTTTGGGTTTATTTACATTGGAATTTTCTTTTACATCCATGGTTGCATCTAAATATCAATCTCCATCTACTACTAGACTTGGAAATTATATCACTACACTTAATGCACATATTTTAGCATTGAATATATTTCATAGCATGGTATTTAGTTGGATCCTTAAGCTCGCTATTTAACTCCTAATGAAAACCTACTCCATGCTAGCCTCTCCTCCATACAATGATGATATTTCCTCTAGATATTTTGGATTCTAATTTAGTTTGAGTGGTTTCCACCTTCTCACTACCTATTTTCCATATTTGAAACTAATAGATCACTATTTTCTTCAAAACATGTGTTTTTTTCTTCCATAAAACTCATGGTTTCTTATATGATAAGGTGTGTTGTTTACTTAAAGGAAAAAAACACAACTATGTTTTATTCAGACCATAAAAACTATTACACGCGGTTGTTATGACATATGTGGTATGAAAATGATGATAATATAGTAGTTTATCTTTAATAGTGCACACAACGCACATGATGGTGAAAGGATCTATAGATCTTCAAAATTTTGAGTCTGAGGTGGATGGATTAAGGTGGGGAGAAACATGGTGAGGCAAAGATAATACTAAATAGATTACACTCAATAATTTTGAACTATCCTTGTTTCACACTCATTGTGATAGAGAAAAATAACCTTTAGATGTTTCTTTGAGAGTAACTTTACATCAAATTCTTGTAAGGCATTATGCCTTTCCATCTCATGAGAAAACTTCAATATCATCATGCTGGCCTAAGATGATGTGCACATTCAAGGATCCACCCAAAGTGTGTTAGGAAGTTCCACCTCCCCTAGTGCTAAAATAAGGCTGTTTAAAGGCAATTCAAAATGACCCTCTTCATTATATATCTCAACATAAAATGATAATTCTTGCCAAATATGCTCAGTTAAGTCTTCCTAAAAAAATATTATCACAAAAATATTTTTTTTGGCAAAACCTACTAATACTGAGTGTGAAGGATCATGAATGCATTGATAGTAATAAGCCTTCACTATACAAATTCATCAAATGGTCCCTTCCCTTTAGAAGGATATTTCTCAAGTATTTCTACATCTAGGTCATTTTCTTGGTGACTTGGACTGATATCAAGACTACTCATTCCCAAAGTTGTGTGTAAGTCATACCCTCTTCACTAGTGGGACTTTTAATATCCACTTGTGTTTCATCAAGGATGGATTCTTCATGTTATGTTGGTAAGGAATCCTTCACTGCTTCTAGGGTGGTTTTTTTCCCTCTTCCTTCTTAGGGTAAGGTCCCCTTTTTGGTGTTATTTCTAGAGTTATTATTTTGTGTTCAAGATCACCATCCTTAAGTGTAAAAGTATCTTATTCTAGAGGAATCAATGTATGTATCATGGGATGATGGCCTTTTGGTTGACATATAGGAATGTTATCTTTTGGTGGAGAAGGGACAGTCCTTTGTAGTTTAGATTGTTCAAGTTGAGTGGTAGTGCTAGCATCATGCCACGACCTCATCTATTCCTAGTACTTCCCAATCTTTGGTGGAGATGGAATAGTTCATTTCTTATCCTCAACACTCCTTGATGTGTTCTTATATAACTTTAACATATAAAATATTGAAAAAATAGAATTATCAACCAAATTTTTTTGAACCTTAATGTCAGTATTATCTGACTCCAGTTTCTCTCTATATGTCCTTTTCCTTAGATAAACATATATTTGACAATGAGTATGAGTCTAGACATTAATTTTTTTAGCATCAATCCTCACAGGGCACGCATCATATATATTATTGATAGAGTTCATGAAATATCTTGTAGTGAAAGCTTATGACAACTTGAGCCATCTGAACAAGACACTTGAGGGGATCATCTAGATGCGCACTAGAGAGAAATGTTTTTATACATTAAACAGAGCCTGGTCTCCTAGCTAAGAAAGCAAGTTTTTATGAATGTGCCACACATTTCCAAAGGATTACTTCATTTTTTCATACCATCTCTTCATCTTAGCTTTATGGGAAGGTATTATAGCACCAGGGCATGTGAATGCTTTAAACCTTTCTCCAAGAGACTTATTATTTGGAGGGTAAGCCCACTTCAACTCACCACTAGTGTAATCTAGTATGCTAACTTCATCAAAAACCAATAATAAAATAATAGTGCCCCAAGTAAATTTCTATTTAGGCATATAGTTGGCTTTTTTTTGCATCTACAACAATTCTCTCAGTCAAATATTATGACCAATTATACTTGATTCCAAGGGTAACCTAATGGGAAACATACAAGTGCACCCTATCCACTTCCTTCCACCTATCCATACCTCTAACCTTGGTCATAACTAAATGTGCATCCACTTTAAGGGTGGGATCTTGAAGACTGGTTATATGCATTGCATGGCCTTGCCTCCTATATTCAAGTGCCACCATAGTCTTCTCAATTTTGTCCTGATATTCCAAGTTTCCATCGAGGTCAGTGCTTGAGCATTATAAACCTATAACTTTGATAATTATTTTGGATGCGATCCTCATCCTACACTATGCAAAATATAATTAATCCTCATGTACATGTGAGATTATAAATTTTATGGCCTCCATAGGGTTTCCAAAGTATGATAGATCAAATAATTAAAAAATTCTGGTATCATTGAGTTTATTGAAAATAGTAAGGTCATAAATAAGTTCATTCCAAGTATTCTATCATTCAAACTAATAATCATGTTGTAATTCACCTCATTCCCTGATTGACGATGATTATAGTTGAAAACATGGTAGGGTGGCACATTCAACTTCCACTTCTCTGCATGGAACACTACCTTAGGATATTGTATATCTTCAATCAATACTAGGGGTGGGGGTGGTATTTTAGCTTTCTTATTTACCTAGTGTGCCATCATAGGTTCTATCTTTTATGTTCCCCAGGTTTGTAGAAGTAGGCTTTCTTCATGCATACTAGACTCACCAGGTACTTCTCTTATTAAAACTAGTTGTACTCATGTGCTCATAAATTCTTCTTCCTCATAAATTATAGGAAAGTGATCACTATGTTGGGCCTTTTTATTTGGATGTATCACCCTCTAAAGAACCCAAAAGTTAAGGCATAGTCATTAAAACCTCCTGAATGAATACGTGATTATTACTTTAATTTCCTTGGCTCTCCTACTTTAACATCCTCTAATCGCAGATGCTGACACCTGAAACCTGTAACTCTTTCAACTGCACTTCCCCAATCACTATTCCACCACTTTTCCTATTCACCACAAATTCCTTACACCAAAATATTCAAATTGGTCACTGAAATTTGACAAACGCTCCTCTAGTAGCTTAAAAACATTATTTTGGTACCTTGAAAATGCTCTTCTAGCTCTATAAATTTGCATATTAAAAACGGACCATCCCGATGGATGAATAATATGAATAATAAATGGACCATACCAATGGATGCAAAGTTTTCCTAAATGGCATGTGAACTTAGATTCATTCTCGAGAAATAATCTTTACATTGGGTAAATAGTACTTATAGTTTTATTATTAAGTAAGTTATTAGAATATAATAGTTTAGATTTATATTATTATATGTAACAACAACATATCGCATATAGATTAATGTGTCTTAATAAAGATTTGGTTGAGAGTTTATCAGAGAGAAGATCTTCCAAATTATAGGAAAAAGCTTTCTTATATATATGTAATGCTCCAACAAATATGATAAGGAAATATTATAATACATGGAAATATTATAATATATAGTGTGTTCAATATATTTTATGTGCATGGTTCAACTCTTTGTATAATTATATGCAATAAAGCTTTGATAAGCTCGTCTAAATACTAACATTGGTATTAACATTGGTATCAGAGCAAGACTTAACAATGAGATTCCATGCTAAATATTAAATCTGTCTTCAGTTTACACCATGTTTGGCTGTTGAATCCTTTCCATCATCCACGTGTTGATTGGCATCCTTGGTTCAGTTGTATATCTAATACAACGACAGATAATTTTGAAGATATTATTGCACTATCATATCAGTGGTATCCTTTGATGTTGTGTCTAATCACTTTGCATTCATCATCGGCCTTTACATTCTGTGTGTAGTCTATAGATTCTATGTTGACATTTTGATGGATAAAAGTAGCCTTTTATCTCTATGGATTACATTGTGTAACGGTCATTCTGGAATTCTACCATAGAAAGCTTTTTTTTGTATGTTATTGTCCTTCATCTCGATCCCTACAAACTCGGAAACTTAGCTCGTAAGATTGTACTTTTTTGGTGAAGTAGCATTCAAAATTAGCGAGCTTATTATCTGAATCGATGTGGCAATCTCAATAGATTTCTCTGAGTTTGAAAATCAGCTATTGTATTATCAATACTTAGTATACAGCCATTTATGTCATGGATTTACGTCTTTTAGATCTACTTAGATATGCCTTTGTGCGTCGAACTTATGGATCTGCTTGTGATTATAATTCAATAAGAAATTCTGCTTTAGCAGTCTCTGTCAGTCGCTGGTGATCCTCTAACAGTCGCCCAAGTATTTTTTAATAGTTGCATATCAAAGAAGACGTGCATAGAAAGAGAAGCATTCATGCGTTGAACCTGGGTTTCGGTGTTTGTTGATTGGTTGCATTGATATGCCTGCCTACATATTCTTTGCATTCTCAAAGTGTTATTGTGCCAAAGTGCATATTCTTTGAATTCTCTTGAAGATCTGCATTCTTCGCTCTGTAAATGCATATCTTATTCTTTATAACGTCAAATCTAAGTGTGGATTTTGAAGTTTAGTCGTCTCTCTTCACACTATTCGGCAGTGCATGCAAAAGATCAGTTTACTTTAAATTATATTCAAGTTCTTATCTGAAATGACATTTATTATTTTTCAGATTTAGTTTATAGAATTATGTTCCTATATATTAAAAGGTCGGGTCACTCTTTGGTTAACTCTTTATTTTAGTATTATTTAAAAAGTAATTAAATAGGATTACCTTAAAAAAAAATGCTACTCATTGAGTCTTTAGTCTATAATATGGTCTATTAGTGTTAATCAAAGTGATTTAAGTCACTTAGGTTTAGGTCTAGTAAAGTCTCTTAGCCATTTCTTAGGTACATTGTTTTTAGTGTCTTTTGTCAAAATAGAATGTGTTAAGTTCTTATATGTCTCAAATTGTCAAAAATTCAAAAAAAAATCATATGTTTAGTAAGTCTAAATCTTTTTTTAATAAGTTATATGATTTTATTGGTAAAATAAAATTAAAAGGTCTTTTGTCAAAGTTCAAATAAATTTGTTTGTTAAAGGATATATTTTTGGGTGACTTTGATGTCCTATGAAAATTTAGTGTTTCATATTGAGATGGGAAGTACACCTAATGAGAAAACAATTGTGTTCACATCTTCATTGATTGAATAACCAACTTCACTTGTTGGAGGTCGGAGGCAATGGATGAAGGAGGCCACTTAGGCCTCTCCTTAGCCACTAGTGATGGGGCTACTTTTGCTTTAGTGGCATGTGTTTCATTTGTGTGGATTTTAGTTTTTCAATGTGATGTGTAAAAATTATATATATATATATATATATATATATATATATATATATATATATATATATATATATATATATATATATATATATATATATATATATATATAACCCTTTTTTGTAGAAACATTGTATAATGTTGATCAAAATGTACTGTAGCAATCATGATGTGAAGGTTTTTGGTAAACTAGGAAAACCAATTATAGGGTTTATGGTGAACTTGTGAAAAAACCAATCGTGTAAGTTTTTTGTTAAAACTTTAGAAAATCAATTGTGTACAGTTTTTGGTAAACATAGAAAACCAATTATAAAAGGTTATTTGTACACTTGTAAAACCAATTAAGTAAGGTTTTTAGTATAGTCAGGGAAAACCATAAGTAAACAAGTGTGGAAGATGACTAGAAGCATAGGTCTTTACTCATGCCTAGATGGTGGTTGTACCATCCATGAAAGCCACTTGTAAGAATATAGTCTTTTGGAGAAATGTGCATTGGCACATTTATGAGTTTTTGATCATGAGCACATAGAGGTGGCACGCTACAATCTAAGAATGAGATATATTGTACCATGTCAAAACTAAGGGGGAGGTAGGGAGAATGTTAGTAAATAGTCTTTACATTAGGTAAATATTACTTGCAATGTTGTTGTTAAGTAAGTTAGTTATTAGACTATAACAGGTTAGAGTTATATTGTTGTATGTAACAAAAATATATCACATATAGATTTATGAGTCTTATTAGGGATTTAGTTGAGAATTTGTTGGAGAGAAGATCGCCATGGTTATAGGAAAAATATTTCATGTGTGTGTGTGTGTGTGTGTGTGTGTGTGTGAATGAATGTGATAAGGAAATATTATAATACATGGTGTGTTCAATATATATTTTGTGTATGGTTCAACTCCCTATGTAATTTTATGAATTAAATATCTAATAAGCTCACCTAAATACTAACATCATAAATCAATACCTACATACCCAGATAAAATGTCTTATTCTTAACATGTCAATCATGTCAGGCCTTTTGTTTGTACTTCTCCACTCCTTGACTCTAATGTGTTAGAAAACAGGTTTCAACCAATTGAAGGAAAACATCTAGGTGATCTTTTAAATACTCATCATCATCCAATCGACCAACACATGTAATACATAGAGAAGGTACAAGGAACTCAACTAGAAGAATGGTTTTGACACCAAATAAAAAATTAACGGGGTACTCTTATTCAACCATTTATATGTGGTTTAAAACACCCATAATACTACAAAGGAATGATCATCTGAGTCATTACGACCAATATTACATATCTTTGTCAATGCATGACCTAATATTTTATTGAATGTTTCATCTATACCATTATCCTGAGGGTGGTAAGGTGTAGTCTTTTGGTGCACAATCATGAACTCAGCCAAAAGGATACTGATGGTCTCATTAAGAAAATGAGTTCTTCGACCAATAGTAAAACTTAATAAACATCCATACCTTGTAATAATATTCTTCCAAATAAATATAGTAGCATTGGTAGTAGTATAATCCTAGGTTGGTGTTACTTCAGTCCAATGAATGAGTTAATCAGTGGTGTTAATGACATAGTGTGCTCTAGTATGCCTCCCTACTAGATAAAGTAATGGAGCCAATAAAATCAACAACCCAATTCTCAAAGGGTTCATGAACTAGGATTAGTGGAATGGGTATAGCATCCCTTCGGTTTGGTTTACCCACACACTGACAGATATCACATTGGTATACATAAGCCTTAACATCCTTAAATAGAGTAAGCCACCACAACCCAACTAATAGAACCTTTCACATTATGGCATCACCAACATAATGTCCTCTAGTGAAACCTTCATGAACATCCTGAATAACCTCAGCATGATTATGTTGTATGACACAGTAGTGTAGTAATTCATATTGTCTAAGCTTATAAACATCACTCCAATGAGATGGAAAGGATCAACATGAATAACTAACTAATTTTTTGAATGCTAAGGTGGGATGGTGCTAAACCTACCTTAAGAAAAGCTATAATATCCTCCAATTCCTCAGGCATGTGTGTGACTTGAAAAATATGCATATCAAGTAGGTCATCCTAAATGCCATGTGTTGATTCACTAGATTCAATGTGTGATAAGTGATCAAGTCCACATTTATCCTTAGCTAATTTTACCATCATAGATAACTAATTTTTTTGAAAAAACACAATCTAATGGTAAATGCATTCGTGCAACATCATCTTATTCATGAGGTGTTTCAGTTCTTTATTATCTATAAATAAAATAAATGGGGTGGCCAACAAATACTAGCATAACTTTTGAAGTGCATATATCATGGATAAGGCTTCACATTTTATAGTTGAATAATTTTGTTCATCTAGAGTGAGCTTCCGACTAGCAAAGTAGGTAGGAAGATCGATATTTCCCTTACTATATTAAGAAAGGATAACACCTACTACCATGCCTAAAGCATCAACATGCACATGAAAGGGTTTTATCCAGTCTAGAAGTAGAAGAATATGGAAAATAATTATCTTATCCTTGAGTGTGATGAATGCTTGTTGGTGAGCATCAATCCATGTGAATTGACCATTTTATTTAATAAATTTATTCAATGTCATTAAGATCTTAGCATAACCCCAAATGAACTTATGATAGTATCATGTGTGTCCTAGGAAGGTGCAAACCCCATGCTGGGTGGTCAGTGGTAGAAGGCGATGAATGACTAAAATCTTGGCTAGATCCACCAAGAGTCCATCATGACAAATAACATGACCTAACAAAATACCAAATGGGGTATAAAAAACACACATCTTTAAATTTAAATAAATTTAAATTATTGATAGCATTTAAGTATAAAGCAAAGATTAAGACAATGGTCTTGCACTAAGCCATAGATGGCCTAATCATCTAAGTATTCTTTAAGGAATTTATGAATAAAATCCTTATTCGTAATCCATAAGAACATAAATAGAGAATTATTCAACCTGAAGTGTATCACGTCGTAATTAAATCAATCCCATTCAATTGTAAAGGTGGTTTTCAATTTATCTTCTTTGGTAATTTGGCCCTGATGACATCTATAAAAGCCATCAATGAAGGTATAAATATTGTACTTATAAACTCCTTATAAAATCTCCTCAGTGAAAGGTATAAAAAAAGGGTCATTTATGAAAGCAACATTGAGAACTTGATAATCTACACAAACATGAATCTAGACATCCTTATTTATACTAATTACCATGGTTTTCACCCATTCAAATTCATCAATAGGATAGATGACACCGTCGCATAACATATTTTCAATCTCTTCCTTAACCCAAGTGTGAAAGTTAGGATTCATATGATAATGTCTCTTTCAAATGGGTCAAGCGCCCTATACTAAGTTGATGTGCATTTTACCCAATGAAGAATTCACTCTTTTTATATTGGTGTAATTCCATGTAAAAACATCTTGATACTCCTTAAATAGTTCATAAACCTTGGATATCTCAGTATAAAACCAATAATTCCACACAGTGGAATTCCTAGGCCCATCTTCTATACCAATATTAGTCTACATCATTTGCAGTGGCTCTAAATATGGATGTTGGTAATTTTGTATGGTGTTTTAGACATTATAAACTCCATACTTCATGTGCAAATCCAAGTGATCAATGGATAGATCCGGTGGGTCATAACCAATACCTTTGTCAACTTTTCACACAACCTTGTATTTGCCTTTCCACATCTATTCCCCTAATGCATAGTCGAATTGAGATTCAAGTGGTTAATAAGTTTAAGACTTTGCATCAGATTATTTAAAACATTTCAAACTCTCCTCATGCATGCTATTTATATTTTTGATGCGGTCCTCAATCAGTGCAAGACCACTTATAATACCTTGATGCATGGCCTATAGGGTCAAGTGTAAATCCATATGAGGAGATGAGTAAGATAACATTGAAATCATATTAATTAAAAGGCTATACCAAGAATCTATATCCAAGCATCATTCTTCATGTGCATACCATGCTCTAGCCCAGGTGCATAGAGTAACATAGAATGCATGAACCCACATATACTTAGGAAAAAATGTCACATCCACATTCTACATGTTTTCATAAGATTTGAAATGAGATTTTAGAGCACTAATTCCATCATAACTTAAAGTGTTGGGAATGAACTTATCAGGATGAAAATGATGGTGCATAATAATGCAAACTCAATCCCAAATGAGCAAATTATGATAGTGAGTTACCCACCAATGATC
This sequence comes from Torreya grandis, assembly GCA_037957365.1. Taxonomy (NCBI): domain Eukaryota; kingdom Viridiplantae; phylum Streptophyta; class Pinopsida; order Cupressales; family Taxaceae; genus Torreya; species Torreya grandis. The sequence goes on along the minus strand of JARHVA010000252.1, from coordinate 2,999,214 downwards.
AACTATTCCATTAAAAATATGGATAATCACATGCATCCATTTGTCATTAAACACATATAAATCCTATAATTGATGCATATGTTCTTGGACTTTTATTTGACCATTATATCTAGGAGTTTCATCTAACCACATGGGTGTCACAACCATAATACATCCATGAAGAAGGCAAACAAACTTATGGCATTTAGGTTACTTTTATGTATCATCCTCTTGACTACCAATAACACCTCAAATTCATCCAATAAGATCCTACTCACCATGGTACCAATAGTCACAAGTATTATTGGTAATGTTATAAATAGACTGTGCATCCACCCAATGCAATATGCCATTTACACAAGGATCAAGGTATTCAGTTCCTTGAGCTATGAAATTTTAGATATGATTAATGTCCCCATTAGTATTAACTAAATAAACAAAAGGAGGTCCTTAATCATGGTCTAAAGTAATTATGACGTTTTGGTCATCATTTTCAAAACTAAGGTATCACTTTTTGAAGCTCAAGTCAACTTTGTTCGCATAACACCAAGGGTGACCCAATAGAGCTATAAAATCATCAGCTTTACCCAACTTGATTAATTAAAAGTTAGTTTTGAAAGTGAAACCTAAAATATCTATAGTGGCTTATTTATGAACTCTAATAGTTAGTTCATGAGTCTTATTAACCATGAACAACACATGAGGAGAGGGATGCAAAGTAGGAATTTCCATATTTCTCCAAGCATCCTTTGTGAGTACATTTACCTTAGTGCTGATATTGATTATGATATCTTAAATGATCCATCTATCAATACCATAATTTACTAAGATCTCCTTATCACCCTTTCTACTAGCTTGGCTATGCATTTCTTGTCATCATGCATGGTTCAATCAATGATCCTCTATAGGGCTAGGTTCTTGATGACTTAACCAATTTTTAAAAATGGGCACAATGTCTTCATCAAGAATTCATTTTCATAACTCATGGAACTCATCACTTGTTGAGTCTTGAAAATCCAAAGCTTTATGTATTTCAACATGTGTAGTAGCATCTCTATCCTTAATGAATTGAATTTCACCTTGCAACTCCTAAACCAAAGTCATTATGTCATGTAACACTTCCTTCTATTACTAAGAATCCAAGTAATGAGTCACATGAGGTTACACTCATTTAAACTTATCAATGGGTTGTTTTGACATGGACTAGGATGAAACACCCCTTTGTGTAGTAATGTTAACCTTAGGATTATTTAGCATAGTAGGGTGAAGTCTCCATTAAGCAATTGGAGTATTTTTAGTATATATCATTCCAATACCATTTTCATTTATCTCCTTTTTGATGGTGGTATAAAATTATAGGAATTCCTCCAAATGATGCTCATTCTTACAAAAATCACACATGAGATAAACTAGGCAATCATGTTGGTAATGCTCTAGGGAACCACACTTGTCAGGTTCTGTATACATATAATATTTTCAACTTGTATCGCTTACTGACACTTTATATCTTGTATTAACCCATGGAGTCTCAATATCTCTGAATGCATGCCTTAAGGGATGCACCAAGAAAGGCATGGGAAAACCATTGGTGCTTTGTAGGATTATTGTCTCTTTTGCCACTTGTTATCTACACACTTGTCTACTAAAAACATTATCTCTAAGCTTGTTATTCTCTATTGTACCCTTTCCAATTATTTTCTACATTTTAACCTTTTATTCCTTACCTTAATCCCATTTTATTATTTGGTTGTACTAGGTTGATTAGGCTGACCTTATACAAATTTGGGAGATTTTCACTTAGGAACTAGTTTGGCCTTTGGCTGACGTAGCTCATAACCTAGTGAATTATTATTGTTCAAAATTGTGCTAGGTCAACTGGATCAACCCTATTCGATGAAATTTTTGGAATGGTTTAGGGATAAATCCACAAATATATACAAGCTCATTTTACCATTATTTATAGAAGAGAAGAAGTAGGAGTTATTGTGCATTCGCTTATCCACCATTCTACTTGAGGAGCAAGCTTAGGGTTTCATACTTTCTTTGGAGATACAAGTCTTGTCTTATGGATAAATATTTTGGATGAATAAATAGGTTATTTATCCTAGATCTGATTTGTCTTTGTCATCCTTACATACCACAATAACCTCTTGTAAATCACCTTGGCCAAGAGAGAGATTGAGGCTTGGTGGGTTTGTCTTCAAAGGTAAGTATTCCTAACTTTGTTCCTCCTTTGTAATAGTAGATAGATATGCATTTTTACTTCTTTATAATGAATTAGGATTTCATATACATTGACATGAGTATATGTCTCTTTTTCATATTTACTTTTATTCTTTTTTACCCCCACTTTGTGCCACAAGATTTGGTGAACACTAGACTAGATTTACTTTACTTATTATTTTAGGTTAAATATCAAAACTCAAGACTCACTTAGGGTTATTAAATTATTGTGCTTGTCTGAAGGCTTTGGAAACCTCTATAGCATAGTGTATTATGGTAAGAGATCCCCTAATCGATTCTAGTGGATCCCCATTTTGGTCATGTTCCTACTTAACAAATGTGTCCCCAATCGGAAGTGTATGGTATGATCTATCTTCTCTAAGTTAGGATTGATTTATAGACATGATGTATTTTTGATTGCATACATTCTGGTGAACCTGACATGAATCTAACCCTTGTAGGGTTTTGCTTCACTTATTTTATTATTTATCATTTTATTTTTCATATATTTACAATGTTAGGTCGACTGTATCAACACACTACTAATGTTTATGCGTAGGTTTAACACATAATTGCATCAATATGACTATGTTATATCTGTGTAAGTTCTTCTTTAGGTATAATCTATTAGGTTGACCCAATCAACATAGTATAGGTTTTCAATATTTTAGACATCTATTTCAACATACTAGGTCAACCCATTCGACCCTGTACACTTTCAGGCATCCAGTTCAGCATAATAGGTCAACCCAATCGATCTTATACACTTTTAGGTATCTAGTTTAGCATACTAGGTTAACCCAATTAACCATGTATATTTTTAATCTATCAATAATAGGCTTTTACAAAACTAGGTTGACCCAGTCGACATAGTAGAATTTACAAGTATTAATCAAGGTTCTTCAATAGTAATCCCACTTATATGCATCCTCTAACCCACCAAGGTTCCTTTCTATCCTTCTCTCTATTTCCTTACAGTCCTATTTTTCATAGTTTACAGTCTTGAAAATTACCCCTATACGGTCAACTACGTTGACCCTGTCGACATAGTTATATAATCTATATTCTATCTAGAAAGCTAGGTCGACCTTATTGACGTAGTTCATTTTTAGACCTTTGTTTTTACTTTATAGAGGTGACACTATCAACCTTGTTTTATATACCGTTTAGTTCACATGGTCTAATAAACCTTGTTCTTAAAAACCACCTTGTGAACAAGGTTTATTAGACCATGTGAACTAAACCATGTTCTTAATAAACCTTGTTTTTAATAAACCGTTTAATAGAGGTGACCATTTTCAGACCTTTGTTTTTACTTTACAGAGGTTTACAGTCTAATAAGGTGGTTTTTAATATACCGTTTATTTCACTATTTTCTATTTTATGCACACACTACCAAATTATAAAATATTAAAATGCATTTTAATAATTATCTACCCAAGGCCAACCTACTTGGATTTCATCACCAAGGTAGAAGTCGACATGGTTTTTTGGCCAAGTATAAACATGTGGTTAATGGTATAATTTGGTGAAGCACCTAACACCCTTATCACTATGGAATGTGAAATGACGGGGTAGGCCCCAATACCAAACTGATACCATTACCAATACAGATCCTTTTCATCTCAAACATCCTAAAACCATCCTTAGATTAATTTTTAGTTCCTTGCTTATATCTAACTTCCTATCACATCTAAAATTATATTATAATAATCTAACAACATTCAAGTTAACCACTTAGTTAGAATTTACTTACCAAGTTAATTGTTTGCTATTTACTCAATTGTATGTTGTATTGCAAAAAATTGCATTGGCCAACATTGGTGCAAGGTTTTATGTTGTGTGCCTCAATTTGATCATCCGCATTGACCCAATTGATTGTATGTTTCTTATCATTTCTTGCTTTCCTAAAGTACTTGCAAAAATATTTCTTATTTCAGTACATAGTCATTTATGTTGACATAGTATCTTATAGGTTGTCTATTTTTTGTTTGTTGTGTTAAGTCAACCCTATACACTTTTTTAGCTCCTAATTTCTATGTTAAGTTGACTTAGTCGACTCTATATAGCTTTTAGACCCTATTTTTATATTAGGTCGATGTAATTGAATCTATATAGTTTTATGTCATTGTTGATGCTTAGATTTTCACCCTTAAAGACATGCTTAGCTCTCCTCATCCAAACAACAAAATGGAATCATCTCTCTTGTTGTGGGTGACAATTTCATTGAGATGAATCTCTAGATTAGGGGCTAGTTCCCCTTGATGCACCTTTAAATCTCTCTCTAATCTACTAACTTTGTATGAAAAGGGGGAAGGAAAACAACTAAGAAAACAAAATGGTGATGCACCAATATGTATTATCCTCCTATTTGACTAAAAATACACTACTTAACGTTTAATAAGGATGTTTCACACAAACTCACAATAGAAAGATATTGTTGCATCATTTTTTTGTACTTTAGATTCAAGAAGGTATTTGACACTTAGGAGGGTGATGAATGATTTCACAAAGAGAATAAACATATACCACTTCTAAGACTCTTATACACTTAGTAAATAATACTAATAGAGACCTACAACAACATCCCTTTTGCACATTGGTAAGTGACCAAAGATTGACATGCTAGAAAAATAACTCTTTCACTAGTCATTATCAATAAGATTCAAACCTATACTCAATAGTACAATGTTTGAATGGTGAAATAACTTTTATATTTCTTCAAGAATTCTTTGAATACAAATCTATATAGAGTTTCCCCAATAACCAGTGGAGGATCCACAAATGAGCCAAGAGAATGCATATATATAGCCTTTGAGAGAGAGGTCAAGCCAAGGGATTTCAAGGGTCACTTGGCCATGTGTGACCCTCAGAAAAGAAACAATTACATTACATTATTTAAGAAGCTCCCTTTATGGTTACACTAGCATAATCAAGATATTCCAAATTGCATTTTGCTATAGATGGGTTCATCTGTTGGAATTCTATTTTAATGTTAGCTACTCTTTACTAGCTTATCAAGCTATGTAATGGTGAAACAAATTAAACCATTGACTTTCCCATTTCCACTTATTATGCATCAAATATTTATAAGTCTTCCATGTGTCACTTTCACATTCATCTTCAGGTTCCTATACTTTTATTTTTAACTCCAACAACTATTTCTTGTAGCTTGAAATTGACTTCTTGTGGGCCATCATATTTTGGGTATTTCTTTCAAATATTTGTTTTTGGACCTTTTCTTCAGACATATTTTTCATGGCTATTTTTTTTGTTTATTCCTCAGACCTTTATCGAATCTTTTCCTTCGGGCTCATTGCTTGTTCATTTCCTTCGGGCTATTTGTTCTCCTCTTTTCCACATACTTATTTATTTTGGCTTTTCTCCTCTGTCTATTTCCTTCAAAGTGCTCAATTCCTATTTATTTCCTTCAGACAAAATATTTGAAGGAAATCTTGTCCATGGAACCCTTGCAAATTTCTCTTTGACAAAATTGTATTTATCCACTTACCCTTTGGAATTCTTGAAGGTTTTCCTTTCTCATAGACAAATTGAAAAGGTCCATTATTTAGAAAAAAATGTCAAGGTCCTCTTTCCATTTGGTAAAATTGAAATGGTCCTTTGGGGTTATGAACAAGCCCTTGGCTAATCATTCAGAAAAATTGTCATGAACCATTCTTTCAAAAAAATTGGAAAGCCCTTTCAAAATTGTCGCTTTGTATTTTTGACAATGCCCTTCGAGATTTTATAAATGGTCCTTCTAAAGGGTAAGAGACCTTTGGAACTTTTGGAATGTCCACCTTTCTAAAAAATTATAGAGGTCTTTGGAAAAATTAAATAACCCTTCCTTCAGCTTTTTTGCTTGACACCTTCCTTCAAACAAAAGTCTGAAGGAATTAGGTCTTCGAGATTTTGTCAATTCCCTTCAGAATTATGATAGTGACATTCCCAAAATTTTGATAAGTGACTTTCTTAAAGGGAAAGTGATCCCTTAGCATCTGAAATAGCCCTTCGAGATTTTGAAATGATCCCTTTGTTGAAATTGAAGGTATCCTTCAAAAATTTTCAAATGATCCTTCAGCAAAATGAGAAGCACCTTTTAGAAAATTTGAATAGTCCACTTGCCCTCTTGAATTGCCTTTTTCTAAAGGCCATATACCCTTCAACAAAGTTGGAAAGGAAATTCAGAAAAATGAACAAGCCCTTCAAAATTTTTGAAGTGGACCTTCAGAACTTTGGAATGGCCCTTTTTAAATTTTTTGTAAATGAACCTTATGAAAAAGTTAAAAAAATTCACTTCAGAAAAGTTAAAAGGGTCCTTTGGAAAGGCAAGTGTCCTTTAGAGAAATTGTAAATGTACCTTCAAAAAAATTATGCAGACAATTTGTCTGAAAGAAATGTACTTAGGGTAAAAAGCCTCAAACAAAAAGTCTAAAAGAATTCAATAAGACATCTAAAAGAAAACACTTGAGCAAAACCCAAAATAAATCTTCCTTGAATAAAACCCAAAATAAATTGAACACTTAGTCAAAATAAATGACCTGAAGGCTTAGCAAAATACAAAAACAAATTGTTTGAAGGAAAGACTTGTGCATTTTCTATGGGTTTTATATAAGATACCTCTCTCAAATGAAACTTCATTACTGAGTCCAACCAAAGACATGGACAGGTGATTGAAAGGATATGGGTGCCCAAAGGCCAAAATTTGGTCAAATAATTGGTGACTCATAGGGGTAGTATGCCTATTATACTGACCAAACTAGTATCCTTATCCAACTTAGGGATAATGGAGTCCATGGATTTCTTGAAGATGACTAACAAGGACTTTTCCAAAAAAACACACAAGGAAACCCACCACACAACAACAAGACCAAGCAAAGACAAGGACAAACTCAAACATGTGCATAATAACTTAGGGAACACAAGGAAAACAAGAAAATGTGTACAACAAAAATAAGAGAAGTATCAATAATAATGATTTAAATATATCCCATGGACTAGGACATACATTTTCTCTCCATCCAAATTTTAAAGTTGTAAAGCATTGTGTTGTTTGCACTATGTGATCACATATGGGCCACTCCACAAAGCATCAAACTTTTTGTGTATTCCAAGCTTGGCTCTATCTTCATTCCATTTTATTATGATGTCTCCTCTAAAAATCCTTGGCATGCGATTCTTGTCAAAATACTTCTTTTTTTGTTGTTGGTGAGTAGTCATGGTGTGCATAGCTTGATCTCTTATCTCCTCAAGCTCCATCAACTCACATAATCTAACCTCCAGGTTATCATTCTCCATCAATTGCAGCTGATAGGTAAGATCTAAATCTAGTAACTCAATTGAGATAGGAAGTCTAGATTCCCTTCCATACACAAGTATGTATTGTGAGCTCCCAATTGCTCTCTTTGGAGTAATTTTATTAGCCCAAATGACTATCTTCAGCTTGGTATGCCAAGTCCTTTGATTCTCCTCCATTATTCTCTTAATGATCCTAATCAGGTTCTTATTTATGGACTCAACTAGTTCATTTCCTTGAGGATAGTAGTTGGAGGATGTGTTCAGATAGATGTCATGCTTTAAAGCCCATTTACTTATCCTTGTTCCTAAGAAGGCTAATGCATAATCTAAAATGATTATTGAAGGAGCTCCAAACTTGGTTACTATACCTTCATAGAAGTCAAGAACTAATATTTCATTGGCCTCTTTCAAAGCTATAGTCTCCAACCATCTCATGAAGTAATCAGTGGTAGTCAACACTCATTTGTGGCCAACACTAGAAGGAGGATTGATCAGACCTATGAAATCCAAACCCCATTGCATGAAGGGTTGCTCAACCTCAATTGGATGAAGGGGAAAGGTAGATAGCTTTTGTTTGTCATAAAACATAGCACACTTTTGGCATTTCCTTACCCAAGAATGGTTGTCCCTGAAAAGGCTAGGCCAAAAATAACTATCCTTTATAATCTTAGCAGCTATGGTTCTTGGACTAAATTGACCACCAACTAGTCCATCATGAAAATCATGTATCACTTTGTCAATCTAATCTGAATTAATGTATCTCAAAAACACACCTAAAAAATATTTTCTAAATAACACTCCATTAACCAGCACATAGGGAATGGATTGTAGCCTAAAGTACCTTATCTTGACCCTATCAAGATCTTATGGACATCACCAGTTTGAAGGAAATGAATCATGTCGTGTGTCTAGATCCTTGTGGTTGAAGGTACCATTATTTTATGATCATCATGAAATGCCAAAACAACCTCATTTTTTTCTTTTAAATCTAAATCAAGATTCTCGCATAGTCCTTTTCCTTTCACTAACTTGGTTATTTTGATCTCCACATCATATTCAATCACTTTGGTAATCCAACCTGCTCTTTTTTCATTCAAATCTCTTCTCAATATAAAATATTTCACACCAAGATGAGGTAAAAAAATATGAATCTTGTTATTAGATAACATATGTCTGAACTTCTTTAAGTTCCTTATAACTAAAAGCACTTGTTTATCCACATATGTATATCTTGTCTCATAACCTTCTAGACCTTGACTGAAGAAGGCAATAGGTTGTTCCAAATTTCATCATTATCTTGAGTAAGCATGGTAGAGATTACCTCTTCATTCCCAAAATTATACAATTTGAAGTCTTTGGAGAAGTTATAACTTGCAAAAGTAGGGGCCTGGGCAATGGATTGCTTGATTTCTTCAAAACTTTCCTTCCTCCTTCCTATCCAAATGAATATCTCATCCTTCCCCATCATGGAGGTTAAGGGCTTGACCATGTTAGCAAAATCAAGATTGAACCTCCTAATGAAATTTATCTTACCAAATAAGCTTTGTAGACCCTTTTTATGCTTAGGTAAAGACAATGCTAAAATAACATTCACTCTCTCTTGATCAATAGACAGACCTTTCTTAGAAATAATATGGCCTAAGAGTTTACCTTCATGAATATCAAACACACACTTCTTTGGGTTTGGAGAGATCCCAAACTCTCTACACCTCTCAAAAATCTACCTCAGGTGCTTCAAATGATCATTTGTGTCCTTGAAGAAAACTATCACATCATCAAGATAAACTAATAAAATGCCATTGATTAGTCCTTGGAAATCCATATCCATTGCACATTGAAAAGTAGCTCTAGTATTTGAAAATCTAAATGGCATCTTCTTATAGTCATATATGTCCCATTTGGTGGTGAAAGTTGGTTTGTATTGGTTGCTTTCTTTCATCAGAATCTGATTGTACCCAAAATAACCATCTAAGAGAGAAAACCTCTCACTACCTGTCACCACTTGTAGAATTTTCTCCATAGAAGGGAGTGGATAATGATCTCTCAAAGACACTCTGTTTAAGTCCCTGAAGTCCACACACAACCTAAACTCCCCATTTTTATTTCTAATAGGGACTAAGTTGGCCAACCAAGAAGAATGCTTGATGGGAAAGATGATTTTAGAATCAATCAATTTAGTGAGCTATTTCCTCATGAGAGGCTCAATCTTTGGATTGATTGGCCTTTGTCTTTGCTTGATGGTTTGGGCATTTTCATCTAACTCTATAGTATGTTGATCCAAGCTTAGATGAAAATCCTTAAGATCACTATACTCCCATGCAAAAATATCACTAAACTCCTTGCATAGTTTAATGAAATCATGCTTCTCTTGACTAGTGCATACGTTTCCAAGAGGAAGTAACTTATCTTTGAAGATCTCTACCCTTTCATAGTTATCTTTCTTGATTTACATGCTTGCCTTCTCCTTATTTAGCTAGTCATCCTCATTGAATATGCTTTCAAGAGTCACTAAGCCTTTGGGTATAAGCCATTTTCACTTCACTAGCTCACACAGACTCAAAAAGACCAAGAATGTCAACTTTGAGTCAACTCCTTGATCATACCTCAAGACTAGGAATCCATTAAAATGAATGTACAGAGTTAATAAAATCCTTTTATCACCACCAAGCTCTTAAATTCATACTTAAACACCTGATCATCTTCCCAAATCATCTTCTCACTCCAACTAGTTTTTGTTCACTGTTTGCACCATTTCCATTCTAGCAACTAGTAAACTTTGAAATTATAGAAATTTGACACAAAAATATGAATCCATATGAAAATTTCCATGAATTTTTGAGTAAATTATTTTGCTTCATCACACACTCATTGGTTCATTTGGTCATTCATAAAAATCTCTCACAATATCAAAAACACTATTAACAACCCATTTTTTGTGGGACCTACACACTATTGAGAGACAAAAAATATATTTAAAACAATATTTAAGAGTCATATATATCCTCAAGTCATCAATTTTTATCACCCAATCCATTTTGAGCCCAAAAAATCAAGTTCTTATCTATCGGGTCTAAGACTAGGTTTTTATCTATTTAAAACCTCCTTAGCTTCTTAACGATCATTCATAAATTTGTGCCACTTAAATCCTAAACCAATGCTTGGAAAAAATTCTTAGGTACATTACCAAACTACTCAAAATATTTCATCTTCCCATGAAAACCTTGCACATGCCAACGAACACAATAAATTCCTTCTCAAGCTCACTAGACACCATTCGAGCACCCTCTGAAGCATATGAAGTCATTTATAACTTTCTCTCTCATCCACTACTGACCTAAAAAATTATCAACATGATTTTAAAAACTTTACTAACAATATCCCATGTAGATATATATTCAAACATCCTAAAAATTCTCATTGACCCTTCACAAGGCCTCACAAGCTCACATAGGCCAACTAGGCCAATAGTGAAGTTGTCATGTAGACCACTTGCCACCTCTTGAAAACCATAAAACTGACCTTTAAAAATCTTTTACATGTCCAAAATTCATATTAAAATCACACTAACCTCCTCACCATGGCATACAAGCCATAGTGCTCAAAACCCCATAGGCAATCATGCATGAACAAACCTACACAACACAAACTGAATTATATACCTCATGAAGACCAAATGAAACCACTCTCAAATGTATAGAACATTCAAAGATCATTTATTTCCTTGTATTTCAATACCATACCATGATCCATTATACCCAATCATGCCTCCATAAAATCAACTACTCCCACAATCTTTCACTTAGCAATCAAGACTTAGTTGAGTACTAAGATCATGCATATCAGACTAAGAGCACTCTCATGCCACTTTGTCATCACCAATTCCACTTGACATAAATGAAAACACATTACTTCCACCAATATCCTATCAATATCCCCATTTGTTATTGATAACAACACCTCTTTTTCTCTCCCCCCCTTTGTCAAAATGATAAAGTGGATTCATCTACCAAACATGATCTTTTAACATTAATCAAGAAAATTAATAACATAACCAAGAGCACATATCTTTTAGTTATTCATCCTTAGATCACACCAACTATCATCATCAGATCACAAATCACCCATAGTGCTCCCCCTTAGATCAAGTTCCGTTCAAGAACAAACTCAGGTCATATCTCTAATAGGCCAATAAGATCCTTGAACATATCACCAATTTCTTAGCAACACATCTCCCCATAGGACCCTGATCCACTTTGAAGGACCCCCCTTAGTATATACAACCAATTCATATCTATAGGACCTCTAAAAACAACTATCACTACTTTAAACAGTAATAAGAGCATCAAAACATCATGCAAGCTCACGTACCTTTACTCTTAAAGCACCATATAGAACACCAAGATCACTCTAGACATATCACCATACCTGAATCATGCTTAGAAAAGACCAACATACTCATTTTGAATCAATAAAACCATCCTTTTATGTAAATATTTCTCAATATTGTTCAATTTCTCCATTAGGCCTACTTAGACCTCTTGTAGCCCTGTCTGGCCACTACAGACCTCATAACTTTCTTCCCTAATCACTTCAAGCCTTGAAACTTCATATCTAAAGTCCAATACCATTCTCCCTTAGACATGCCAATAATGAGCCTTCAACTCATCTTCCTTAGCATACTTCCTTCTTTATCCTACTAACCAATTAGGCCTCCTTAAAGATGAAAACTTGAATAAATTTAAATATGCTCACCTTTAAACCACTATAAGACTTTTTTCAACTACACATTTGTCCCATATAATTTATTTGAATAATTTAGAACTCAACTCCAAAGAATGGCCACTTTTCAAAACATGCCTAAATGACTAGGCCTTCAAAGTGAACCTTGGTCAAAGGTCAACCTCTAGTAAAAACCATAGCTTGAAACTTCTTCCACACCTGTAGGTCACATATCCACATTTCTGGACCAAAATTCAAGCTCCCATTCCATGGGGAACCATGACTTCCTATAAGCCATCAAACACATGCTCTTGCGAAGAAAACCCAATCACCACTCAAAACACTCCACCTAGTACAAAAGGATTCATCCACCTATGAAACCACATGGGATAAGTCTAAAATACCTTTGAATACCTTCTTGAGCAATAAATACTTCATGATACATCTTCATTCTTCAAATGACCTTGAAATCAAGTAAACTGTGCATGCTGGCCACAATCTACAACAATCACTTTGACTAAATGGTCAAAAACACACCTGGGCACCTCATCAGCATCTTAAATAAATATTTCCTCCTTTTAAATATCAAAATCAACTTTAATCATTTATTAAATGCCTTACATCCATCATAAAACACCATAAGAGCACCTTGGGCACCTTCTAAATACTCATTACTACCAAAATTGGTCAACTCAGACTTTTGACCATAAAACTCATATCTAATCATATCAATACCTCAAACCACCTAGGAATGACTTATAAAAACCTTTATCAAGACCTCATACAAACCACTTCTTCCTTATCCTTCAAATTACCACTCAACCAAGGCATCAAAATTTGATTAAAAAATGCACTTTAAGACCAAAGGACATGAGCATACCTTTAAAAAGCATTCTTGCTTCCAATTATATTCTTGGGTTAACTTTGAACATTTGAGAAAATAAGGAAAAACTCCCATATGATCCTTAATCCATCAACCATCTTTTTTTTTAGACACTTCAAGCTATTATGGTTAAAACCACTGCAAGACATCTTCTTGGTCAACACACAACCATGCTAGGTCTGAGAGACATCATATACTGTGAAAAACTACAACCATCAAGAGCACTAATTTAACTCTCCTTAAAATTCATAATAATCTTGTGAAGAATTATTCAATTATCCTTATATCATTCTCCCTTTTATGAAACATCTCATCTACAAGGTACATACTCAAAGACAATTCTTGAAACAACATTCTTCAACCTATGCAATAAGCATACTCAAAACCCTTGATAACACTATCATATACTTTGATCAGTCAATTTGAGAATCTAAGGTTATAACTAAACTTATAAATTTAAATTAGCCTTGTCATATACTATCAAATCACCATTAGGCTATATTTCTTCTTCAATTGTAAACCTCTGCCTTTCAGGACACCTGCATATATTTGTACCTGAGAGACCATCTTCATAAGCCCTACCATAAAACTCAAGTTTGATCTTGGATTTGGATTCAGTATAGTCTTTCTTATTTGAACCTACTAGTGCCATCATTCAAACTTACATGCAGACTTCAATCCTAATCTTTACAAATGTATCCATCACTATAAAAAAGATGAACCATGTCTTCATCATACCTAAAGCTACTTAGGATCACCTGTAGGCTGTTAAGCCTCCTTCAAAGGTCTATCTCTAATAAAAATTAATGGAAGTAGCTAATAATATGGGGGTGAATTAGTTTCTAAATTATTTACTTTAAATTTCATTACCATTCTATTGAAGCAAACAATTAAGCATAACATGAACATATCAACACATGAACAAGATCAAGAGCAAATAACACAAGTACACGTCATCTAAGTGGGAAACCCTCTAGGGGAATAAAATCCACTCTCAAGAATGAAACCAATCGACTAATTTTCCTGTAATGATAAATCAAACATGAGACTTTAGTGAAGCATCCACTTCACAAGGAACACCAACCCCTTAATTTAGTCCAGCTCTAACTAGACCTTTAGCTAGCTCCAACTAGCAAGGAGGATACAACCCCCTAGGTGATTAATCACCCACTAAATCACCTCTACTATGATGTATACCTTTTCTCTGATGTCTTATACACCTCATTATGACCTTATCCTTGCTCACACACTTGAAAACCACTTCACTTCTCAAGGCAGGCACACCTACCTCATTCACTCAATATGGTCACACTTTAGACTATTAGGTCTAATTACTTGTTAGCTCATAAAACTAATCAGTCAATAATGGCTTATCTTCTTCACCCTTTTATGGTACTAATTTAATTTGTCCTCTTTAAAAGGCTCTGCCATTTACTTGAATACTCTCTCCTCTCTCACACACACAACTAGGCTAATTTGTCCTTGTATATATATCACTCCATCATCTAAACCATCTTGTTCAGCCAATATGATTACCATGCTTGATATATATATGAAATATATCCTCATACATTCCAAAAACCCACCACAAAAACTCCATAGGTCATCCATACTTCAAATGGCACCTATCTAACTACAAGGCTACACTAGGCCCAATTAGCCCTTATAGGTCATTCACTACATATGACCGTTTCCATGAAAAATAGACCTCACGAAAGAATAATAAAAACTTATATATGATAACAAAAATTAATTCACACCTTTTCATATCCCAACAAGGTCCCATACATCAAATATACTTAGAACTCACCATTAGGCCTAATATGACTAATAGGTCTAAAACCACGTGCTCACACATTGAGCAAGACAAACACTTTGGTCTTCAACAAAGGCATAAAAAATATCAGAATGTATCCAAAAAAACCATTTCACACTTCCCAAAATTTCCAATCCACCTGGAATGCCAAACCACTACTCCATCCAAGCCATTCTCACTCTCGCTCCAAGACCTGTAAATACCCAAAAAATACTGCTTTAAAGAACTAAAGAAAGATATTCATTTATCTACCTGAAAATATGATATAAACACATTAATATGTCCTAAAATACTCAATAAACACATCCAAATCCATTTTTTACCATCACACATCTCAAAACCATCCAAACTAACCCATTCAAGATGACCACTGAAACTGGTCATGCACTCCAGAAACACAATCAAAGAACTTTGACTACTCCAACCAAGCTAGAGACAAAAATTTAAGACCAAGGCCATTTAATAAATATATATTACTTATATAATATTAAAAATCTTTTACTCACCTTCAAATCTACTCAAATCACCTCGAATAGCCTCTCTAAATAGTCCACTTCGAATTGCTTGCAAGCTCCAAAAAAAACTAGTCATGCAAACATGACTTTATGTCACCTCAAATGGAGTCAATAAGATCTTACAAGGCATTAAATATATCCTATATAAATCTCCTTCAATTATATCATAGGATCTAATAGAAAAAACTCTTCTATAAGCCATTTTCACTTCACTATCTCACACAGACTCAAAATGACCAGGAAGGTCAACTTTGAGTCAACTCCCTAATCATACCTCAAGAATAATAATCCATTAAAATTCATTTATAGAGTGAATACATTACCTGAATCACCACTAAGATCTTAAAATCATCCCTAAACACCTGATCATCTTCCCAAATCATCTTCTCACTCTAACTAGCTTTTGTTCACTGTTTGCACCATTTCCATTCTAGCGACTAGTCAACTTTGAACTTATATAAATTTGACACAAAAGATGAATAAATATAAAACTTTCAATTAATTTTTGATTCAAGTCCTGGGCTTCATCACACACTTATTATTTCATCTGGTCATTCGTATAAATCTCTCACAATATCATAAACACTGCCAACAACCCATTTTTTATGGGACCCACACACTGTCAAGAGAAAAAAAATACATTAAAAAAATTGGAAGATTATTATACATCCTCCAATCATCACTTTTTATCAGCCAATCCATTCTGATCCCAAATAATCAATATCTTCTTTATTGGGTCTAAGATTAGGTTTTTAACTCTTAAAAACCTCTTTAGCTTCTTAACGATCATTAATAAAGTTGTGCCCCTTAAATCCTAAACCAATGCTTGGAAAAAATTATTAGGGACCTTCTAAAAATACTCCAAATATCTCAAATTCCCATGCAAACCCTACACATGCCAATGAACACAAGAAAGTTCTTCTCGAGCTCACTAGACACCATTCGAGCACCCTCTAAAGCATATGAAGTCATTTTTGACTTTCTCTCTCATCCACAATTGACCTCAAAACTTATCAACATGATTTAAAAAACTTTACTAACCATATACCATGCATATATATAGTCAAACATCCTAAAAACACTCATTGACCCTTCATAACGCCTCACAAGCTCACCTAGACCAACTAGGCCAATAGTCAAGTTGTCATGTAGATCACTTGCCACCTCTTGAAAACCATAAAACTAACCTATTAGAATATTTTACATGTCCAACATGAATATTACAAGCACACTGAGCTCTTCACCATGGCATACAATCCATAATGCTCAAAACCCCATAGGCAATCATGAATGAACAAGCCTACAAGGCATAAACTGAACTGTATACCTCATGAAGACCACATGAAACCAATCTAAAATGTATATAACATTCCAAGATCATTTATTTACATGTATTTCAATACCATACCATGTTACATGCTATCCACTCATGCCTCCATAAAATCAACTACTCCCACAAGCTTCCACATAGCGATCAAGACTTAGCTGAGTACTAAGATCATGTATATCAGACCAAGAGCACTCTCATGCCACTATTTCATCACCAATGACACTTGACATCAATGACAACACATCACTACCAACAATCTCCCAATAATGAAGACCACTTATGTTTACCAAAAACAACAAGCATTTTATCCACAACAAACTTCATAATATTTTCCATTAATACTTTTGTTATAGATTATTTTGAAGGTAATGCATAAAGAATAGGTATATTTGGTATAAAAAGGAAATAATTATAATAATGTACAAAATTCAATAACAAATTAAGTGCAAATAAGGCACACAAATATTGACTAATATTTTCTCCAAATGATGATAGAAGCTTACTATTTTAATGAAATCTTAAGTAGGGTTCAACTGGAACATACCATATTAAATGTTTATTTTATACTTCATAATCTAATTCATAATTAAAACATCTATACATAAAGTGGTAGATTGTTGAAAGAGAAGGAGTATTATCATTTTATATATGGTGTTTTTATATTTTAACATACATCAATGGTAATATTAAGATTTTGTAAATGACAATTACATAAACCTCAACTTAAATTATAACCTTTTAAATCTTATAATAATTTTATGGAGCCCATCTTGGGTATATCTCGTGTAATCCCATACACTTTATAAAAAATTAACACCGTTATATGTTTTTTGATAGTTTAAAAAACATTGATGATAATATTAAGGGTCTTTAAATGATAAAACAAAACCTCATACAAGAATTCCAAACACTAATCTATAGAGAATTTGTAAGTAATGCCCATTGAGAATCCACATACATAAATTGGCAACCTATCATTTCATTACAAACATATCATATGATTACATTCCATATTAAACATCAATGAATGTTCAATATTAAACATTATTGAAATCCATAGTTATTTTATTTCACTTTGCCAACATTTCAACAATATTTGTGTAAAATTCCATAATTAAACATAACATAATAGTCAAAAACGTAAATGTGAATTTATTGTATTCCAAATGGGGTTGGTAAAGGATCGCCATTACATATAAACTCTACTAGCTTACATCCTCAGAACTAAACTTAATTTTTCTTCCCCAAAATTCCACTGGTACTTAGGCTCATCCATCAAAATTACCCACAAATGTTCTCACACCTTGTATTTCAATGTTGTAGCTCTTATTCACATATGGAAATCATTCCATTTTAATTTATGTTTAGGGCCTCGACTATCTCTCCACTTCATTCACAGAGTGACTTTGTGTACACATTGTTGATATCAAGAATGACACACTTTGTTATAAAGTTGTAACTTCTCACCTCTAAGTGCAAGATTTGTATGGTATAACCCATCACTCTTCATGGTCAAATTCTCTAATACTCAGTTCTTCTCAGCTACTACACTTTACAATGTATCAACAATTTCCCTTATGCTTTAAATAAGGTCAAATAAAATTGTTTTTCCCTACCTTTTTTATTAGGGCTAGTGAGATTTTAACACCAACATGATATGCCATTGACATAATGCCCTCACATCATCTTTGCAAGATCTTCCATGTCAAAGGTTTTTTTGGCATCTACTTTCTCAACTTCATTTTTTAGGGATACTATATAAATACATGACTAATTAAATTATGAAATTCAATTAAAATTCAAACAAGATAAGCAAAAAAAACAACATAATAAGATTATAAAATATGCAAGCTATGTGAGTTAAGATATGAAAAATAAAACTTGTCTACATAAACTAGGATATTCACAATAAGCATAACAAGCTTATAAAAAGCTTAACTAATTTAACTGAACTAATCTAATAATTAGAAACAACATGAGGTGTTCTCATATTTGGTGAAGGAATACAAATACACATTAAGCCTAAAATATAATTTTAATGAAATTGATATTCAATTTCACTATTACTCATACATTTGTTTCATAATATAAGACCTTTATTCTTTTTCACATCTCTATCATGAGTGTATTCATACATATTATAATAGTAAGTCAAAAAACATATTTTCTTCTCTAGTTTATCAATATCTACTTACAATATCAAGGCAAGAACAAAATAACCAATGGAAGAAATACGTATGCACTATTAAATTATGACTGACAGATTTTTATCTTACTAAAATGGATATTGGCATACTTCCCATAGTTTACACAGACTCTTGGGTCACTTCATTAGCATTATTAATAACTATTGTCTAAAATTACCATGTGAACACTTCATAATTCGCGTGATAGTTATGACTTTAGTTTACATAATATAAAACCTTAGAGACCATCATAAATAGGCATAAAATTCACATCAAAACCACATGGAGACAACATACAAGACTATATCATCATGATTAAACAAGATTATTTGACAATGTGAAATGAAGTGTGTACATTTTGCATGATACTAACCATTAACGGAGCTAACAATGGGGATCCTTGAATGAAGGGATGACTGAGCTAAGAGAGCTCTATTTTAGAAGATGCAAGATTAGAAAACAAAAAAAAATTGAGGGAAAAAATATTGTGAAAGGAATGACCCATAAAATATAAGACTTAAGACCCAGACCAAGGCTTGTCTCTAAAAAATATTGTCAATAAAGTTTATAACTGCTGAGCACCATTTATTCAAATATCTTTCTGAGGTCATGAATCAAGGTTTAAGTGTGATTCATTGTAGAACAAGGTTAAAACTTATTTAACATAGATCAATCAAATGGATAACACTTTAAATAATATTTATGTTGTGTTTAAGAAAGGTTTGTTCCTAGATATCAAGATTATGAATATGTTTCATGTGAATTTATGTCAATATTTTACACTCATATGAGAGGATCTTAAAATAAATGCCTTAGGACATGAGAGTTATGGTGTCTCTTATTTATTATTTGAAATAAAATATCTTAGTATTATTCAAAGGCACTCATATTACCTCAACATTCTTAGTAGACAATAAGCTTATAACTACCCAAAGGTTTATATGGTATCTCAATAGTTTCATGAAACAATTCAAGAAAAAGGCAAAAGCCAAGAATTAATTGACTTAATTACATATGCCAGGGAGAAAATTGATAGGGATTTTGTAATATAACTATATGTGGGAACTCGATTAACTAATCATTCAAAATTTACAACTCAAGTATATTTGTTTATATTTCATATCAACAATTTTGTTTGATAAAGCCTAAACCTTTGGTTAATAGAGGCTACAATAAATCACATGAATGTAAGTGATTTAATTAAAAAATAAATCTCAACTTAAAATAGTATAAAATAAATTGAAGGAAAGTATCTAAATTAGTTAGTCAAGAACTATGTTTCTTGTTCTTTATTCTTTGTTTGAAGGAGGCTAAAAAATAAAATGAATACAACTACATTAACAAAGGTAGGATGTAATAAATTAAATAAAAACATGTTAAGCAATACAATTAATTTTGATTTACATTAGTTGTCTAAGACATTTGTTTCTTATTCTTTATTCTTGGTTTGAGGGAGACCACAACAAATCAAAGGAATGCAACTACATTAGAAAAGACATGCTACGATAAATTAAATAAAAACTTGTTAAGCAAGACCATTTTTATTTTTCGATATGGGTTGGGCCTAACCATAGCAGTCCCCTCAACTTCTCCTTGAGTTTTAAGATAAATTAAATGAAATCATTAAAACAAAGGTCATTATTATTTATTCCTAATTTTAGTAATAGTACCACAAATCAAATGAATATAACTTCATTAACAAAGACATGATACAATAAATAAATGAGGCATGCCAAAGAATACCATTATTCTTGTTCTACATTTGAGATACTAAAACAATCAAATGGATATAAATAGATTACCTAAAACCTTTATTATTTATTCAAGATAGTCTAGGCTTATCTATAATATCCTTCTCAGCATCTCAAGTATAAATATAGATATCCCCATCAATTTGAGGGCCTATATATAATTAATATCATCCTCATGAGAGATGTATCAACCAATCAAAATATTGATAAAAATAACAAAACATAAAATACTATGGTTCAAATTTCAAGGAATAAATTTAAATTAATATATAAGAGAAGGAATAAGAGTTTATGAAAAATCTATTGATCCCTTGACCAAAGGTAAAATAAATTGAATAAAGGCATGGATCATAAATATTAGACCATCAAAATCTCAAGTTCTATAGCCTAAACCGAATAAAGATGGCATGATTAATAATTATGCTTAAATATTTATGAAAAAAATTTAAAATAAACTAAAATAAATTTATTTAAATAAAACATTTCTATATATTATTATTGAGCATCCAAAAATGTATTAGATAATCTCACCCCTTACATCACCCTTGCTTCATTTGACAATGCCCCTACTTGGAGACAACCTCTTCTAGTTCGTTTGATCCAACTTATAGCTTCATATTATTGGAAATGATTCATGGATGATGGATCAGGGATGAGAAAGTGGAAATGGTTCATGGGGGGCATGCAAGTTTTTAATAATACCCCAAAATGGGTGATACGATGTTTAAAAATTCAAATCATTGTTATTAGTATTATACATCACCATTTTCAATCATCATTTAAAGTTGCACTCCATGTTGGTTGCTCCACATCAAAAACTTTATTAATTTTTTTTGGCCTTTAGAATTAGTGTTAGGGGTGTTAATGGAGGTTTTGATTTAGAGGCTTTTCAATGCCATTGGGAGGATGGTGGGGCCTAGACCTACCACACCAACACGTACTAAGTATGTGCATGTTGGTTATTGTCATCCTAAAATTGTTAAATTATTTTGAATAAATACATGAACAATAAAGATACATCACAAGTTAAAAAATATAATAAATAATGTTATATAAATTCATCTACTATAAAATTTCCATATGTTCGAACATAAATTTGTAGCAAGCATCTCTTGTTTCCCATTCCCTTCATAGCTAAATACATATGAATCTTTATTGCCATTCGATGGTGATGCAATCTTAGGTTTATAGGTGTGACTACATGAAACTATAAATATGGTGAGTGAGGATAAAATTTAATGTGTGTTAGGATGGTTTGAGACACATTCCTTGATCATACAAGGCATTTTCATAACATAGGCATTGAAACATGGTGATCTAGGCACATTAATAGTATTGTTTTGCACTCCATATATGAATGTATGGTGTGTTTTAAGTAAGTGTCTAAAAATCATGGAAGAAAAGGCAATAGGATATGATGGTACCAAAAAAACATGGATGTATGGTGGAAAATCATAGTCACCAGGAAATGCTAATACTATATAAAGGCCAAAGTAGTGTGGTACCAACAAAAAGAAAAAGCAATAACAAAAAAAAACACAAC
This sequence comes from Torreya grandis, assembly GCA_037957365.1. Taxonomy (NCBI): domain Eukaryota; kingdom Viridiplantae; phylum Streptophyta; class Pinopsida; order Cupressales; family Taxaceae; genus Torreya; species Torreya grandis. The sequence goes on along the minus strand of JARHVA010000252.1, from coordinate 2,976,971 downwards.
ACTAAGAGAACAAAAAAAAACAACCCTCAACAAGGGAAACCAACCACCAACTTAATTTGAATCAAAATCAACCAAAAGGTGCTCTCCCACAGTCCTGCCATAAACATTAGGTACTGGAAGGCTATCCAAATTAACATGTCCTTGCTAAGTAAAAATAATAGGTGAGGGAAAGTAGTTAATATTCTCGAGCAACTACACGTTATAATCCTTCACAACATCCACCAGGCCCTCAATGTCATTCTGGTTACCTTTGTTGATCACCTTCTCCAACTTTAAAATCATCTCATTGACAAAGTCATTACTAATTTTACTTTGGTTAAGCCCTGAATCACTTCAAGTCACCAGAAAATCACCTCCACAATAGGATCAATGGGTGGCAAAATGATAATATCAGGGACATAGAGGGACTTAGAGGTAGACTTAGACACCCCTCACAAATGGACCCTTATAATTATATTCTTGTAAGGCAGAAATCACATCTTTATTTGCAATAAGCCAAGCCTTAGTCTTGTTCATATTTGAATATGAAGACCCAACCCCAACAACATTAGGATCCTCTGCTTACTCAAAATAGGTAGACTTCATGATTTCCCATTTAAAATCTAACACTTGAACTTCCACAACAGTGTCATGACTAAATCTCCAATCATGAGGAGTCATTCTCATATACCCACTAGTGTCTAAAAAATAGTTGGAAGAAATATTTAACATGCAAGTCTTCAAAAACATCTCCAACTCAAATTATCAAATCTTGAGCTATGTAGAGATCTACACATAAATAAGTCTAGAGGTAACTTCAACATTGAATTTACTAAGCACCCTAGCTTTAGATTGGAAAAAATCCAAGTTCTTTTGCTTCCAAATATACCACAAGATTTCAATAGAAAAAATAAACCAAAATTTATGTAAAAAATAATGGACCTTCTTTAGAATAAATATAACCAAAATCAATGTTGATCCATAGAATGTCACAACCAAACACAATACTTCAAATTTTAAGACAACAGTTACAAACATTAGCAACAAAAAGGCAATTAAAGAAAATACGCTCAATAGTTTCCACTTTACCATTAAACAAACAATAGGGAAGACCATAGCCAAAATTTCAAATCATAGACCTAACAACAAGCTTTTTATACAATAACATCCATATAAAATAAGGCTTATCAGGTTCAAGACAATAAGCCCAAATCACACAAAATACAAACATCTAGCTATACAAAGGGTCATAAACATGCCAAAGATAGTTGAGACTAAGGTAAATGCTTTTGGAGAAATCAAGATTATTATAAAACATTTTAGTGGTAAATTCAATTATAGGAAATCAGTTAATCCATTTAATGTTACCCCAAAAATCATCTTCCTCATCATATGTAGAAATAACTTTGACCGAGTGAAGAGCTTTATAAACCAGAGTGAAAGTTCTTCTATGTGAACTAGGAATTTTAAACCTAGTTTTAATTCATTCCAAGAGGCCCAACCATTGTGAGAGAAAAGATCCCTGAAGCTCTTCAGACCTTTGGAAAACCAAAAAAACACTGAGAACTCCTTGGTTAATACAAGATGATGTTTGTTGATATTAAAATTCCACCATATAGACTTATACCCCCAACACCTTGATCCTAGCCCATTGAACATCTAAGGAGCAACAACCAAGTGTTTAATCATTACCCAAGCCTTTCAAATAAAACATAAAATAGGAGACCCCATAACCTTGATAGAGAAGGACCCAACTAAAAGGTCCATTATATGAAGACCTTTCCGATTTGGCTTACCTTTCTGGAAACATCTCGAAATATTATTCCTTGTCAAGACTTTAAATGGCTCATCCCTATTCAAAGATCTAATGATCCATTTTACAAAAAGAGTGATTCCTTAAAGTCTCAAGTCCTTCAACTTGAGGCCCCTGAGGTACCTACGAGATCAACAAACCTTCCATACCATGATGTGTCTTTTATTATTACCTTACCATTAGACCAAATAAAGTCCCTAACGATGGTGTGCGAGAGGTTAATTTGAGATTTATTAAAGAGACAACAAGAGGCATAAAAAAATTATAGGAGGATAACACCTTTTGGTAAACTTGGATTCTTCCTAGAAGAGAAAGAAGATGACATTGTCATTTTCCAAACTTTTTGTTAATATTGACATATAACCAGTCCTACATCTATTTAAAACAAAGCAACAAGGAAAAATGGATACTTAAATATCTAACCATCTAGTTTGGAACTTTCTGATCCCAACTAATTTGGCAGATTCTTCTCCTAACCAATCATAAAAGACTTGTGTAGGGCCACCTTTGACCCAAGGGGTAGAGCAATAAATATCCAACCTAAGAAAAACTTGTTAAAAATTATCATTCTCAAGTATAGTAAACAAGGTGGTGTCATTAGCAAAAATAGCATCAATCAATTCAGAGTCATCAAGTAATTAGATACCCTTAACTGGAGGACCCATAATAATAATTCTCAAAAGGTAACGCATGGATTCATTCATAAAAAAATAAAGAGGGGGTCGATGGGCAACCTTGTCCAATGGATCTCTAAAGCTCGATAAACCCAATAAGCTCACCATTAATTTTGATGATAGTAGAGGCATATTTAAACAAGACATTAACCATTCTACAAAACCTATCTTGGAAACCAAAAAAAATCAAATCAAATTGATAAATGGCCATTTTATTCTATCATATACTTTTTCAAAGTCAGGAAAGATCATACCAACATATTGCCTAGAATCCTGATCCCAATACATATTCTCCTAGCTTGAGATAAGGTAATCCAAAATGTATTTTGCCTTCAATAAATCCAGTCTAAGTATCATAAATAATAGTAGGGAGTAGAGGGGATATTCTCATAGCCAGAAGCTTAGCTAGGATTTGTAAGAGATATTCAAAAGGGTGACAAGCCTGTATTTTTAAAATTGAGTAAGATCCTCATCCTTGGGAATGAGTTTGATAATACCTCTATTAATCTAAAAACCTAGGGATGTAGTCTCAATGGCTTCCCTATAAATATCAAGACAATCAAGTGCAATCTAGCCTTTATTTGCCTTGTATAATTTAGCAGGGAACCCAACAATCCCTGGGGCTTTATCATACTTCAATGAATCAATTGTGGCTTTTACCTCATCCAAGGAGATTTCACTATCAAGTAATGTAACATGTTCATTAAAAACATTATTAAGAATACATTTAGCACAAAGGGCCCCGTTTGATCCCATTTTACTCAAGATAGGATTCAAATTTCTTTGATGTGAATTCACCACCATTATCTATCTTGAGTGCCTTGATGTGAGTTTGTGCTTCATTTTCAATCATTTATTAGAACTTTTTCAAACTATCAAAGGTTTATGATTTATTTTTCATAAATTATATCCATGGCATCCTGTTGTAGTGATCAATGAACATCATGAAGTACTTATGACCACCAATAGAGAGGATTGGAATAGAAAATAAGTCTAAATGAATAAGCTACAACTTTTTGTCTACTTTCCACTGTGACTTTATAAATGGTTCTCTTACATGTTTAACCAAGATGCAAGCTTCACACTTCTCATCTGATTTCATGGGTAATGTACGTAAGCCAAAAACACCATTTTTTAACATACAAATGCTATTATAGTGAGTGTGCTTGAATCGAGCATGCCACAACATGTTTGGAGACATTTCATATTCTACGAGATGAGCATAATTCCTTGAATTTGATGGCTCACCCTTGAGTTTTATAAGTTTCCCTTATTCAGATCCAGTCACGATGACTATGTTATCACTTTTCCTCTTAATTGTAACATCATAATTATTTAATAGAATGCAATGACCTTGTTTCCTTATGAGTGCTAGGGCCAAAAAGTTTTGTTTCAATTGAATAAGGTAGAGAACATTCTCAAGTTTATAGTCTGGAAGCCCTAGACACTTGAGTCAAATTATACCTCTTCCATGTGGTTACATACTTGATCTATCTACGAGGTATATTGAGCCACAACTTTATTCATTATACTTCTCAAAGAAGTCCATTCAAAAATTCATGTGTTGAGTGGCACTAGTATCAAGAACCCAAACATCAAACAATGAGGAACTGATCGAGACATTACTTGCTTCACCATTTGTACTATAAAATACACATTAGTTGGTGAATTGAGTTGAGTTTGACTCTTTTGAATATTTCTTTGAATTTACATCTTTCTTCTTATGATATGCTTCAATTTTATCGCATGGAGTCCTACAGTGATGAGTCTCATGGCTACCTTTTCTATCACATTGTTTGCAGTAGAGGCTTTTTTTATCCTTCCTTTTTGATTTTGACCACCATGATTTTCAATTTTGCCACATTTTTCCCTTGTGTCTTTGTTTGATGTTTTAGAGGAATTTGATTTGACATAGCAGATACTTTCCCCTATTCTGGTTTCAGTTTTCCTTCCAAAGGCCTTTTCTCTATCTACCATCTTTTCAACCAATTGGTTAATTATGAGAGTCTTCAACTGATTGCTTATTTTTAGAGACTCCAAATAGGTTGAATAATTTAGAATAAGAAATTTTATGAATGCGGTCATGTATATGTCAATTTTGACACTTGTTGCTTCAACATAATATTTGATAGCTCGTATCTCTAAAGCCAATCTCATCACATCACTATCTTTCAACTCTAGGTCGAATATATTTAATTGAAATTGAATGAATTCTAAATCTGAATGGGAGTCATATAGGTCTTTCAATTTTTGAAATGCTTCCCATGGTGTATTTCACCCCTGTATATGATGAAACACATCTTCATCTGCTAATGCCCTCATCAAGGCCAAAGCCTTTTGGTTTTTCTACTTACATGTCTAAGTGTCCTTTGCATTCCCTATTGATTCAACTGGTTATTTTTCCCCATCAAAAATATCAAACCATAGATCATTGAAGATGAGTGTGTTCTCCACTTGTCGAGACCATTGTAGCCAATTATCTTTACTAGCCAAGGTAGTGTCGATAATAGATTTGATGGAATGCATGGTTTTGAGTTTTTGAGATTTAGTTTAACCCCAATTGGTTCCTTATCACTCCAAAATGTTCCCCTTTTCTATATACACAAAGGTAATGAAAAAGATTCACTTTGTCATTAACACCAGATTAAAAAGAAAACCTCATACATCAATTTTTCTTAATTTTTGGATTTACATTTTTTGACATACACGAATGGGTAAAAAGATTATCTCTCCTTATTTCTCTTTGAATTGCATGATTTGGTTATTTTTGTCTAAATCCGCTTAGAGTAGTGCTCTCAAGGCAATTTCAATAAAAAATTGCTCAAATTTAAATGCTTTCAAATTTAAATGATTTTCAAAATTTGATTATGAACATTTAAAAACTGAAATTTACTTTTTAGATAAACAATCTTAATATTTTATACCTCCTCTCCTCTTATTTGACAAATAATTCCAATATTAGAATAAAAGAGATGTACGAATTCCTCAAAATTCAATATTTAGCTCCATGTGGCAAAGGACGAGTATCACTTCCCACATGGCTTTCATGGCTGAAAATCCCCTTTTGTGCAGCTATGAACAATATATTCAAACAAAGATTAGACTGGTAGAAAATATTTTTCCAACAACCAACATAGCAATAACATTCCTCTTGAATCTTCATGCAGTCCAATAATATGAAAAATATTTATTTCATAAAATAAAATAGATATGGTCTTTTCTGACAAAGTTAGAAGTTGCACAGATCCAATAACTGAAACACCAAGTAACTCTATATGTTCTCCAACCATCTAGAATACCAACTAACTATTTACATTAATCTACTCCATGCAACTTCAGCTCAGAATGCCAAAAATGTTATGCAGGTGTTCAAATTGGAGATAAATGCACCTTAGAAGCCCTAAACATCAAAATGCCTTCTTTTCAAGTTTTATGTTTGGGTAAAACACCATTTATCCATTGAGTTATAAATTACACAAGATGCCTCAATAGAATGATATGATGTCATAATGACAGGTGAATGATAGATATTGAATGAAAAGAGAAGTTATAAAATGCATGCCATACAATTAGAATGGAGGAAGAAAAATAAGCAAATAAAATTCCAAGCTTTGATACCAATGATAGGTTTGAAACAATGTTGGAGGAATGACAATGAAATTATATTTGATGATTCAAATTGAAATGGAAGTAAACAATACATTTTATAAGCCAAAATATAAATAATCACTTCACCTACCAAGAAGTCCATTCAACTACCTACAGGACTCTTGAGCTACACACTAGAAGACAAAAGCAAATTTGCAACTACTCCTAGGAATTAGAAAATATTATATACCGAGATGGTGAAGGGGAGCACATTCACAGTGTTACAATTTTTTACAAACTTTTGCACATATTTACAAACTATATAAAATAATGGAATAATAAAATAAACTTAAAAAAATAACTCAAAATAATTCAAATATTTTATATTGATCGCATGCCACTTTAAGGGGTAACTTCCTTTGAACAAGTTCAATACAATAATATTCATGGATGCCTTCATTGGGCCTCAAAACTTAATTAAATACTAATTCTATTCTAGCAACTAATACTTTCCATGTATGTGGGATAATTCAAATATATTACTCACTTAAATACCAATTCTATTCTAGCAACTAATACTTCCCTTACATGTAGGTTAATTCAAATATGCTAAAAAGATGATTTACAAAGCATATCATCCATAGTGACTAATACATTAATAATGTAAAGAGAAGGGTAGGATACAAGTTCATAACATCACCTCCCCCTGAGAAAAATATTTATACTCAAATATTCTAATGTGGGAATCATTGTTGAATTTGGAATAACGGTTCTTATGCGGCATCTTCGTGTTGCATGTTGTGTCACTAGATTAAGACTTATGTGATGGAGTAGGAGAGAAGTTGGTGGGTGCACCTATCTATGAAAACTTCTAATTTGAGAAAGATGGATCCTTTGTTATCAAGTTTGGGTAAAACTATTTTCACTCTGATGGTAGGTCTAAAAACTTTCTTCAAATAAGAGACATGAAAGACTGGGTGAATTCAGGAGGAAAGTGGAAGCTCCAACTTATAAGCATTAAACCTAATTTGATAGAGAACTTTATATGGCCCATAAAACTTTAGGCCAAGCTTATGACACCATTTTGATTTCAAGCATGAATATTTTTATGGTTGTAGATGAATACAAACCATATCACTAGGTTGAAAGGTGACGTTGAAGTGGTGTTGATTTTCTTGCTGCTCCATTTGATTATGTGCTAGATGGAGATTGCCCAATACGATGTTAAGAATCTGATCCTAATGGCAGAGAGTAATGTAAACTACCTAAATTGGGGAACTACTAGGTGTATATGGGAGAAGTGTTGGGGGCATTTGACCATAAATTGCTTCATATGGAGTCATTTTAGTAGAAGTGTGGTATGAGGTATTGTACCACCATTCTACGAGGGGGAACCAATTTTCCCACTAATGTTGTTGTTCTAATACAAAGTAACAAAGGAATGTTTACAAGCATTTGTTGACAATTTTTATTTGACCATCAGTTTGGGGATGATGCTCGAAACTCATCTTTAGTTGTGTGCATGTGCATCGAAATAACTCTATCCAAAAATGGATGGTGAAAGTTGCGTCATGATTAGAGATAATTGAAGAAGGGGTGCCATGAAGATGGAAGATCTGATCTAAGAAAAATTGTGTGACTGTGGAGGCTATATAAGGGTGGTTGAGGGTAAAAAAATGACTATATTTGGAGAGGTAGTCGACCATGACCACGATCACTATTTTACCTCTAGATTTAGGGAGCCCCTCAATGAAATCCATAGAAATATTAATCTAGATCCTAATAAGAATGGGAAAGGGTTAAAGAAAAAAAGGAATCATTATGTCTCACCTTTGTTATATTGGTAGGTATCACATTCATCCATCATCTATTTAATTTCCCCTTTCCTCCCCTTCTATAAGAAATTTTGGCATGCCAACTCATATGTTCTGAGGAGTTCTAAGTGCCTTGCTAATAGAAAAGCATGGATTTCATAGATTACAACATGATGAAGGTTTGTGAAATTGAAAAGCACAAGATGACCCTTATAACGTAGAAAAGCACCATCCTATGAATAATGTGGTACTATAGAGGGGTTAATGGTCAATTTTTGAATGAGTTGGTGTAAAGAGGGATCATGTGCATACCCTTGGTGGACAGATTCTAACTAGTTTAGAATGGGCATGGAGATGGTAGAAAGGTAAGTCTAGTCCTCGAACATGCGAGAGAGAGCATCTGCCACAACATTATCCTTACCCTTCTTGTAAGTGAACTCACAATCATAGCCCATGAGTTTCCTAACCCATTTCTATTGTGTCAGGGATGAGACCCATTTTACTAGGAAGTATTAAAACTCTAGTGATTGGTTTTAATGTAAAAATGATTCCCAAGTAAGTATGGACACCATTTTTGTATTACATGTAGAATTACCATCATTTATTTTTCATATGTAGACAAAGCCAAATTTTTCCTAGAAAGGGCTTTACTAGTGAAAGCAATGGGATGACCTTCTTGAATAAGAACAATATTGAGGCCATTTCCACATGCATCAATTTTGATATTGAAGGTTTTGGTGAAGTTTGGCATGGCTAAAATTGGTGTGCTACACATAGCTTGTTTGAGTGTCATGAATGCTTGATTAGCTATAACATCCCATATGAATGCATCCTTCTTCAATAAATAATTCAAAGGAACCATGATCTTTTCATAATCCTTGATGAACTTGTGATAGTATCCTGTAAGGCTAATGAAGACACAAAGGCTTGATTTTTATTGATCGAGACCAATGTTGTATGGTACTAATTTTATATAGATCCACGTGGACCCTATCAGCTAAAATAATGTGCCCTAGATAATCAACTTCTTCTTAATCAAAAGAACACTTGGACTGATTGGTACATAATTGATTATCTACTAGAATTTGTAATGCCATGTCAATATGATGGAGATGATCATCCCATGTGCAACTATGGATCAAAATATCATAAAAGAAAACCAAAGCAAATTGACAAAGGAAAGGCCAAAAGATTTTATTCATTAGGGCTTGAAATGTTGGAGGGGAATTCATAAGTCCAAATAGCATGACCAAGAACTCATATTTATCCTCATGAGTGTGTAAAGATGCCTTTGGGATGTCATTAATCTACACGCAAATCTGATGATAGCTAGAATGAAGATCTAATTTGGATAAAAATTTTACCCCATGGAGCTCATCAATGACTAAAATTAGAAACTTATATTTGATAATGAGGTGTTTAAGGGAATGTAATTCAATGCAAAGGTACCATGACCCATCCTTTTTGTAGAGAATAAGCACTAGGGAGGAGTATGGGCTAGTGCTTGGGCAAATAATTCTACACTTGAGAAGTTTTTGTATTAGCTCTTCAATCTTAGATTTTCGTATATAGGGATAGTGGTATGGTTAGATGTTGGGTGGGATGCTTCCTATAAGGAGAGGTATGTGATGATATTCAAGATGTGAAGGGGGAAAACCCACTATCTCTATAAAAATTGTTACATGCTTCTCAAGGATGGATTACCAATTATCAGGGTAGTTAGTAGAAGTGAGGAGTTGGAGTTGGATGGAGTGAAATTTGGCAATGACCCTACATGAGAATTTCATCAAAAACATTTCCATGCAATAGGAACTTATGATGTTAGAAAATATGGGTAATAACCCTTTTAAGGTGTGCTTCTAGAAACTATTAGTGAATTGCATCCAAATCTCAGAGAAGTCCCATAGTATAGGTCCCAATGTGTAGAGCTATTGTGCTCCTAGGACCACATCACATCCCCCTAAAGGTAGGGAAAGACATATCTGAGTTAAGAGTGTAACAAACTATCACAATACACACATTTTAACACTTTTATTTATAGGGAAATGTTACCCCATTATAAATCACGACTTCAAAGTTGAAACAAGGGTATACAAATTAGTCTATATGTTTAGCAATGTGAGGATTGATAAAATTATGCATTCTTCCAAAGTCAATGAGGATTATGAGAGGGATATTTAAAAAAAAACCCTTGACCTTCATGGTTTGAGGGATGGTAACACATATGAGTGTATGGTGAGATATATCAGTTTGGGTTTCCTAAGATAAGGAGACATTGAAGGGGCTTTGTTCTACTTGAGCATCCTATAATTCTTGGATATTAGGCTCGTTATCCTGCTCTAGCAATGATTCCACATCTAGTAAGTAAAAATTTTGTGTGATGTACCGGTGACCCTTAACCCATTTGTCATCACAATTATAACATAATAATTTTTCCTTAAGATCACACATCTCTACCTCAATAAGGCACTTGATCAACGTGGTTATGGCTAGTTGTTGGTTCATTATGCTCTTTATGGGTGGAAAAATGGGAAGTCAATGCTACGCTAAGAGTTTATCTTTTGATAACATAGCTAGACCCAAGGCGACCATCAAGTTATTTAGATGAAACAGTTTGAACTCTGAGTGGATTGGATATTTGAAGCCACTAATAAAATAACACTTGAATAAGTCATCTGATAACCCTTTAGTGTGATTAGCTAGTTTCTCAAATTTAATCTGATAATTATGAATCATGCCTATCTGGTAGAGTTTGATGAGAGCTTATATAAACTCCTCAAATTTTGAATGACCAAACCTACCCAAAATTAAGGATACAAAGGTTTTCCAATTGGGTATATCATTCAACTTGAGATACCAATGGTTCCATTGAAGTGCTTCTTGTTCCAAGTGAAAGGAAGCAATTGGGACTTTGTTGACAGAATAAGTATTGTGAAGGTTGAAGAATTTCTTAGCTTGATATATCCATCCAATAATATTTATACAATTTAACCATAGAAAGTCCAACTTAGGCCCAAGTGATGTGTGATGAGAAGAGAAACTATTCTTTGAAGAATACTCCTTCTGTAACTTGTTAAGGAAAAGGATATTTAGTTGATTTAGTCCATGCATCCTTTCGATTAACTCAATAACCTGAGATTTCAATGTGGCAAGTTCTTCCTCCATGATTTTTGTGCATTACCATAACTAGTGTATTTTTTCAGGGGAGAGAAAAACAAGTTTTAAGACACAGTCAGTAAGGAACTTTTTTAATTTGGTCTAAAGTGAAAGGGGCAAATGTATGTTTACAAAATTTTTTGCACTATCTAGGCAGGATTGATGATGACAAGGATAATTTCAAAATTAAAATGAAAAAAACTAGAAATTTTTTCAAGAGGAACAAAAGAGTAGAAAAGGGAAAGGAATACTATGTAAAAATTTTGAAGCAAGAGGATAAAAAATGAAGTTATGGAAAAACCAAAAAAAAATGTGGCTAATGGAAGTGGAATTGGGATATGGGACCTCAAGGAAGAAAAGGTGTGAAATGAAATTTAAAGTGACTTGGTAAATTTTGAGGATAAATAAAGATAGGGATGGAGAGATATGGTGAAAACACATTTTTTTCCTTGAAACTAGTTTTAACGAGTTACTCTTGTCAAAAGTCTATCGATAGATTTTTACTTACCACTATGCTTTAATGTAGTTATTTCTACTAATAATCTTAAGAAATTGGGTAAGTGCATGGATTTGGGGGATAATTTTGTGGACATTTTACATAACGTGATCATGTTAATAAATAACGTGATTGCATTATTTAATTAACATGATTGCATTATTTAAATTATAGCTCGATAATTATTGAGTCAACATAATTATGTTAATGTATAAAATGATTTCATTAATGTATAACATGATCATGTTAATAGATGATACAATCACGTTATTGTAAAACAAAAATGCGATCATGTTATTATAAAACAAAAATGTGATCGTATTATTGTAAAATAAAAACATGATCACGTTACTATTATTTTGCACATTTAAACAAATGGAGTGAATGTTGGTTAATAGGTTATGTGATCATGATATTCATAACGTGATTGAATTCTAATTATTTCGCACATAAAAGCATGTGGGAGTTCACATGAAGGAAATTTTGGCTATAAGATTATATTTACTAATCAAAATGTTAAGTATAAGATAATTTAAATTTATTTTAGTAAATATAATAAATTAGGGATACTCATCATCTGATAGATTTGGTATCACAACTTCACAACTTATGATATGGAAAATAGTTTTTCAAAATCCAATCAGGTTAGTACTTAAGCATTTTTAGGGTCTAAGTATTAAACCTAGGGATTTTGAGACAATTTTTTTCAATTGATGTCAATTTTTGGTAAACATATAGTCAATTTTTAGGTTTTTATGATTTTCATATTGATTCTTGACATTTCTAAGAGTCTTAGGTTTGTAAAAATTGGTGTTTTCAAACCATTCACTTAGAAATTGATGCAAAATGGTGTGATTTGGGTAGCATAGGTCACATTGATGACCTGCACACATAAAATGAAAACTTTATGTTAATTTCACTTGTTCATCATCCCTCCCTAATCTCTGATCACTTATTACTCATGCCTCATCACCCCTAATCACTCTCTCATCATTATTCATTGTCCATGATCACTCCCTCATCATCATTGATTAATCCCTCATTGACACTCACTATCCCTCATCTTCCTTAATCACTCACGTCGCATCCCTTATTGTTCATCATCAATCCCTTATTGACCCTCACCATCCCTCATCATATTTAATAACTCCCTCATCATCCCTAATCACTCCTTTATTAGATCTCACCATCCCTCATCATCCCTAATCACTGCCTCATTGGCTCTCACCATCCCTAATCACCATTTCATCATCCCTAATCACTCCATCCTCATCCCTCATCATCCCTCATTACTTCTCACCATCCCTAATCATCACTTCATCATCCCTAATCACTCCCTCATTGGCTCTCACCATGCCTAATCACTGCTTCATATCCCTAATCACTCCCTCCTCATACCTCATCACCCATAATCACTCCCTTATTGACCCTCATCATTCCTCATCACTTATAATTTCTCCCTCATCATCTATAATCACTACCTAATTGACCCTTACCATCCCTCATTACCTCTAGTCACTACTTCATCATACCTAATCATATCTAATCACTAATTCCTAATTCCTCATCGCCTCTAAACACAGCTGATTAATGGAAAGTTTGCCTAGTTTATCACTCTAAAAATTAATGGCAGACTTGTAGATGCTCAGATTGATACAGGTGCTTCTCTCTCCTTTGCTAAATCACAACTCATCCATGATTGGAAGACATTGGATGATGTTATGGCTTACAAGAGCCTAGATGTCCAAGGGAGCAATTTTATCTGTAATAAATATAAACATCAGCAAACCCTTAGGATACAAGATAAAATATTTCATGTTAATTTCTTTGCTTTAGATAAAATGCCTGTAGATAATCTATTAGGCAGTGCCTTTATTGATAGATACTCACCCTATGGTTCAACCACAAAGAGTATCATGTTTACTATAGAAAATTAAAGGCTTAGAATTCCTCACCTCATTTATGCCACTGAGCGATTTCCTAGTTCAATGACTCAAATTTTTGAAATAATAATCCCAGCTGAAATCTAAGAAATAGGTGAAAAGATTTGAGCTACTATCTGTTCTGACAACCCTCAGCATTTCTGGTCAACATCCATGCCTGAGATGGATATAAAAATCCTCGAAGGTAAACATATGAAGATTGGGAAGAAGATCCCAATACTAGCACAGGATTATAATGATATGGAACTCCAAATCAAGGAACTGGAGACTAATGGATTTATTGAAAAATCAACTTCCCCTTTTTAATGCTACACATTTATGGTTAACAAACATTCTGAGTAGAAGAGAGGAAAGAAAAGAATGGTCATCAATTATCGACCATTAAATGATATTATACATCCATTTCCATATCTGATTCTAGATAAAAGCTATCTGTTGGAGAAGGTAGCAACATGTAAATACTTCTCCCAATTTGACTGCAAGTCTGGCTTTTATCAGATCAGAGTCAAAGAAGCTGATAGGGAAAAAATAGCATTCAGCTGCCCTTTTGGCTATTTTCAGTGGACAGTAATGCCTTTCAGTTTGATGAATGCCCCTACATTCTATGAATTCCATATGGATAAAATATTCCAAGGCACTTCTAACTTTCTATGTGTATATATTGATGACATACTAATATTCATCAATTCTCTTACTGACCATTTTACTCATCTCTCTAAATTCTTTCAGTTGGCTCAAGATGCAGGAATTGTACTTTCAAAAACAAAAATTTAGTTATGCAAAACTAAATGCAACTTTCTCAGGATGGTGATCCGAGATTCTAAACTACAGATCTAACTGCATATCAAAGAAAAGGTCATCAGTTTTCTAGAGAAGCTAGATAAATCTAAGCTTCAAGAATTTTTGGTATTACTTAACTATTTAAATAGTTTTTATCTTAATTCTGGTGAAGAAAGGTTCATACTTCAAGAACTTCTCCAGAAAAAGAAAGTTTTTTGTTGGAAGGAAGAACATACAGTAGCTGTTCAAAAAATCAAATCTATGGTTGCCTCACTTCCAGAGCTTCATATCCCAAAATCTGAACAAATGAAGGTTTATATTGATGCCTCCAATATTGCATGGGGAGGAGTACTTGTTTGTGTACATAACAATAAAGAATTCATTTGTGAGTTGTCTAGTGAAGTCTTCAGTAATGATGTTCTAAAATGGATTTCTTCTGATAAATAAATCTATGCTATAAAGAAATGCCTTTAGATGTTTATGCTAAAACTTTTCCATTTGCCTCATTTTATTGTAATTACCGATTGTACTAGATTCCTAACCTTTAAAGAAAAAGAACACGATCAGAAGGATGGTCACTAGTAAATATGTTAGATGGCAAGCATTCTTTAATTAGTTCAATTTTTTAGTAGAACACATCAAGGGTACTGATAATATTATTGCAGATTGGCTTAACAAAAATCCTCCTACTACACTTATACATCAACTCGTCCCTGGTTTTAATCTAACTAGAATTTACAACCAAGGATTTTCATCTATGAATATCCTAGTCCAAGAACAAATTCTACGTGAAGGGTTGCATCTAAGATATTCAAGGATTTCTTATGCAGTAGGACAGGATCTATAAATGTCTTCAATAGGCACCATCCAGGCAAATTGCCATCAAAATTTTGGAGTCATCTATATTGAAAGATTAAACAATGAATATTTATTCCATCAATTCACTAAATTATTAAAGCATCCATTATGAACATGGCTGATTAAAATTAGATCTCTGCATAATGGACATCTATATCAATGGGTTGTCAGACATGGCCCACATCGCATTCATGAAGAGGAGAATCATGATCAATACATTGTCATGCATACTATCATCAGGAGACAACTGGAGTGGGAATCTTAATTTTACATCACTCCATGACATCATGCATGTGAAGTTGGTCCGCAGCACTAGCATATTTCCAGTACCTTTCAGCTAAGGTGTCTTTTCAATCAAATTAGTGAAGATGACTTGCTGACTGAAGCGAAAGCAATGTTGGACACACCAATCCAAACGTCCTCATCCAGTGCATCCAACAACATTTCCCTATAGATTAAATTTTATGCTGTCAAGTATGATGGGACATGACACCGCCTTGGCAAAATATTCCAGGCAGGACCTCCCAAAATACTATAAATAGGCCTCTTATCCATAGAGTTTACATCAAAAAAATTCTAAGTATTAGAAATCTAGTAGCCTTGTAAAAGAGTATGCTCTTCTCCTGCCCTTTTCAAAGGATCCTAAGAATAAAAAATTGAACAAGTGTTTTGTAAAGTTTTCTTTTATTAATAGAGTGAAGCCGTAGCCATTCGGCCCCTGCCTACTGTCATAGGTTTTCTACAACAACAAAGCTATAAAAGGAGGCATCTACTAATGAAAAAAGATTGGTTTAGTGAAGACAACTTTGACTACAGGATTTTTGCAATGACATTGGGGAGAAATATGGCCAGGTTTGTGACAAATGTAGTAAATAGGCTATTTGGACGAAGGATGGGCAGTATAACATTTCTTGAGGAAATGATGAGGAGGTGCATAAGAATGCTTGTGAGGAAAGGATTGATGCCAGAAAGAAAGATGCTTTCGATGCTGCTTTTGTTGCTTGTGAGGCTGTATAAATGGCCGATAGTTGAATGGGGTTGTTTCAAGAAAAGTGGGAGCAATTTGGGAGGCTTGATGCTTAGTGAGCTTTTGAATAGATTTAGTCTCAGAGACTAAACACATAGCTTCCTGCTTAGAGAAGTCAATCACATCTGAGAGAGAGATCTTCAATTGTTAGTCCTTTAAGATCTATATAAGAAATAACCTTGTCAATAAGATTGTATGGCAAGGCATGCAAAAACTTGATCTTAATCTCAGTGGATGAAAAGCTTTTGCTTTCATATGCTAATTCTCTAAATTGCTTGGCAAAGGCATCAAACTATTTTAAATCACACAACTCCATTTTTAGAAGCCATTTCTTAGATTCTAATTCTCAATTTGCAATAAGAGGGTAAACTCATTAATTAATAAATAGAATAATGTAGCTAAAGGATCGGGCTAGTTATGGACTCTATCAAATTTTTTGGCTTCAGTCATAGCATTCCACCATTGATAAAAAATACCCCAAAAAAACTTTGAAGCAAAATTAGTAATACCAGCTAGATCTAAATGAGAATTAATTGTGATAACTCTCATAAAATTACACCATGTAGTGATTTATTTTAAGGGATTAAGGAGATCATCGATATTCAAGTACCATGACTGTAACTGGACATGTGTCTGCTGTATCAAAGTAGTATTAGAATGCTTTTTACTGGGCTTAAAATTAGAGCCAAAGTTTGTCTTATAGACTATCTGTGTAGCAGAAGATTCTACCTGTTGATCCTATTGGGAAAGCCATTCAAGACTTTCATCTAAAGCTACCATTTTGGAATCAATGGAAGACAATTATTTTTGCATATTTGTATAGAGAGAATTAGTAGTATCTCCACTAATAATCAGTTTATCAATACTATTTTTAATATACAATACATCTTTACAGAGATCATCAAAATTCTCTGTTAGATGTGAATTGAACCTTGCAGTATAATCTTTGTGTTTGAACTCATTGGAGGGTTCAACATCTCCTTGATAAGCAGCAAAAAAATATTGTACAGTGCCGGCATGCTGCTTGCAGACTCCTTTATGAGGTGGCCATCTTCCACCTTTGTACAGAGTAACTTTGTTCTTTGTGTAGTATTCTAGACTATCTTCTCGAGGAAGATTCATCATTGTACAGGGTAATCAATCCTTTGGATCAATTCCTTGGTTGATTTCTTCATCTTCAATAAAAATATGACCCATTTTGACTATTCTACGAGAAGAAGAGGTTGATGGTCTGGAAGGAGAGAGCTTACAAGAATTTACAGACAAAGATCTGGGAAGGATATTCACAGTTCTGCCATCACTTCTATGACTGAGGCTTGACTTTTCATTTTGGGGGAAATATTTTTCAACGAGTCAAGTTTCCAATTAGAAGGTATCTCAATAGATTCTATATGGCCTTTTTGAAGTTAGACAGTACCGCTAAGTCGTCTAGCATAGGGAAAATTTTCTAAGATCTTTGGGTGGTTCATGTTTGTCATACTATAGATAATATAAATATTTATGGAGGCATATTTAAATTCACCAAACATATTTAGACCAAAGAGGGAGGTGAATAATCCCCAACAATCTAAAGATCCATGCTTAACTTCTTTACATCCCTTATCATGGACTGTGACAGAGAGATTGGGACAAAACTCAAAACAAATAACTTCATCATTCAGGCAACCAAGACTGGATATTTGGCAAGAATGTTTGAAACTAACTTGACGCCAATCACACAAAGCTAAATATATTAGAAATCTAGTAGCCTTGTAAAAGAGTATGCTCTTCTCTTACCCTTTTTGAAGGATCCTGAGAATCAGAAATTGAACAAGTGTTTTGTAAAGTTTTCTTTTATTAATAGAGTGAAGCCGTAGCCATTCAGCCCCTGCCTACTATCGTGGGTCTTCTACAACAACAAAGTTGTAAAATAAGGAGGTGCCCACTGACCAAAAAAGATTGGTATCAGAGCCACAGAAATTTAGATTACTACTGAAGGTTGTTTTGATTTGTAAGCATTTCTTGCTTCGACTTTTTGAGTTCTCTGCTTTGACAAATTCTTTGGGCAAGTTTATTGCATCGAGTCTCTGGCCATTTTTAAAAATTGTCATAGGCCTTTTTATCTCTACATTTCCTATTTCCCTTACCAAAATTTTCTCGCTTACCAGACCTCAAATCTCTCCACAATGGAATTTGGAAAAACCCAAACATCCTCTACAGTAGAAATCATGAATGAATCTGAGTTAGAAAGAACCTATGAACTCCCTCCTTTCATTCCCAAATAGTTATCTGATTGTCTAGACATTGAGACCACTGAAGAAAACCTAGAAAAGGAAAATAGCCTGTATAAACCCCCGGCTATAAAATCTTCACATGTGTATAAGAAGTTTGAACTTCTAAAATCTAGATTCGTGTATAAATCTACCTATTTGTCTTTTGTAAAACCTAGAATCAAATCTATTGAGTTAATGCTCAGTTATAAGCCTAATAAGAGTTTTCAAACAAATTTGCTATCTTTATTACCTGAACCTGAAATCAATTATATCAGGTCACATGAAGATGTGAAATTTGTCCACTTTGGTCTTATTAGAATCCATATAACTCCTTAGATTCCTAGTAATATTAAACTTGTAATAAATATAAACATCAGCAAACCCTTAAGATACTGGATAAAATCTTCCATGTTGATTTCTTTGCTTTAGATAAAATGCCTGTAGATATTTTATTAGGTGGTGCCTTTATTGACAGATACTCACCCTATAGTTCAACCACAAAGAGTATCATGTTTACTATAGAAAATGAAAGTCTTAGAATTCCTCGCCTCATTTATGCCACTAAGCAATTTCTAAGTTCAATGACTCAAATTCTTGAAATAATAATCCCTGCTAAAATCCAAGAAATAGGTGAAAAGATTAGAGCCACTATCTGTTCTGACAAGCCTCAGTAATTCTGGTCAAAATCCATGCCTGAGATGGATATAAAAATCCTTGAAGGTAAACATATGAAGATTGGGAAGAATATCCCAATACCAGCACAGGATTATAACAATATGGAACTCTAGATCAAGGAATTGGAGACAAATGGCTTTATTGAAAAATCAACTTCCCCTTTCTGTTGTTATGCATTTATGGTTAACAAACATTCTAAGCAGAAGAGAGGAAAGAAAAGAATGGTCATCAATTATCGACCATTAAATGCTATTACACAGCCATTTCCATATCTGATTCCAGATAAAAGCTATCTGTTAGAGAAGGTAGCAACATGTAAATACTTCTCCCAGTTTGACTGCAAGTCTGGCTTTTATTAGATCATAGTCAAAGAAGTTGATAGGGAAAAAATAGCATTTAGCTGCCCTTTCAACCATTTTTAGTGGACAGTAATGCCTTTCGATTTGATGAATGCCCCTGCATTCTACCAAGCCCATATGGATAAAATATTCCAAGGCACTTCTAACTTTCTATGTGTATATATTGATGACATACTGATCTTCAACAATTCTCTTACTGACCATTTTACTCATCTCTCCAAATTCTTTTAGTTGGCTCAAGATGCAGGAATTGTACTTTCAAAAACAAAAATTTAGTTATGTAAAACTGAATGCAACTTTCTCGGGATGGTGATCCGAGATTCTGAACTACAAATCCATCTGCATATCAAAGAAAAGGTCGTCAGTTTTCCAGAGAAGCTAGATAAATTTAAGCTTCAAGCATTTTTGGGATTACTTAACTATTTAAATAGTTTTTATCCTAATTCTGCTGAAGACAGGTTCATACTTCAAGAACTTCTCTAGAAAAAGAAAGTTTTCTATTGGAAGGAAGAACATACAGCAGTTATTCAAAAAATCAAATCTATGGTTTCCTCACTTCCAGAGCTTCATATCCCAAAATTCGATCAAATGAAGGTTTATACTAATGCCTCTGATATTGCATGGGGAGGAGTACTTGTTTGTGTACATAACAATAAAGAATTCATTTTTGAATTCTCTAGTGGAGTCTTCAGTACTTATGTTCTAAAATGGATTTCTTCTGATAAAGAAATCTATGCTGTAAAGAAATACCTTGAGAACTTTATGCTAAACTTCTCCATTTGCCTCATTTTATTGTAATTACCGATTGTACTAGATTCTTGACCTTTAAAGAAAAAGATCATGGTCAAAAGGATGGTCGTGGTAAATATGTTAGATGGCAAGCATTCTTTAATCAGCTTAATTTTTCAGTAGAACACATCAAGGGTATTGATAATATTATTACAGATTGGCTTAGCAGAAATCATCCTACTACACTTATGCATAACCCGTCCCTGGTTTTAATCTCACCAGAATTTACAACCAAGGATTTTCATTTATGAATATCCTAGTCCAAGAACAAATTCTGTATGAAGGGTTGCATCCAAGATATTCAAGGATTTCTTATGTAGCAGGACAGGATCTACAAATGTCTTTAGCAGCCACCATCTAGGCAAATCACCATCAAAATTTTGGAGTCATCTATATTGAAAGATTAAATAGTGAATTATTATTCCATCAATTCACTGAATTATTAAAGCATCCATTATAGACATGGTTGATTAAAATTAGATCTCCACACAATGAACATCTATATCGATAGGGTGCCAGACATGGCCCACATCGCATTCATGAAGAGG
Source organism: Torreya grandis (assembly GCA_037957365.1). NCBI lineage: Eukaryota > Viridiplantae > Streptophyta > Pinopsida > Cupressales > Taxaceae > Torreya > Torreya grandis. The sequence continues at coordinate 2,956,220 of JARHVA010000252.1, read as the reverse complement.
AGAATCATGATCAAGACACTGCCATCCATACTATCATCAGAAGATAGCTAGAGTGGTAATCTTACTTTTACATCACTCCACGACATCATGCATGTGAAGCTGGTCCCCAACACTAGCATCTTTCCAGTACCTTTCAGCTAAGGTGTCTTTTCAATCTAATCAGTGAAGATGACTTGCTGACTGAAGCAAAAGCAATGTTGGACCCACCAAGCTAAACATCCTCATCCAACGCATCCAACAACATTTCCCTATAGATTAACTTTTACACTGTAAAGTATGAAGGGACATGACACTGCCTTGGCAAAAGATTCTAGGCAGGACCTCCCAAAATACTATAAATAGGCCTCTTCTCCATAGAGTTTACATCAAAAAAATTCTAAGCATTAGAAATCTAGTAGCTTTGTAAAAGAGTATGCTCTTCTCTTGCCCTTTTCAAAGGATCTTGAGAATCAAAAATTGAACAAGTGTTTTGTAAAATTTTCTTTTATCAATAGAGTGAAGCTGTAGCCATTCGGCCCCTGCCTACTATCACAAGTTTTCTACAACAACAAAGCTATAAAGAAGGAGGCATCTACTAACAAAAAAAAGACTAATCATTCTCTTATTAATCCTCACCATCCCTCATAATCCCTAGTCACTCCCTCATCCTCCCTAATCACTCTCTCATTGACCCTCATCATACCTCATAATCCCTATTGAATCCCTCATCATCTCTACTCAATTATTCCTCATTCCTTCTCATCCTTAATCAATCCATCAAATACATCGATGGCGGTATTTTGTTGGCGTTTAACAATGTTAGGAGTCACAAGTGTATAGTTGAGTGCTAGCATAAAATATAAGACATAATGATCAAAATGACATGGATGAAAATTTGAAACATAAATATTTAACACCTATGATAAAATATGGGCCTATTAGAAATGATGTAATTCATAATTGAAAATCCACCAAAAAAAGAGAATCAAGTAAAACCACCATAGCACCAAAAATGGGTAGTAAATACATGAGGATCACCAAGATATGTGATTTCCTGAAACCAATCAATTGCTTTCCATATGAGGACATTTTATGATTTGAATAATTACATTAAATGCCTTCAATTTGTACATCTATTGATTGAGTCATCATACCAGCGAGTGGAAAATAATTTTCAAATGATTAGAACAAGTAGTCCAAGATTGGAAAGTGGTTCTTAATTCATAAATTCAATATTCAATCCAATGAAGAGTGTCACACTATGACCTCTCTACTTGCACATCTCAAGAAGTGGGTACAAGTTATATAACATTATAAAAAGGTAAGTAGATAATAGATTATGAACCCAATGATATGGTTGGTACTAAAAATATCTCTACTTCCCCCAACAAGAAATTATATGAATTAAAAATATTATTTCATTAATAAATGTAGATCAATTATGAGCCAATACACTTCATCATTTCCAATAGAAGTCAGAAGAATTTAATTTCTCCTAAAGCATATTTTCCAAAATTGAAATTGAAATTTATACACCATCCATAACCATATGCTAGTGTATGGTCTAGTGTAGGCCTTGAGAAATGGATCACCTAGTAGTGTCACTTGGTGTACAAAATCAAACTTTTTAAAGATGCAATCCTTTTTGACACATCACCATTAGAGGTGTGTGATGTTTTACATGTGGTCAACCGTATATTTACAATTATGTCTTTTTATTTTAACTCATGTAATGAATTCATTCATTTCAAGATGTTGAATGACATCCTCAGGCCCTTTATCTATGCCATTTTTTAAATCTACCTTGATGACAACTTAATATTTAGAAAACATGGGATGAACATATACACCATGCTGAAATAGAGTTTCACATTTTGCAAAAACATATTTTTATGATAACATGAATAAAGTTTCATTTTTCATGCAAGAGATAAAATATTTGCGACATAATACACACACAAGTAGTACATGTGTGAACTCAACCAAGATTCAAGTAATACAGGAATGGGAAAAACTAAATAACACCAACTTGTTCTATGTACCTCAATCACACCACTTTGCATCAATTTCAAAGTGAGTTGTTTGTAAACTTCAATTTTGACAAACCTAAGACTCTTAGAAATGCTAGGAATCAATTCAAAAAGCACAAAAACCTAAAAATTTACTATATATTTACCAAAAAAAGACATCAATTACAAAAATTATGTCCTAAAATCCCTAGGTTTAATACGTAGACCTTGAAAATGCCTAAGTATTGACTTGATTGGATTTTGAAAAATTATTTTCTACATTGTAAGGCATGCAAATGTGAGACCAACTCTATTAGATGCTGAGTGACTCTAATTTTTTATAGTTTACTAAAATAAATTTAAAGTATAAGAACATTTAGAGACCTCAATATAAGCTTTTGGACAAATTTGCCTTCATGTGTAACTCTCACATGTTTTAGGGTGTTGAGAATATATAACATGATCACGTTATTGATGCGATCACATTATTAATTAATGTGATCATAGTATTTGAATTCGAATTCAATTTGAATGCCTTTTGTCTTTAGAATGGCTTGGATTCTTGATCGAAAGGATTGGACTATTAATGTACAATTGAGTTTTGAAAGGTATGAAAATAAACAACAAATTTCAACTTTGATTGTCAAATACACTAAAAATTTCAACATGAAAATTCAAAAACTTGATACCATCATGATGAGCATGCTGTCCTCTTTCCAAAAAAATGATTTTTATAATTTTTGGACTAATTTAAGATTTCAATCTATGTTGATTTCTAACTATGCCTTTTTTAGTCCACTACATGCGACAAACATACATGCCTATACATGTTCATGTAATTTATCTTTCGTTGATCCAACTGAAAAACAAATTATATGATGACCAAGTAGGCCTAATTATACACACATTAAAAAAAAATTACATTTTTTTGAGGTAGTTAGGCATGTCGTACAGATGGCTATCCATTTCTTTGTCAATTTTTAGGATCTATTTACTTGAAAAATTCATAAAAAAAATTATTCATTGAAAAATTATAAAAAAATATAGGTGACCTACTATAAGATCTTATCTAAATTTTTCCCAAAGGTTTTCAAATAATATTGAATGCTGCTAAAAAAATGGGGCATGTCTTGGCCATCTATCTACTATGTTTTTTGAAAAAACAAGAGTTCTTCTTCAAATTTTAGATGTTTGACCTAGTTATACTTAACCATTTTTTTAAAAAAATTAGTGTTTTGGAAACTAGACTCAAAATGATACATTTCATGTTATTACACAATTTTCAAATTTAGAGTATAGATATCTCAAATTATCTATAGAATTTTAGAAAACTGAAATTTCAAAAAAATCATGTCCATGGGTAGGCCACTTTTTGTCCCTCAACTTTGTGCACTTACCTAACTGATATGTTGGATATGGGCCCTAAGTCTATTTGGTTACCTAAGGGTTTTAATAAATATCTCTGGCCACCAATGCTATTTGAAAAAGTACCACTCTCCATAAATTTTTTGGTCACATATTTAACCCTAAATGACAACTCTTGGTTTATCTCATAGGTGAATATTAGTCAATCAGGATGGGACCATTGCCCTTTTTATTGGCAAGTCCTCTCAATAGGCCAACTACTTCAAGGTTCCTGTGGTACTCTTCACAATGAGTTTTAGGTATTTATTCCCAAGTACTTCCCACAACTATGTGGAGGGGTATTTACCCTTATCTGAACTTGCAAATGAAGATGTAAAATTAGAGACAATAAAAAATAGTTTTTTAAATGGGACAACTTTTGAAAAGCCACCACTAAAAAAAAAATCCATAATCTACTTGCAGGATGAGGAAAGTGTTCTGATGCCAGATGTGAAGAACCTTATGCATAGATTTACGAACTACAAAAAATAATGGAATAATAAAACAAACTTCATAAAATAACTCAAAATAATTCAAATATTTTATATTGATTGCAGGCCACTACGATGGGGCAACCTCCTTTGAGCAAGCTCAATACAATAATATTCATGGATGCTTTCATTGGGCCTCAATACTTACTTAAATACTAATTCTATTCTAACAATTAATACTTTCCATGCATGTGGGATAATTTAAATATGTAACTTAAATACTAACTATATTCTATCAACTAATACTTCCCATACATATGGGATAATTCAAATATGCTAAAAGGATTGTTTACAAAGTATATGCATCTATAGTGACTAATACACTAATAATGTAAAGAGAAGGATAAGACATGGGCTACTAATAGAGGCAAGGAAGAGAGCTTGAAGCATCTTCAATGGAGGATAACTTTATATATCCTTATTTTTAGAGATCCAAACATCTCCTCTCTCTTCATGGCATATTTAATTTGAGAAGATTCCTTAAAATATAGATATTTGTTCTAGCCATAAACCTCTTTATTTATATAAGACACTGAGAGGTAAAGGAGTAGATATTTCTTTGGTTCTGTTGATCATCAAGTAATTAGTTGTATTATAATATACATGTGAGGAGGGCCATTAGACCTCTTTCACATTGTTCTTTTAATAAAATATTGTAATAATTATATCTTAATTGTATTTGTGCCTATTGATTTAATGTTTTATATAGATGCACATGAAATCATAGGTAATAGTCTTAAGTTTACTTATTCTATGATCTTGGAACCTATAAAGTATTTACATAACTTAAGTCATTTTAATATTTTTATATTTTTCATAATCTTTTCTCTAATTTAACTATAATACCATTTTTTATTGAGATAAAAAAAAGTTGTTGAATAAAAAATTATAAAGACTAAATTTTCCTAAGAAGTGGTCACTTACTATAAACACCAATAAAGCTCTATATGTTTGTGAAACACATATATAACCAAATTAAATCTAAAAACAACGATAAACTTCATTTCACATTTTTAAATAATTCCTCAAATAATAACAACTAACTTACACATTCAAGCTTATCTCCATTTTTAATGTAAGTTTTGATGTTTCTCAAAACATAAAAAAATACTTCTCTTTATTGGCACCAAAAAAATGTTGTGGGATTCATATGCATTACTTATTATATCTTCCTTCAAGTTTCAAACACCAAGTACACAAAAGTTTACTAGAGTTTTTAATATATGGAAAAAAATATGTAACATGTCCTCCATACCAACGGGCCATCTTCAAGGATTAATTCAAATTTTCAAAGTATTGATTTCCATACTCTTATCTAAAAAGGAAGATTATTTCATTTAAACTATATCAATTTTCCTTAAGGTTAGAACAAAAGAAGGCCATTAAGACTTAAGGGAAACCTTAGAATATCTAAGATACCAACTTAGATTTTCTTAAGAAACATAGAAGATATCATAACCCTAATTATTGTAAAATCTTAGTTTGGTATTTCACATTATGACAACCAACACAAGCATTCTTTTTTAATGTAAACATCAAGATATTAAAAGATTTCATTATAATATTTAGGAATAATATTTTATGTTGGTGTAAATTTATAATTATATGTTAATTTTATTAAGTTATTGATTATTTTAAGATTTTTTATTTAAAAAATAATTTTATTTATAAATGAAATTTGTATTAAAGTTTAAGTTGTATGCATATATGAAAAATTGCATCAAAGTTTAAGTTATAGACTTTTATAGATTTTATACAACTACTTGCATTTACAAAGACTTTTAGATTTATAAAAGTAACATTTTCTCTCACTTTCAAAATGAATTGATAAAAATAAAGTAAGAGGTTCCTATATTTATCAAATTAAATTTAGATGATATAATAACAATAATATATTGCTGTACTTGAACTTCTACATCTCTTTTAATCTTTATTTTATGTGTGATGTGAGCTATATCTTAAATATATGTATTTGATTCTGGTTAGTCATGAATCCTAATATGGTATTAGAGTGTAGTCCTAGATTAGCTTCATCATTTTAAATGTGTTTTTTATAGGGTGTATACTTTAGGTATATTTTGAGACAATTTCATCTCTATGAGTGTATTTGAAAGGGCCTAAAACCTATATGACAACTTTAAACTTGTTGAGGGTTTGAATTTTTTTCCAGATATTTTTTTCATGTGGTGGAGGGGTGTTTTTAATTATTTTGAGAATTATGAGCATTTTTTCCAAAAGTTGAGGGAATTGTTTCTTTGTAAAAGGTTTGATAAAAAAATTGGGAGTATTTTTTATTCAAAAAAACCTTAGATTTTTTTGGGAAGTGTTTGTTATAAGTGGAAGGTATTTTTTAATATATATTTTTTATAAAAGATTTTATATTATTATTAGGGGGAATGAATAAATACATACATAAAAATAAAATGATATTTTAATTTAAATCTAAGAGCCAACCCAACCCACTTGACCACCACCAATCTCCTTTATGACCACCACCAATCTCCAACATGTCACCCTAATTTTCCCGACCACCTTGAACTATTCCACCACCCCTCCCATCCTCCAAACCACCACTCAAATCCTCCCACCACACTATCCCTCAACTCATTTTCATTAAAACAAATGACACAATAAAACAATGGGTGGCCAGTGATTTTGTCAAATATAAATCAAGCTTAAATATTATACTTGTTTGATCACTTCGTATTTAAAATAAACTTACAATATTATCCTTTACAGTTTGTGTCTACAAACAAACTATTATTAAATTGGTTTGAGGTTGGAATCTCAGTTTTATATTAATGAAGTGTCGTAAAATATTTTTTAATTCAATCATCTTCTTTAAGTCCTTAACATGAATCTTTGCCATCGCATTAAATTATTATATTTATAGTTTTGAAATTGTGCATTTTCAACCCACTTTGCTGCCCCACATTCTATTACACTACATTCAGGCCACCGTCAACCACCATTGTTGACTATAGAAATTAGTTTCTACATTATCTTTGGAGTTTAAGTGAAAAAGATATCATTATCTCATTATTTAATTCAAAGGACTCCCTTCGTGCAATGGTGAAGATTATATTTTTAAAACCTTTTGTTAAGAGATCTTGGGTTTAAACATACCTTCCCACTCTCACTCGATTTTTGGTAAAGGCACATATTTTTTAATTTTTTAATATAATGATTTTTTGGTTGTAATGTTTTAAATTGGGAGGCAAATATTGACCTTGTGTGGTTATTCATTTGTACACATGATGCACACTATTTTAATTGATGGTTCCTTTTTTATTTCATATAAGAGTTAGTGCATGCGTTTTTTATATGTTTTTCTTAAAGACTAGAGAATGGATTTGGGGTGGTAGGTAGCCATGTAAAAAAAATAAAAAAACATTTTTTTTTCAGCGTTTTATGGTCTCATTTTGTAGGCAAATTTTTATATGTTCATTCTCATCACTCCAAACTCTTTTTGACATATTTTTTTGGGTAAAAATTGCCTATTTTTTCATGAACATTTTTATTTTACAGTTAGTTTGTATTTATTTAATGTTTTTCTCATAAACGATCATTTTTGGCATATTAGAATTTCTAAAGCTATTTTTTATATGTTATTCATTTTATACAATCTTGATTATTGAAATTTGTTTTGGAGCACTTGTGGTTTATGTCATGCTCCTTGTGAGGGACACTTTTTCAACATGCTTGTGGTCTATATTAACACTATTTTTTTTATAGTTTTGTGACTCCACCATAAATATTTTGTGATTTGTTTATGCTTCATCCAAACTCCATTTTGGGCATTATTTTTTTTAAACCAAATCCTTTATTTCATTCCACACAATAGTTGGTTCTTATGGAATAAAAATGTAGGTATTATCCTCACATTATTAAGGAACTTAACATGTCTTCATTATCAAAACCTCATTGAGGAACTAGTAATTTATTTTTCACATAACACTATTAAAAAAACTCCTTTTACATTTTTGAGAATGTTGTTCAAGGATTCATACCAGTCATGTAGACACTTGTTACAAGTTTTTTGGCCTTATTTAGTAGTAGTTGGGCAATTTGATCTGCCACTTCTACTCATGCCATTATTTTTGAGACATCTTCTAAATTCCTTTTTTATGTGCCTTATTGCATTTTTTGGAGGATATTATTTTTCTCATCTATTTATTTGACACTTTGGCAGTATTTATAACTCCTCAAGGTGAGTAAATTGTATTTGATGTTTGAGTAGTGGATTTATACAAATGATGTATATTTATTCATCAACTTCACCCATTTGGTATTACAAGGGTTATTTTTATATTGTCTTCTTTAGGCTATGTGTAGCTCTTATGATTATCCTTGTGGCACATCTCAACATCTACTTCTGGTAGTTATTCAGTGATGGATAAGCCCACCTAGTAAAACTTTTATAAGGAATTCATACCATCCAAGGTGTTTCTATTTTAGCATATTGTATTTCTTATTGTGTGTTGTATTGATTTTTTGGGTATGCTTGTGGTATATCTCAACACCTTTGTAAAATTATGTTGATTGTAGTGATATTAATTTTACATGACTACCTCATATGGCCTAGTGTTGGGATCCATTTCATAGGTTTAGCCTTAGTTTTGTACACAGTCCCTAAATTGCACTTAAGTGGGGGAGTTGGTATAAATTTTTGTTTATAACCTAAGCATACTTAGTTATTAAGTAATTATTCTAGGATTTTTTATTTTCTTATTTATAAAATAATCATGTTTATAAATGTAACTTACACTAAATGTTAAGTTGTGCAGCTAAAAGCTTCACTGTTATGCAAATGAGGAGGTTGCTAGACTCAACCAACAACCGGCATCGGTAGTATCACCGACATCGGTCAGGGGTGGACTAGAATCAGCCGACATCAGTCATGTGCAGACTGACAGCCATTGACGTCAGTCACCTGTGTGTGCATGCATTTCTAGAATTAGACTTGTTCTAATTTAAGGAGGTCTGAGTGTTTGCATGTAAAGACTAATTTAAGTCTTGGGTCTATGTTTCTAATTATTGTAATTTGGAAGTCTAATTATTGTATGCCTTGGATCCTATTTAAGAGACCCATGGGGCATGTATTGTAATCAAGTCATAAGCAAGGCCAAGTAGATCTGCAAGGTGTAAGATCAAGAAGGTCTGTGGAGAAGGGAATAACAACTCGGTTATTGAGTTGATTGTAATTGAGAGAGAGAACTCTTGAGAGAAATACTGTACACCCAAGAGGTGTGGGAAGAGTGAAATTTCTTCATTATATTTTGGAAGAGTTTAATGCAAGATTGGTTGTTTCTTGTATCTCCTATTATTTGCTATTTCTGATTTCTAGTTACTTATTACTTCTGGTTCAATTTCGTGTTTAGTTGCTTATACAAAAGTAATCAATTGTACTCAGTAGTTCCTAACAAGTGGTATCAGAGCGGGTTAGTGTTTGTTGATTACAGGTCACTCATAGGGGTTTTTGTTTGAGTGGGAGCAAAGCAATGGCAGAAGAAAGTAAGCTAAGAATGGAGAAATTCAATGGCAAGAATTATCAATTATGGAGGATGAAAATAGAGGATTATCTATATCAAAAAGATCTATTTTTACCATTGGGTGGGGTTTCTAGTAAGCCCACAGATATGCAAGATGAAGAATGGAATGTTCTTGATAGAAAGGCTCTTGGATCTATAAGGTTGAGCCTGGCATCTTCTGTGATTTCTAATTTATCACAGGCAAAGACAATAGTAGAGTTAATAGATACTCTGGCAAACTTATATGAAAAACCCTTAGCTTCAAATAATGTATATCTTATGAAGCAATTATTTAGTTTGCAAATGCAGGAAGGTGGATCTGTATATAGTCATCTTAATGATTTCCATGAAATTGTAAATCAGTTAAATTCAGTCAAAATAGTTTTTGATGATGAAGTTAAAGCTCTCTTGATCTTATGTTCTTTACCTAAAAGCTGGCACAGCTTGGTAATGGCAGTTAGCAATACTGCATCTGCTTCAAATATCTTGAAAGTTGAAGATGTTGTTAGTGTAATCTTGAATGAAGAAATTCACAAGAAAAGCACAAGTGAAACATCAGGTAATGCTTTAGGTATTGAAATTAGGGGAAGGCAAAGAGAGAAGAGCAAGCAAGGGAAATCAAGGTCAAAGATAGGCAGGAGATCCAAATCTAGAACTGGCAGAATAACTTGCTGGAATTGTGGAAAGAAAGGACATGCAAAGAAAGATTGATGGTTGAAGGATAGTAAAAAAAATTAGCATGAAGGTAATAAAGAAGCAAATGTTGTAGGTATTGTTGCACAGGATGCTCTTATATTTTCTTTGGATAGTCAAGTAGAATCATGGGTTTTAGATTCTGGTGCTTCTTTCCATGCAACCCTAAATAAAGAATTTTTCAATGATTATGTCCATGGAGACTTTGAAAAAGTTTATTTAGGGGATGGTGAGCCTTGTCAAATTGTTGGCAAAGGAAAAGTGCAGCTAAAATTGTAGAATGGAAACACATGGGTGTTGAAGGATGTCATGCATGTACCCATCTTGAAAAGGAATCTGATTTTTGTAGGAAAGTTGGGTGATGAGGGTTGCACAGTAACTCTCACAGCTAAATCTTGGAAAGTTTCCAAGGGTGCACTTGTATTAGCAAGAGGTAAGAGAGTAGGTACACTTTATCTATCTACTTGTGTTACTGATTATTCTCCTTCTATTCTATCTACTTCAGATGTAGATGCAAAGATGTGGCACTATAGGCTTGGTCACATGCGTGAGAAAAGAATGAATGTTCTTAATTCAAAAGGTAACCTTTCAGATTTGAAAAGCATAGATCTAGATTTCTGTGAGCATTGTATTTTTGGAAAATAGAAGAAAGTAAGGTTTCTCAAAACTGGGTCAACAAAGAAGAAGCACAAGTTAGAGCTTGTTCACATAGATGTGTGGGGACTAGCTCAGATAGCTTCTATTGGAGGATCACAGTATTATGTTTCTTTCATTGATGATGCTACAAGAAAGGTATGGGTTTATTGCATAAAGAAGAAATTTGATGTTTTTGACACATTTAAAAAATGGAAAGCTTTGGTTGAGAATGAAACAGGTTTGAGATTGAAGTGCCTTAGATCTGACAATGGTAGTGAGTACTGCAATAATAAGTTCAACAGCTACTATTCTATGAGTGGAATACGCAGGGAAAGGATGGTTCCAAGGACACCTCAGCAAAATGGAGTTGCTGAAAGGATGAATAGAACAATAATAGAGCGTGCACAGAGTATGAGGTTGCATGCTGGTTTGCCCTTAAAGTTTTGGGCAGAAGCTGTGGATACTACGGTTTACCTGATTAACAGATGACCTTCTACTACACTGGATGGTGGAATTCTAGAAGAGGCATAGATAGGTAAAAAGGTAGATCTTTCAATTCTCAGAGTTTTTGGTTCTGAAGATTTTGTGCACGTTGATAAAGAAAATAGAAAGAAGCTGGATGTTAAATCTATGCGGTGCACTTTCATTGGTTATGGCTTTGGAGATTTTGGATTCCAGTTGTGGAATTTAAAAACTAACAAAATTATCAAAAGTCGTGATGTAGTTTTCAATGAGAAGGTGATGTATAGTGATCAACTCAAGAGGCTGAATAATTCTAAGCAGGGTAATCTTGATTTGGATGAGGTTATGATCCAAAATGAGCTCGTGGGTAAAAATTATCACTCACAAGAAAACACAGGTACCGATGTCGATCAGACAAGAATCAACATCAGCCAGACAGTAACCGATGTCAGTCAGATAGTAACTGACGTCAGTTAGATAGAAACCGACATTAGCCAGATAGTAACTGATGTCAGTCAGATAATAACTAACATCGATCAGGTAGGAACTGATGTCGATCAGGCAAGAACTGACGTCGATCAGGTAGAACTAACATCGATCAGGTGCAGACAGAGAGATGACTGAGATCGATCATTGTCGGAATGAAATTTGGGTAGACAGTAAGTTGTGAATGAGTCTCAAATGCCCATAAGGAGGACTGTAAGGGTAAGTAAACCTCTAATTCGTTATTCCCCTTCTTTATACTATGTGTTGCTAATAAATGGTGGAGAACCAGAAAGTTTTGATGAGGCAATACATGTAGAATCTAGGAAACAGTGGGAGCATGGCATGAATGAGGAAATTGATTCCTTAGAAGAGAACCAAATGTGGGATTTGGTTGAGTTGCCAACCAGAAAGAAAACACTGAAAAACAAATGGGTTTACAGGTTAAAGGAAGGAGAGAATGGACAATTGAGACATAAGGCTAGGTTGGTAGTAAAGGGATTTGCACAGAAACTAGGTATTGATTTTGGTGAAATTTTTTCTCCTGTAGTAAAAATGACTTCTATTCGGACTGTATAGTCTTTAGTTGCTATTGAGGATTTGATTCTTGAGCAGCTTGATGTTAAGACAACATTTATTCATGGAGATTTGGATGAAGAGATATATATGGAGCAGCCGAAAGGTTTTGAGGTCAAAGGTAAAGAGAAACTTGTGTGCAGGTTGAAGAAAAGCTTATATGGTCTTAAGTAAGCTCCAAGACAATGGTATTTGAGGTTTGACAGGTTTATGACAGAGCATGGCTTTAGTAAATGTCAATCTGACCATTGTGTTTATTTTACTAGATTGGATAATGGTCATTATATTATCATGTTACTGTATGTGGATGATATGCTTGTTGTAGGTTCACACATGCAGGACATTACTAAGCTAAAGGTAAAATTAGCTCACACATTTGCCATGAAGGATTTAGGAGCAGCAAAGAAAATCCTTGGCATGAGTTTTACAAGAGACAGGAAAAATCACAGGCTGATTTTGTCTCAAGAGGATTATGTGAATAAGGTGTTGGAGAGGTTCTACATGCAGGATGCAAAACCAGTAAGCACACCTATGGCTGGACAGTTCAAGCTGAGCAAAGAACAGTGTCCTAAATCACATGATGAGGTTGAGTACATGAGCAAAGTTCCATATGCTTCAGCAGTTGGGAGCTTAATGTATGCTATGGTATGTACTAGACCTGATATTTCCCAAGCAGTGGGAATTGTCAGCGAGTTTATGGCTAATCCAAGAAAAGAGCGCTGGAAAGCAGTTCAGTGGATTCTCAGATATCTAAGAGGGACCAGTAGTAGGTATTTATGCTATGCAGGGTCAAGCACTTCTCTACATGGGTATGTAGATTCAAATATGGTAGGTGACTTGGATGGCAGGAGAAGCACCACAGGATATGTGTTCACTATTGGTGGAATGACGGTTAGCTGGATTTCAAAGTTGTAAAAGGTTGTTGCCCTGTCTACTACAGAGGCAAAATACATTGCAATCACAGAGGCTAGCGAGGAAATGATTTGGATGACTTAGTTCATGGAAGAGTTGGGAAAGGAGCAAGAGAGTTACAGATTTTATAGTGATAGTCAAAGTGTAATTCATTTAGCGAAAAATTCAGCCTTTCATTCAAGAACCAAACATATACAGCTTAGGTACCACTTCATTCGACAGGTATTGGAGGATGGACAGTTGAAGTTGGAAAAGATCCATATGGATGAGAACCCTGCAGATATGTTAATAAAGTCAGTAACAAAGGAGAAGTTGAATCTTCATTCAAATTTTGTTGGTCTTCAAGATTGATCTTGAAGAGGGAGAAACAAACCAGGGAAACAAGACAGAGGATGTTGCTGTACAGGTTCAGATGCAGTTGTTTATCTCCAAGTGGGAGATTGTTAAGTTGTGGAGCTAAAAGCTTCATTGTTATGCAGATGAGGAGGTTGCTAGACTCAACCAACAATCGGTGTCGGCAGTATCACTGACATCAATCAGGCGTGGACTAGAATTGGCCGACGTCGGTCATGTGCAGACCGATAGCCACCAGTGTTAGTCACCTATGTGTACATGCGTTTGCATGCGTTTCTAGAATTAGACTTGTTCTAATTTAAGGAGGTCCAAGTGTTTGCATGTAAAGACTAATTTAAGTCTTGGGTCTGTGTTTCTAATTATTGTAATTGGGAAGTCTAATTATTGTATGCCTTGGATCCTATTTAAGAGACCCATGGGGCATGTATTGTAATCAAGTCATAAGCAAGGCCAAGTAGATCTGCAAGGTGTAAGATCAAGAAGGTCTGTGGAGAAGGGAATAACAACTCAGTTATTGAGTTGATTGTAATTGAGAGAGAGAACTCTTGAGAGAAATACTGTACACCCAAGAGGTGTGGGAAGAGTGAGATTTCTTCATTGTATTCTGGAAGAGTTTAATGCAAGATTGGTTGTTTCTTGTATCTCCTATTATTTTCTATTTCTGATTTCTAGTTACTTATTACTTTTGGTTCAATTCCGTGTTTAGTTGCTTATATAAAAGTAATCAATTGTACTCGGTAGTTCCTAACACTAAATTCCAAGTTACACATCTACATAAAAACTTGCACTAAATTCAAAGTTTGACATCCACATGGACTTTATACAATCACTTGGAGTTTTTAGGCCTTTCAAGGTCTATAAAACTAAGGCTCTCTGTTTCTTCAAAAAATGGAATGGCAAAAATAAAGTGTGAAGTTCATGTTTTTTTTTTTTAATTTAGTTTAAATTTAAAAATAAAGTGGTATATTATTGTACCAAAACATTTACATCTTTATTTATCTTTGTTTATGTGTGGAATGAGATATGTCTAGGATATATGTGTTTGATCCTAGCTAGTCCATAACTCTAATACTTTATCACCTTTTAATTGGTACTCAAAAAATCATCATCCATGAGGTGGCTAACTAATACTTCAAAATTTGTCATGATGATCATTTTTCATAATATCTAAAATAATTTCCAAGAAGAAATGAATTATAAGAAATCATAATTTAAAATGGGGTGTTTGGATGCATTAGGTAATAACCATAACTTAGAATAATTTTTTATATGTAAAATTTAATGCATAGTTTCTAGAATGTCTTCAATCACTAATCCCATGTTTCATCAAGTTTCAAACTATATCTCATAAGTCTGTCTAATTTAATATTTCAATTCCCTATTAGGATATCTGAAAATTATAATTCTATTTAATTAGCTAGGAACTCAATTAACGATGCAAATCCTATTCTAAACACTATGGGAGAAATAGAGACCACATCGGTTGACAAATTGATTTGCACCTGCTAAAACATGGAGGTAGAGGCTATATGATACGTTTAAGTCTCACTCACAGAGATTTGGGCTACATGATAGAGTTAGGTGGGCTCCCTTAGGATAACATGATGGAGGGTAGACTAGTGATAAGGATGATGACCAGAGACAAGACACAAAATGGGGGAGGCTAGAGATGATGGAGGAGGAGAGACACCCTCTACATGGTCCAATTTTCTTATATTTCAACTTGTTATATGTACCTTTTAGAAATTTCTCTTTTCTCAAACTTCCAAAAATAAACTAAACACTAAAGTTAACCTATTGGACGATTTTCAACCGAAGTTCGAGTTTGGTTACAAAAATAAATAATTTCTAAATTTAGAAAATAAAATAAAATTAAATTAAACTATAATTTTGGACCCTTAGATGGTCACATATGGCCTCTGAAAAATATCTAAAATGTCTCATAATCAAAAGGGTAGGTTATGGCTTAATCGAACTTTTCAAGCTGGTTATTTTGGCTTGAAGATGGGCTGAAACGAAGCTATAGATCAAAAGTTATGGCCTCCATAAGTTCAACCTCTTTTTTATGCATCATTTTATGACATGACACAAGCTAAGGCCAATTATGGAAAAGTGTGATAATCGAAAGTCACTACATATAAAATCATGTCAAGATGGACCCACAAAAACATATATGAAGGATTCATTGGGTTGTTGAATCTACCAAAGATCGATTCAATAGGCCATTAAATTAGTCATAGGGACAATAAATACCTAGAATGTAGAAAACAACTTAGAAAATGTATAAATTGGGATCAAGACAAAAAAAATATAAATCTGGTGAATGCTGAAGACATTTAGAAGGCTCAAAGATGGGTGAAAAGCTAGTGTGAGATAGAAAATGTTCTAAAAATAATCAAATACATACAAATAGACAAAGAATGACAAAATAGATAAAATACATTGTGGAAAAGAGTCTTGTACTAAAATTAAATATCTAAAAATGGTTTACATTATTTTCATCTATTATTTAATTTTTTAGTTAAAAATAAATTAATAAAAAAAGATTAATTGATTAAATTTTGTTATTGTAATTGTAACTTTTTTATATAAAATTATTAATCAAGACAACAATGAAGATGATAAATATTATCCTAATAAAAAATTATAACTAAAAATAAAAATAACAAATTTTAATCAAATAACACAAGAAAACCAAAATCAATATCAAATTATTTTTGCATAAAAAATAAATACTTTTTATGCACAAAATAAGTACCTTTTAAGTGGAAATGAATATTTCTTATATGAAGATGATCAATTTTAAATGTAAAATGGTTATAAAATGTAAACATCATATCTAAACTTTGTGAACATTAAAAATATTTAATAAAAAAATATTATTTAAGATAAGTAATATTTTCAACATCAAAAATAGTTTAAAAAATTTAATAAAATAATATCTAATTTTTACTATTTTCATCATTTTCATTGCCATGTTTCATTGTTTTGTCATAATTTATTGCCTTAAAAAACACAACATCATCTAACAAAGGTTCCAAATTATTAAAAAAAAAATTAAGCTGAACACAATAATAAATAATAAGATTATTCACTAAAATTAAAATAATATTAAAATCATGATATAGTTGAGTGTCTATAACTTATGTAAGGTAAAGAATGAATGTTGGACAATCTCTACAAGACAAAATTTCAAATAAATAATGAATATATTGTAATTTAAGTAAATATGGGTTACAAATTTATTCACTCTTGACATATAAATAAAACAAAGACATTTTAAGAAACCATAAAGTTGATGGAGCTATGATTAACGTTTATAAATTCATTAATTTTTAATTAAATGAGATATTAAATAATGATAATATTTAATAAAAAAGTTAAAAGAAAAGAAAATAATTTTAAACTTTAATAAAAATTAAAATAAAATAATATTAATAATTAAAAATTATTTGAATTTGTTTTTTTATATTATTATTTTTTATTAGTTTTTTCTAATTTTATTTTAATATCACTTTTATATATATTTTTAATAATTATAATTTAAAAGTTTTTCATTTAAACGATAAAAATATTATTTTTTAAAAAACTTATAAATTGAAAAAAACTAATAATTTGAATAAACAATTATAAAAAAAAAATTACATATATTATTTTGATATAATTTGACATGTCATTTTGTTTTCAATATATTCTACATCTTCATGAATAACCTTTTGACAAAATACTATATATCATAAATTCTTTCCTCATTTTCTCTTATATTTTATAAATAATTTAACTAATTACAAGATTTGATCATACACTTACCCACATCATATTTAAAACTAAAACAACTTGAACGCTTAACCATGATTCTGTATTATAATATCATTGATTTTTTCCCAATACCTAATAATGATACCTCTCTAGGTAAATAGGGTTGTGATAAAGGTTTGACGTTAAATGAGGATGAATGCGTGAGGTAGATGACATACCAATTATATAATTTGAATGAAAATGTATAGATTTATATAATTTGAATAATAACTTATTTATCTGTTTAATTTTTTTTCAAGTATATCTTGGTTTAATTTTTTATCGTTAGAGAAATCATTAAAACTTTTTTTTCCTGTTTAAAAACTTTTTAATTAATAAAACTCTTTTTGATATTTAATTTTTTATTTTATTTTATTTAATTTTTTTTTTTCAATTTTCTTTTAACTACAAGGGGTAAAAATTTATTAATAAAGACCCGAAAATGGGGAAGTTACAAGGCAAAATCTTACTCAACAAGTTGAGTCAACTTAAGGGACAAACTCAATGGGAGCATCTTGTGATCATGAATAAGCCATTGCGGCCCATACTCAAAGGCCCATTTAGCCAGGACATCCGCAACTCCATTCCATTCTCGGGGAATGTGATTGAAGGAAATCGACTCAAAAGCAGAACTTCGCTGAAGTATTTGATGAACTACCCCAGCCAACTGCCAGTCCACATTATCGAACACCTATTTTCTCAGCAAGTTAACCACCACCTGTGAGTCTGATTGACAAATAATGCTACTCCAGCCATGATGACAACACATTTTCACTGCCTCAAGGATAGCCATGGCCTCCATGAGATTATTTGTATGCTGGCCCTTATGAATAGAAAACATGAAACAAATTTCCCCAGCGCTATTTCACCTAATACCTCTAATTCCAACATCACCTGGATTCCCTCTTGAGGATCCATCAGTGTTGACCTTGATGATCCCTTCCTCAGGCGGCGTCCAGTGTCCCCCATGTTCAACCAGTCGCACCTGCTGCCTAGGCCCTCTCTTGGGACGCGTGGGAAGAGAGCAGGAGGACACAGTAGGTAGAACAGGGGAGAATTGGGCAAAAATCACAGTATCTTTAGGAGTCAAGTCTGCATCACTGTCACACTTAGCCTAGATGGTCTCTTGCAGAGCGTTGAGAATTTTCATCAATACAGCCCTGAGCTCAAGGCCAACGTCTTGGAAGAGCCTTCTATTCCTCTCTATCCATAGGTTCCAAAGAATGAAGGTCGGCCCAATTGTCCAGGCAGTTTGCAAGATAGACACCTTGGAAGGAGGAGATCCAAGGCATTCCCAAAATTCAACCAATGAAGAAACATGCCAATAGGAGACACCCCGGACCTTCCACCATAGGTGCCATATCTTCTTAGCAAACTCGCATTGGAAGAACAGGTGGCGACCACTCTCCTCACTGCTATGACACAACATGCATATAGATGGCACATGAAAACCTTTGCTGCACAAATTCTCCCATGTTAGGCATTGATTTTAGTGAGAGTCCATAGGAAGAAATTACATTTTGGCCAGGATAAGGGACCCCAAATTTTCTTGCCCCAACGAAAATCTACTTCACCAAAACATTGCTTTGATAGCTCCAGGTAGCCCACAGAAACAGAGTATTGGCCAGAGGAGGTTTCTCCCCAGGCCAGGGTGTCCCTCTCCTGCAACGAACTACAACGTCTAGACGCAAGAATTTGAGCTAACTCTCTTCGGTCCTCTTCAGCCCCTCCAGGCGGCCACTCAGAAGAGTTCCTCCATTGGAATCCAGCAAACGTACCTAGGTGAAAAGCTTCTTTATAGTGCTCAACAGTATCCCATCCTTCTGCTAGAAAGGAATCACATAGAGCCTACAAATGTAGATAGGAGGAAAGGAGGGGAGGAGCACCATCCCAGGAGTCTTCCCAAAAGAGTGCCTCTCTACTTCTGTTGCAAATACAGAAAAGACTACGCTACACCAGGTGAGCTCCAAGCTTGAGGGTGTTCCACACCATAGATCCTCTTCCCTCAACAGGGAGCCTGGGAATATCTGACAGAGCAACTCTCAGGAAATACTTAGAAGAAAGGATATGGGCCCAAAGGTGGGATTGATTGGTGCACCAATGCCAGTAAAGCTTGGCTGCCAAAGCTTGACTAGACAAAATAGCAGAATGCAACTCAAGGCCTCCCTCCTTCTTTGGCCGACACACAGTGTTCCAATTGAAGAGGCTCCATTTGGAGTTCTGTAGATTGCCACTCCAAAGGAATTGCCTGGATAAAGCATCAAATTCTTTAAGAAAGTATTTTAGAGCAGCCTGAACCATACAACGGTATATGGGTAAAGCCTGAATCGCATATTACAAGAGAGTCACCCTGCCAGCTGTAGAGAGCCATCTGTGGGACCAGTGATTAACTTTATGCTTAAGTTGATCAAGCACATTCTGCCAAAATAGCCTGGGCTATCTTCCCACCACTAAGGGAATCCCCAAGTAAGTCACCAGGAGAGATTGGATTCAGAACCTCAGAGTAGTAGTAATCCGTTGCTAGATGGATTTCAGAGTGTTAAAAAAATAGATGGAAGATTTGTGCTCATTAATTTTTTGACCTGAAGCTGCCAAATAAATATCCAGGGTAATCCAAAAAGCTTTCACTTCCCTAACCTGGGCCTTGCCTACCAGGATTGTGTCATCAACAAATTGGAGATGAGTCGGCTTGGTTAGCCCATTCCCCCACTACCATTCGTGCACAAGGTTCTGAGATGCCCTAGATTTAATAAGATGGCCCAGCCCCTCTGTGAGAATAATAAACAGAGAAGGTGAGATCAGATCACCTTGGTGAAGGCCTCTGGATGCCCCAAATAGTCTGGACGGCTCCCCGTTGATGAGAACTGAAAAGGATGGCGTAGTCACACAACTTTGCACCCAACTGACCCATGTCTAACTAAATCCAAAATCCAAAAGGATTTTTTGTAAGAAATCCCAATTGGCTCTATTATACGCCTTGGCTAGATCAAGTTTAATAAACATGTCCTGCTCCTGAGACATACTCATGGAGTGAATTGCTTTAGATGCAATCACCACCCCATCTAGAATTTGTTTTCCAGCTACAAAGCCCCCTTGTTCTTTTGAGATGATCACCAGGAGACACACTCTAAGCCACTCCGCAATAAGCTTGGTAATTAGCTTGTAGATCACATTACAAAGCGTGATGGGCCTAAAAAGGTCCACCTGATTAGCTTGTTCCTTATTCAAAATTAGCACTAGGAAGGTAGCATTAAATGCCCTGAGCATCTCTTTGCTAGAAAATGATTCCAGCACCACATCCAAGAGATCCTGGCTAATAATTTCCCAAAAATCTTGAAAAAATTCTGTTGGGAAGCCATCTGGCCCTGGAGCTTTACCTCTGCGCATGATGAAAACAACTTTTTCCACTTCCTCCATACCTATCGGCCTCAACAATGCCTCATTCATACTTGGAGTAACAACAGAAGGAATGCTTGCCAAAATAATGTTAACCTCCCTTTCAGCAGGAGGCTCATTGCCAGATAACAGTGTCGAATAGAAACGGACAACGTCCTAGGATATGTCATGGAAAGATGATAGAGAATTTCCATCTGGAGTAACAAGAGAGGTAATGTAGTTCCTGTTTCACCTCACTTGAACTGACTTGTGGAAGAAGGTTGTATTCTTGTCTCCCTCTTGGAGCCAATCAATTCAGACTTTCTATTTCCAGAAGATTTCTTCCCGAAGTTCCCACTCAGCCAGTTCATTTATAGCTTGAAATTCTGCCCTTCGGAGATCTTCTGAAAGTCCAAGGTCTCGAATCTGTCTGGTAAGTGAGTCCAGCCGATCTTGAGCTCTTTTCTTCATATAATGGAGGTTTCCAAAACAATTATAGTTCCAATCTTGGAGCTTCCTTTTCACATACTGTAGTTTCTTGGTGAAAGTGAACATAGCCATACCATATTTAGGTCCCCCTGTCTCCACCAATGCATCATCAATCCATGGAGAGATGGATCCCAGAGCCACATTAGCTGAAACTTAAAAGGAGGTTTCTTGGGGCCCGCTATTTGCCTGGTAGTGAGCATAATGGGCCAGTGGTCGGACCCTCTCCAATCTAGAATTTCAGAAGCTAGAGAAATTATGCCAGATTGCCAAAAGCATGAAATAAGGAACCTATCAAGGCATTCAGAGATAACATCCTTACCTAACCTTCTATTGTTCCAGGTGAAGAGACCATTGAGAGGTTTAACATCTGACAGGCGGAGGAGGTCCATATTTAGTCAGAGAAGATCAGACGTGGGGCCTAGATGTGCTATCCCACCCCTCTTCTCCTCTAGATAGAGCACAACATTATAGTCTCTAGCCATGATCCAAGGTAGGAAGGGATGATAACTCCTAATCTGTCATACATGTTCCCATAACTTAAGATGCCCCAAGAAGTCCACGAGAGCATAAACTGTAGTAACCAAAATCGTCTCCCCAGTGTCTAGATAGGAGGCTATCATGGATAGAGTCGAGGGGCTAGCTAGCCACTAGATTAGCATGACCTTCCCAGGGTCCCAACAGATGGCCATGCCACCAGCACTTCCTGAAGTGCCTACACACTGGCATTGTCCATAGACCCAAAATTTGGGCAAACAACTGAACATAGCATCCACATAAAGCTTAGTTTCCTAAACATAGAGAATATCAAGAGAGTAATTAGCAACCAACCTACACATATCTTTTTGTCTGGGGGTGCTATTCAAACCCCTTACATTCCAAGACAACACTATCATTGGGTAGAGAGAGGGAAATGCTCATCCAGGGTCTTGACCACCCCTGACTCTACCAATAAGTCCCCTATGAGTTTGATTTTGTCTTGGTCCTTCTTGCGTCCCACTCTGGTAGGTGTGGTGAAGGATACTTTCTTGAACGGCCTCTGTAATAAGCCTAACACAGATGACGAAGCCTTATCTTTCTTGGCAGCCTCAACATCTTTAGCCAAGTCTGCCCATCTGATGTCCTTGTCTTGCTGGGTTGGGACTGCTCCTAAGGTCCCCTCTTCCAGCATAGGGGGAGCCTCACTAATCGGTTGAATCTCCATATCATGAGAATCAGTAAGGAGAGTTCCTATTCCCTCACAGTTTGCAGGACCCCCTGCTCATTCAAGGGAATTCCATCCTCAATGGCCATACTCTCTAGAGTCTCAAAATGGTTGAAGCCCATCTCCACTTGCTGATCCAGATTCGAACACTTCTGCCCACGTCCCTTCATACGGCATCTAACTTGGGTGAATCCATCTTTGTCAGGGCTGTTAAAAATAGCTGGCCCATGCCCCATGTTACCAAAATTTATGTGGGCATTCCCCTTTGTGGCGCTGCCCTGCTTGACATTCCCAGTTTCTGAACGGCCTGGTTGGCTTGGCTCATTGACACTATTAGCAAAACTTCCATTTTCTTTGGCTGCCTACGGACATTGATGGTGTAAATGTCCATATTCATGACAGATTCTACACCTGAAAGGAATTGATTCATAGTCAATCTGTTGTACCCAGGATGAGGATCCCAGGCATATTTCCATAGAATCTGGCAAGGGGTTGTTTAGATCAATCTCTACACAGATACGGGCATAAGTGATAAGATTTTTGTCCAAAGATTGATGCGCTATAGCAGTTGGTGTTCCCAACATAGCTGCTATTTGCCTTAGGATATCCTCCCTCTAGAATTCTGATGCAGGAGCATCTGCATTAAAATTCGATTTATTGTATTTTCCCTCCTAAATGTTGAAATTGAGGGGTAATTGTAAAAATAAATAAATTAGTAAAAGTAAAAAGGTAAAATAATTGTGGGCTGTTGAGGAAATCAAGGAATGGTTGAAATTCTTTCAACCTGGGCATGATGTTGTTATTGGAAAACTATTTGTTGTTTTGCCTGAGGCCAAGTTTGGCGTGGAGGCTTAGAAAAGATTCTTGAAAAACAAATAAAAAGATAAGATATGCAAGTTGGCAAGGGGGATACGTAGAAGAGAGAGGAAAGACCTCTCTTTCAAAGGGAAGTTGTTGTACGGACAGAGGAGGCAGAGAAGTAGAAACTCCTTTGGGGAGAAGAGGTGACAAGAAGGCCATTCGGCCTGTATTCTATTTTTTTTAAAGTTTATGTGTCTGCAAATTTGTATACAGATCTCTTAAATCTACCAAGACTATGGTATTAAAGTGGTGTGATCTCTGTCATGAAGGATTAAAATAAATAGAGGAGCCGTCATTTTATACAACACTCCTGTAGATGGAAGAATATATATATTTATTTGGAGAAAAGCTATGTCACGTAGGTTAAACAAAAAAAAAAAAAAAAAATGTTAAGAGGGAGGAGAGCGCAGGACAAAAGGAGAGAGGAGAGGTACGTAGAGAAGGAGAAGGAGAGCCTCTCAGGAAGGAGAGAGGAAGGATGTGCAGCAGTATGTAGAAAAAGGCAGGACTGCAGTAAAGAGAAAATGCAGGAATCGGATGAGAGAAATATCCAGGCCTCTAAATGATGATGCATTCTTGGCTGTAATCTTAGTGTTTTGATTTAATAATCTGAAGAAAAATAAATTGGATGTTTTCTCAATGAATGAAGGAGAGTGTTAAGCCTGTAATAGCAGCCACGAGCACCGGAGCACGAGTACAAATGAGTGACTGAGTATAAAGGTATGGACCTCAGAACGATCATAAAAATCTGTTTGACAAGTTACCTGTCTGCGCACTACAACTCTTTGTGCATCTGAAATATGTTTATTGTTGAATGTAATCCCCTGAATCCGTTAATATGATTATGACAATATGAGTTCTTAAATCTGTTGTTGTCTTTTATCTAGCTGTGTTTTTCAATATTCTGGTTGGAAGCATTTGTCCAATTCTAGCATTTGGCATGCTTCAATACTATGACTGGTTCGGCAGTTTTGTGTGTGTGTTCAAATACGAAGTGTTTTATTTTTGCATTGGTGAGTCACTGAGACCGAACTCTGAAAGCGTAGATGTATATACCCTGTATTTAAGAACACTGCCAAACTTATATAAAAACCTTGTGGTCGTGGGTTCGAGCTCCACGGTGGGCGCCAGAAAAGACAAATGTTTGAATGAGAAATAGAAACCGCGTGGGTCTGCATAAAGGACACGAACCCTGTATTGCTAAGGTTTGAAAACAGAGTTCACTTGGAGAATGTAAATAAAGGGGCAATCGGACTTATGAACAGCTGGCTGGAGTGGCGGGTTTGGGATTCGCTGATATGATGGAGAGCCCGCAGAGTTATTTGGACGCATCCCTATTGCGTTGGTGTGGAGCTCATACTTGTTTGTAGGTGGGTAACAATTACGTATAAGGCTACAGCAGCGTTGCCATTTGGAACTATTGCTCTCGCAGCAGAGGACGTGGATTTTTTTTTAAAAGGAAATGGTATAAATTGTGCTAGGATTGTAACCAATTCTGTTGTGAAATTTTATAGCTATAAGCAAGCATCGAGGTCAATCCTGTGGCTTTACAGACAACAGTCAGGAAAGGCACTCCCAATTACTATAAAGAAGATGAATTAGTATTTGGACGTGGTTTGATGATGAGAGACCAGAATCAAATTGGCAACTATAGCTGATCTGATTGTATTTCTAACTGTAGTGTAAAGGCTGTTGGAAATAAGTTTGTGAGAATTGTATAGAAAGATTGGAAAATGTCCCCTGGTCTTCCTAATCTTGTGTAGGCTCTTGTCTATGTCATGGTACGGTATTTTGTCTGCAGCCTAAATGTAACTGATGATTGTATCTAAATTCTGTCAAATATTCTCTAAATAGGGGCCATGGATATGTATTGAAATTTATGGAAACCAACCTTTTCTCAGATGGTATTAGAAAAGAAAAACACATCATTTACAGCTCATCAAATTCTAGAGGTAGTCTTGGAAGGCGCACCCAAACTGGTACTCTAGCTGGAAGATCCTCTATCGAATTGAAACCTACATGCCAGGATTTAAGAAACAGGCCAATACGATCATAGAAGTAGGGTCCTCCCTCAAAGATCTGATTTCGGTCTGATACAGAGGAGAAATTCACCATAAAATAACTATTTCCAGCTAACATGATATCTAGTTCCCCCTCAACCTGCCAAGTTCGGTGGATCCAGGCCTCCAGGGCCGATAAGGAAATTTGGATTCCCAAAAACTTGCAGATTAATGCATGAGCTGCTAGGTATTCAACATCCTCCTTCACTGCCTCCAGAGGGATTACTAGAACAGGCCTGTCTTGGGACCATGGAAGACATCCATTGACCTTGTTGATCCTAATCCAGTAGCTGGAATAAACTGGCTCCTTCTCCTTCGCAGACACCACACTCACAGTTCGCTCCTTGCTCCACGCCCCACCAGGGTCGTCGACCCTCGCTCCTCCGCTCGCATCCAATACCATCAACCTATCCATTATTTCTCATTTGATTTTTTTAAAAAATTAAATAAAACTAATGCAATTAAATCAACATTTAAAAAAAAAAAGAAATATGGATCAAATACAAATGATAAATCTAATAAAATAGAAATTAAAGTTGACACAAAAAATAAGAAGATTGAGGTATTTTAAGTTTGAGATCAAAATGTATAATATAATTAATTCGTTTTCATTTACAATTTTATTTTTTAGGTTATAATAGTAAGTCAATCTATGACTTCTAATGAAAAGGTTTTACAAGTAAACTCATTTACAAAAAAAATTATTAGTTTTATAAAGTAAAGAACAAATCATTTAATTGTAATATTCTTGTATTTTTTTAATATATTAAAATGTATCTTTTATTTTTATTTATATAGATTTTTATAATTATTATAATGTAAAAAAAAATTATTATATAAAAAAAAATGATTTCAATTCTTTTTATTAAAATAAAATATTAATTTTAATATTTTATTTAGTCTAAATATTTTCATATAAATTAGTTTTTACCCCAAATAAAAAATCCACTATACTAATCATCAAATAACCTTTTTTTTTCTTTTAATTTTATTCATCTTTATTTTAAATTGTGCTTCACCACATACTTTCATGAGAAATAATTAAAAAAAAAATTGTAATTAAATGTGAAAGTTTTTCAACCATAAATAGGTCCACTCAAAATTGGTTGTATATTAAAGAAGTCCTCTCAAAATTAAAAAAGAATAATAAATAACATCTTATATAATATATAAAGAATCCTATTATACAAACAATATTTTAAGTTATATATAAACTTTTATTTTCTCATATATATTAAGTAAAATTTTCATATAATTTATAAAATTATTGATTTAACTAAACTTTAATAACATGCAAGGATGTGTTTTATGATTTGACCCTTGTTAAACATTTTAACAATCCAAATACACAACCAATAATGGATAAACATACATTTTAGCTCCTCCTGATCCAAAGAGGTTTGGCATATTACAACACATTAAGAAGACGCCTTCTTGTAAGACTAGCTAACAATGAATAAGAAATGTAAAATTACAATTTTTTTAAAACAATGAAACTTTAGATGTTACTAGAAAACTTTAAATTCAGGGAGTAAATTTTAATAAAAAGTCAAAATAATAATTTTCTTTCTATAATAAGATTTATATACCTCCTTTTTGGAATCATTATAAAAAGTGTTCATCTAACAGACCCATTGGAATGTAAAT
This sequence comes from Torreya grandis, assembly GCA_037957365.1. Lineage (NCBI taxonomy): Eukaryota > Viridiplantae > Streptophyta > Pinopsida > Cupressales > Taxaceae > Torreya > Torreya grandis. The sequence goes on along the minus strand of JARHVA010000252.1, from coordinate 2,929,259 downwards.
TTGCCTTTTACACATCTCAAGAGTTTAGTCCACTTACACAGATGATATGTTGAAGAGAATTATCATTTTCAAAAGTATTTTATTTTTTCATTTAGAAAAAAATGTTTAAAATTTAAAAGCCCATTCATTTTTTTCCCCAATGTTCAGAGAATGTATACTAATCACCCATACATAGTTTGACAAGTTACATTGAAACATTTACAATAATCAAACGCATGCAATATCAATAGACTCTATAGGCAATACAATAGTTTGTAACAAAGATGATTTGTATGTTTAAAATTTGTTGGCATAAAAATATTGTTTCACTTAATTATTTAGATTATTTTCATAGGTTTTAAGCTTTTGGAATATACGTTTGGATATCTTTGTTTCAATTTTTTTCTTTTACAGATGTTTCAGATCTTAGTTTTAGACTTTTTTTTAAAGATATATTAAATATTTTTATTTGTCAATAAATTTTTGAAATATTTTTTATTAGTCCCTGTCAAAATAGTGTATTATAAGTTTTATCAAAATAAATAGTTTTCTTTTTCTAGCCAATCAAAAAACTCTAATTAAATATTATTATAATAATATGAATGTTTTAAATGGAAAAATGTTATAATATTTCCTAAGATAATATTACCATTTAGTTATTATTATGACAATTAAACTTTCTATTTTTATTATTATTTTATTATCGTTTATGACAACTCAATTTTCTATTTAGTATTTATTGAGGCTTAAAAGCTTTCCATCTTAAAAAAATCCAAGTTGACTACTAACAGTTCAACTTTCTATTAATAAATTATTTTATGGCTAAAAATCACAACAGTGTAGAAACCTTCTTGAATGTACTAAGGATTCAAATTTATATTATAACTTTATAGTATAATTTATTCGGCAATCAAATAAACAAAAATAAAATATTGTACTAAATAGTTATTGTTTTTTGTTTTAAGCATTGTTTAACATTTTATGTCAAAATTGTAAATAGTTTTGGTATTTACTATTGATTATAATTGCAGAGACACATCAAATAAACATATATGATTATATTATAAATATGGAAACACAATCATGGCATATGCATATTTATAATAATACAAAGAGGGGAGCATCAATGTACTATCATAAAATCAATCCAACCTATTCAGTCCATTATTTTTCAATAGTTCAATCAATGTAAAGTAAAACAAGATGGTTTGGTGCGAACAACCAAAGCAGTTTAAAAGGGATAATGGGCCTATGGGATTAGTAAACAATGATAATTTATGTTATATAAACAACATATTCCAATGTTTAGCATATAATCCGCTTGTTGAAAATTGTTGCATGGCCATAAAACATTCAAAAAATTGCAATAAAAACATAAACAGATCTGCATGTCTGTTTTGCATTGTATAATAGAGAATCGTAAAAATGCTAACTCACGTGGTAAAAAGAGATGGACTCCATGACATCAAGAGCAACATATCGATTTCAGCCCCATAATTCATAGAATTGTTTATAGGGTAAGAGGGCATGCCAGATTTCGTGATGAACTATATCGATAAGTGTGATCATGTGGACCCCATCCAACCATTTAATAAAATGCTTCAATATGTGTATGCCAGTGTGTCACTTTCTATGCATGTGATTACAAATCTGATCATGAGGTCATCGACACCATCACTACACTTCTCATCGTAGGATCCACTCTAGAAGAATGTCTAAGGAAAGATTTTAGAGAATTTCTAGTAGATGACTAAGCTTTCAAAAAATGTAACCTCATGAGACACATCACCAAGCAAAATTTATTTCACCAAATTCCTAACATTAGATTTATCCCACTGGCTAGATTTTTTATTATACCCCCTAGCGTTATATTTGATAAGAGCCATTCCCACATTAAATTTCAAGACTCACTAAAATTAAACCACTAGCATTTGACAGAAGATAATAACTTAAATGACATGGTCTATGATTTATTTTCCATGATTGTTTACAAGGGTTTTAACAAGACACCCCAGAATTTATAATGGAAGGGTTTGCCATGATTGTTCGCAAGGATATTCGAATGCGCCAAATTCTTAAAGTTCTATTTATTCAATTATTACTAAGTAAATAAAATATTCCCTAATATTACTTTAAATAATATTCTAACAATTTTACATATAATTCTTTTAATTACTTTCCATAAAATCATAATTTTTTTAATTTTTTTTACAAGAACTATTTTCCTTAGTTTCTATTTTTCTATTTAACTATTTAAAATATATAATATTTTTAATTTTTATTTATTTTTATGTTGTTAAATAAAAATTGATAGACACATATAAAACAAACAAATATTCTAATTATTAAAATTTAGTATAAAATAGTTGCAACAAAACCTTATATATATTAAAATATTAATTATATATATGAAAACTAAATTTTATGTATATCCTTCTATTATTATATGTTCGTTCCAAACTAATGATAAGGATGCCACATTATCAATATACAATATTTATTTTAACTTCTAAAATCCACACTACTTTATTAATATGTAATTTTTATCTTAATCTTGAAGATTCACAATCATTATAATAAAAAAAAATATATTAGTAACTATAAATCTCTTCTTAAATTAAATATTTCAAAAATAAATTTAACAATATTTTTAAAAAAACAATTAAATATTTCTGAACTATTTTTTTATTACAATTATCCCAAAGTAATAATAAGCAAGGTATGTTAATGATTTGACATGGGATAAAACAATACCTAACCCCTGAAAGGTATGTTAATGATTTCTTGATTTTGTCTAGCTCAAAAGGGTGCAAACTAAATTACATGCAAATCTCAAAAGTTTTGGCATTGTTCAATGTCTACAAATAAATTAGATGTCAAGAGTCCCTAAGAGACGATCAATTTTGGTTTCTATTCTGTAGTGAGATAATTTAGAAGAAATATAACTTAAATTGACATGATAATTTAGCAATCAATTAAAATTTTAAAAATTAAGTGTTGGTTGGTAAGCAGTTTCAATATATAAACTATATGTGTTGTGATCATGAAGTAGAAAACTAGATATGTGGTTATCAGCTGATGTAAAATTTAGTACAAATATGAATAGAAATGAAATTATAAACTACCCACCAAAGAACTGAAGTATCACAATAAGCACAATAGTAGGGCCTAAAACCAATCCAAAGCACAATCCTTAATAGTTATAAGAAAGAGTCTAGTCAATAATTTATCATTTTGTACAAAGTCAAGGCATGAAATAAATAATAATTTGATATGCTATGAAATACCACATTTGTCATTGAATTCAAACTTAGGTGTTATAAAACTAATAGGCAAATGGTAGATAGGGACCTCAAAAACCAATAGATTGAGTAATATATCATCAAAAGTAACCTATGACCTGATTTTTGAGATCTTTGGTAAAGTTGTTGAATTTGCATTTTCAAGTCTTGAATATTTTTTGAAGCAATAATTCTTGACAAGTAGGAACCAAAGTAAAATTAACATGTGTGATAAATTATATATTATTGTTTTGAGAATGATCATGATCAAAATATGTAAATTGGAAAATAAATCTCGAAGTAAGAAGCAAAAAAGAATCATTAGGTCGAGAAAGAATAAGCATGGTAATTTGAGTAGAAACAAGAAGTGCAAGCACAATAGTAGAATCAATAATAATAATAATATCTTTTGTACCTAATTTAAAAGGATAACCTCTTGGAGGTGGAATATATTTGTTATTGTTTGCAACATTTACCTATATACAAATTCCTTAACTAGTTTTATTTTATTTTTCTCCTCTCCAATGACATAAATTATTGCATCAATATCTTTAGGAAAACATGAATGATAATTTTCAAAAAAAGTTACCTCATGTGCACTCATAATATATTTATCATTCATAGCATCTATATCCATTGCATTTTCATTATTTAATTTCTTACCAGTTCCATTATCATCTACATGTGTATTAGCTAAAGTACCATGAATTTCATCAATAATTTCATTTTTTCTCAAACAAGCATGAGTATCAAACAAAAGAATTTGAACCAAAATAAAATTTTTACCACTCATTCTATCATGTTCGAAGTAGGTGTCTTAGATATAAATTTCATAATTGATAGAGAGAGAAACATATATAACATGCAATAAGTTATAGCTAAAGATTTTCAAATAATAAAACACTACCCTAGAGAAATAGGATTTGAAAACACATAATAATTAGGTCCTAGAGTAGAAATAGGATGAAATCATAAGGTTTGACTGTTCAAAAGGATTAGGGTTACCAATTTTTTTAATGTGGAGAGTGTTACATCCCAATTCCTCACCAAACAAACTTGATATATTATCTATGGATATCCATAGCTAATAAATTTATATTTGGATATATCAACTAAATTAAAATATATATGATGATATGGGGCAACATGATATTGTTTAGGTTACATGATCATCCTGATAAGAGTTAGTTGTAAGTAAATATTTACTTTATGATCATGTTAAATTGTTATTTTAGTTATATTTTATGATGAATATATAACATGACTGTTATGGTCTAACTACCTTTTTCATTGTGAAGTAGATGCAGAAAAATCCATCTCTCAAGCGTGCCAGAGGGAGAGCATCATCAGAGAGGGTGATGTAGATGGAGACATCAAAGGTCTATAGAGACCTGAAAAAACTCTACTCACACACGATAATTAGTCATGGTAGAAATGCATTTAATTGCTTATGGTGTGTTTGATACTTGTTTGGAGTGTTGTTTCTATGATTTATGAGAGTAGGTAAAATATAAGAATAAATTCCTTACGTGTTTAGCATTTTTTCTATTTTGGAAAAAGAAAATTTAAAATATGAATTATTTATAAATTTTAAAATAATCATTTAAAATTAATTGGATGCTAATTTGATTTAATTTAAAATATGGAATTTGGGAATTTCATATTCCCTCTACCTGAGTGAATCCCTTTGATACCATGTGAGCTTTATACTTCTTGATTTTACCTTCAACATTAAACTTCTTCTTGAATACCCATTTGTAACCAACAAATTTTTTACTTGGAGGTAATTTCACCAAGTCCCATGTATTATTTTTATTTAAGGACTCCATTTCTTCCTCCATATCCTTCTTTCAAGACTTATTTTCATTTTTCATTTGAGATAAGTGCCTCCCTTATAGTCTCAGGGTCTTTATCAATAACTGATAAAATAAATTCATAACAAAAATCTGGGGTAATATACCTTTTTGGTATTCTTCTCACTTGATCTGATATTTTGTAAACAATTCTTTTGGTTTTGCATCTTGTGGTTCCTCCTCCTCTACTTCATCTAAATCTTCCTCTTTCAAATCCATTTGTAGTTCAATCTCTGCAATTGCTTCAAATTCATATGTAGATTCTCCCTATTTTAGTTCAACATGAAACTATTTAGGTTCATCCTTTGGTTGACCTTCATATATTTGAACCCACTTAACCTATCCCAAAATATCATTATGAATTTAAACAATCTTATTTATTTTTGGGTTTCATGGCTTATATCCTTTTACACTAATAATATATCTAATAAATACATACTTTAATCATTTATTATCCAATTTTTTTTTAAATTTTGGAATATACATGTAGATATCACAAAAAAACACTAAGATGTTTTAGAGAGGGTTTTTTTAATATCCCAAATGGGATATTTACTAAAATCACCCAAAACTATAAAATCCAAACTCAACACTTATGGACGTGGACTCAAATTTGAAATTCTTTCCCAAATACCACACAAGTATTAACTTGCACACAATTGTATTATCACATAATTGTTAAGCATCTGTAATGTCCATGTAGTCTGGGCCCTATCCCTATCAAGTGAGTCAACTTTTGCAAAAGTGTAATACAAGATATACTATCTATGAAATTCATATCATCCTTGTACAAATCATATAATTTGATCACTCCTTTGAAAATCATTTTTTCCTCAAATAAATGTGAATGAATCACAACTTTGATAATTCAAACCTTTAGGAAACCCACAAAGCAATGCATGATTAGAATTTTCCACCTCTAGTTTATAACAAGAAATGAAAACATAATTGGGTTAGCTTATCTACTCTGAACATTACCGGCATCCCAAGAAAATCTCAATATCTTTCTATGATGTGTTCACTACACTATTATGATTAAAACTAGAGTACCATCATGCCAAGTCTACATTCTCCTTTCATGTAACCCAAATAATAAGTTGTACTCAAGAGCCAAACTAAAATACTTGTAATGAATGGATTCAGTGGCATAGAACATCTCATGCCAAAAAATCTCAACACAATCAAAATTTACAATCCTATTGTCTATCATGATCCTGAGCAACATAAAAATTAATCTATTAAACAAGAAAGCATGATTCTCAACATAACTCATCATGGTGCCCTAGAAATGATGTGGATTAAAATCAGTCAATTGGATGATACAATTGATGACATTAGTTTTAAAACTAAAATTTAAATTCATATATATCTTGGGAATGCTTCCGCTATCATAAACTTATAATAACTCATTAACACTCAATTTTTGAGTGTTATAAATGTAGTCTAATGCACACCAATCCACAAAATCAGCTACAATCATCACTACAACATCTAAAAATACAAAGGATATCAACATAAAGTGATTGCAACAACCAATTCTCACCCATGTAGAAGTTATAAATAGTTGAACCATGTGTAAAAATTCTGCAGCAATATATTGCCATAAGACTTGTAGGTACTCAAAATCAATCTGCTTAATGATCGATTTTATCAAAATCAGCATTGTAATACTAGGGTAGTAGATGTAATGATGAAATATTATTGTCTACATATGAGATGTGAGCATAGAAAATATTGAAAGGACTTCTCCAATGACTATATTACCTCTACCAATCAAACCAAAAAAATAATACTCCATTCCTTGGCTGAAAATACTTTCCAACCCTTCTACACACAAGTAATAAAATTCATGCGTTAGCTGATTAGAAGGTGGACAACAACTTTTCTTTTGAAATCTTGTCCAATGAATTTCCATAAAGAAGTTCCTATAAATCCACTATGCTTATGTTGTGCTTATCTTATTTTAAACTCTATTCCCTAACAATTGTGTAATTACTTCCCCCCAAAAAATAAAGAATGTGGCTCACCTCTTTCCATGCAACAACTAGATTTAAACAAAAGGAGAATCATACCTTCAAATTGGACATCTTCATAGGGTGGCTAGATTTGACACAATGTTTCAACAATTATATATTGCTCCTCTTTGTGCTTCCCTTTCCAAACATGCTTCCCAAGTGTCTCATCATAGTTATCCATGTACCATTGTCTTAATACAACATTTTAAAAATCAAGGGTACATACCTTACATAACAAGAGCTGAATCTCCATCCTTGGATTAGGATGTCCTAAAAATGAGAATGAGATATTTACCTTGATCATTACCAATCCTTATGGATCCCATATGCACCAATAAACTTGGACTTGAATTGGAAAATATACATGCTCACAACTATAACTTGTGCCTTTAGATTTAATACACATCTTAACATACCTCCTGAAAACATGCTTATTTGATGGATTAACAAAAATATGATGGAAGAATGTTTTTGTTCTAGTAATCATAACATGGATTTTGACTAGAGGGTAGTCATATCCAATGTCCAACACATAAAGAATCATACCTTGGGCCTCAGATCTGAAATTATCAAACTTATTGAAAATCAACTCTAATTTTTTCCTTACTTTAGTGAAAATAACAACTGAAAATATATGGAAATTAGAATTGTTAACCTTTTTATATCTTAGAATAATCTTGTGATGCCACACCTCATAGTTCCCATAATTATGATCTTGAATCAAGGAGTCCTCATGCCTCATATTAAAAATTATAACTTTCATTTTATCACCTTTTTTTGCATGCTTCCTATGAGGATAATAGGATTAAAATGGCATACCATGAAGCAACAAATCTGAAGTGTTACCAACCTTACCATGTTTTGGAGTGATGAAAAACTTTTTCTCCCTTGACTAAGTGGGGTTTATGGAGATACCTTCCTTCTTCTTGGTGAAATCATCCAAGGGTTGATTCCTTTTTGTTTCTATCAACTCTAATTATTTTTCTTGCTCATTAACATGGCCATTTAGTAGATCATCCTCACATAACATTGGTAACTTATTTTCAATATCATGTTTAGTACATATTATCTATTCCTCCTTGACTTCATTAAGATAAACATTTTGTGGAAATTCAATCTTAGAAGTCAATGAAATATTCTTTTCTAAATCAAAAGCCTTACCTTTGCTTTTTTTTGGTGTTATTTTACTTGAGTTGATATCAACTTAGCTTTTTTATCTCTTTTTATCCATTCATCACACCTTTTATGGGTCCTCATTTCATCTTATATACTTGTATCTAATGTGGTTAGTCTATTTTCAATCACATTTTCTAGTTCCATTATTTCCTTCTTTTTCAAGAAACATTTCTCCTCAAAATCTTCTATGGTAAACGCATCCAAGCTTTTCTCTCTTTCATCTTCTTGTAAGATTGTTTTCTCTTCTTTAACAATCTCTTGAAGCTTTGGTTCTACCTTTTCTTCTTTCTTCAATAATTATTCTTCTTATGGAACGATTTCTTCTATCTGTATGGTAAATTCATCCAAGCTTTGCTTCCTTTCAATTTCTTGCAGCTCTGGAATTTCTTATTTCTCACTTGGGAATTCAATAAATGATGTGTTTTCTAGTAATGTTACATCAAAATATAATGATAAAAACTCATAAAATGATATAGTATTTTGAATTGGAAAATATTTATATTGAGCATGAAGACTAGTAATATTTTCACTGAATGACTTTGCCATGATTCACCTTATAGGCGGGAAAGATCAAGGCTTTGATAATGCTGTAATATCCCAAATGGGATATTTACTAAAATCACCCAAAAATATAAAATTGAAACTCAACAATTATGGACTTGGACTCAAATATGAAATTCATTCCCAAATACCACACATGTATTAACTTGCGCATACTTTTATTATCAATTAACAAGATACAAACATATATGATAGAAAATAAGAATTTTCTCATATACTGATAAACATGGGACTCATATATAATCCAAAACTATGCTCAAATACACTACAATGATAAGTAATTACCAAAATAGCTCTTGCATAGAATGCAAGACCTCAAATCCTCACACATTCAAATAAAGGGATTACAATTGATATTACTAGAGGCAATATCTATACATAATAACTCATATAATGAAATCTACAACCAACACCCTTACAAAGATTTTTAGAACTACAAACAATATATAATACACACTTATAATGCATCATACAACTCCACTAAAAGACCTGCAAACAATACACACTCTACACACTTGGTCTTTTGAATCTCTTTGAAGTGCCTTATCAAACCTTGAGTGGAATTATCCTACTAAACCAAAGGGGTTTCGTCCTCTAATCCTATCTTCAATGGGTTATCATCCATAAAAGAGATTTAATTGAATAAGAGCTTAAGCTTACAATAAAGGGGGGTTTTATGATATATCAAAGATAAATTTTTAAATGAGAAGATTCATACTTATAAAAATTACAAATGAGGAAGGAGAAAGAGATGAAACTATGAGAGAGAAGAGAAATGTGCCATCCTTGAAGTGGTGGTGATATTCATCAATAGTGTCATTTGTCTCCCACATGTGCAAAGGATCTTCAAGATTTGATTTTTAACCTTCTCCATGTGACTTCAATTGTTATGCCCCATTTTCATGTGACTTTAAATCAACGTCTCTCTCACATGTGCAAGGCATATTCATGATTTTATTTTGATCTTCTCTATGTGCCCTCAAATGCTATGCCCCACTTGTATGTAACCATAAATTAGGAATAATAGATCATGTCCCCCACTTTCCCACGTGTATACACATAATTCAAAAGATTCTCCATCTTTTTTAATTCAATCAAAGGTGCCCCACAACACATGCTTGAGTGGAATGATGATATCTTCAATCAATTTATCCTTTACATGATTTCACTATTCCTCTCATGTGCCTAAGTAGAGAAATGTGCCCCATTTCTCTCTCCTCCATTTTCAATATTTAAAATAACTTATGTGGATCATACCACATCCCCAAGGGACACCCCATCACTATGCCACCTCATTACCATGCCACATCATCATGCATAGTCACTCATGAATAATGATCTATGAATAATACTAGTAAATAGTGATTGTGAATAGTGTTGGAGAAATATTAGAATAGCCAATTTTCCCTCAACATCAAATTAATTGCAAAAGGGGATGACATTTATTATCAATCCAACTTCCTATGGAATTTATACTAGGGGTGATATGGGTGATATATTTATTAGGTAACATGTAGTCATAATTATCCATTAGGGTGGCATTCATCATTTTTGAACTTCATTTTATTTTGGTGTAAATGGAATAATATTTTTCATTTCTACTCCACAATCCTTACAAAACTACTCAAAAGTATTGGAGCGGTATTTTGCTCCATGATCACTATTCAAGTCCTTAATCTTATTTTCTATTTGGTTTTCAACAAGAGCCTTAAACTCCTTAAACTTATTTAAAACCTTTGATTTATGATTGATATAGTAAACCCATGTTTTTATCAAGCAGTCCTCTATGAAATAAACATAATACAATGAATTTCTAAGAGATGGAAATTTCATAGGGCGAAACACATCTATTTGTTTTAGATGACAAATACCATTTACTCTAGTATCACTAATGGGGAAATTTATTCTATGTTGCTTCCAATATACATAATGTTCACATAAATAAAAATATAATGGACAATTAGAAATACCTTCAACCATACCTTTAGCTTTTACTCCTCAAAGGTTTTTCTCTACAATATGACCTAACCTATGATGTCAGAGTGTTATATTTTCTACAAGTACCATAAGAGTTTGGTACAATCCATTTCTATCCTCAGGAACATTTGATCTATTACACCCATCATTGATAGTGTTTGCCTAAAGCTTGAAATTTTTTCTAGTATAGACTCTTCTTTCTAATACCATGGATCCACAAACCATCTTGCATATTTACTTGTTAAATACCACCTACACACCCACATCATTCATCTTTATTACAAAAATTATATTTATATCCAAACCTAAAATTTTTGAAACACTAAGAAGGGTTTTAACCCTTATATATTTGAGCATCATCATGACTCTTTCTTAAACAACAATCTTGTAGGTAGAGTTGTGATGTAGGGGCATCACTCTTAGGGTGCATTTTGTCATAAATTTTGGTATGATTGCATTCATTTTAGTTTGATGATGAATTTTAAGGCTTGGAAAGTCCCCAAGCATCATTATTTTTCAAACTGGTATCTTAGGATTGCATATACGTAGTTTAAATTTAAAATTTTGAGTTTTCTCGCCAAAATTTGCTTCTCAACTATTTGAATTTTTATCTTGTTTTAAGACTTGCAAGGGTAAGTGAATGGGTTGATAAATATTGTGAACATGTTTAAAACATCCTTAGAGTCCCCTTGAATTTTTTTTAAGGGCCTAAGGTTGTATATGTGTAGGAATTCAATTTTGATTATTGTCACCTTTCAAATTTATCTTGTAATCGTTGGAAAAGACCCATCAAAGTTGGTTAAACTAGTTATAGACATACAAAAAGGAAATATTTTCATTGTATTGAGTTTGGTTGCATGTTTTTGAAGAGTAAAATATTTTAATAAATAAGAAAGAAGGAATATGTTTTGAATATTTCTTGAAACAAACCCTTGTTCTTGAGTTATTTTACTTTGTTGCAAACTGTGTATTTCAATATTCATAAATAAATGGAATTGAAAATTGTTCTAAATGTTCCTAAATCTGATTTTAAAGTTTTTTAAGAATATAAGTTCCAAGAAAATCAAGGAGACCCTTTGATTCATAGACCTTTATATAAACATACCCCTATTTCCTATAGCATGCATGGTTGGATGGACTATGTGTTTGTTTCATGAAAAGAAATGATCATCAAATCAATTTTCAAGTGCTTTGGAATGTTGTGGTAAGTTATTTGAATGTGTTATTAGGTTAATTGAAACATTCTCTTTCACAACATTGTGTTTTATTTGCTCCTACAGGAACACAAACTTGTGGAATGCCTTTTTACCTGCACAATTAAAGATAATTTGGAGTTAGAAAACCTATGTATAGTATTGGTTAGAGATTGTTAGTGATTGAGAAAGGTGTCTAGGTTTAATACATATCTATTACAACTTTAACTATTCCAATATGGCATTGTGGAATTGATATAACTAATAACTAGGGTAGAATAAAACATGGAAAACTAGGGAAATGGGTCAAAAGGACCCATAAACAACTAACATTCAGCCACTATAGAACAAGTTTGATAATGATTAGACTAGTATCAAACTAGTTTGATAGTGGTCAACTGACAAAAATCCCTAAAAACTAAGATCTATAGAATATAAGAACATTTGTAACCATAAAAAGGAAAACATTATATATCTAATATGAGTGTTTTTAATTATTCAAAAATGAGTGGTGACATGATTATTTACCCCACATGAATGAAATTAAAGTTTCAAGGGAAGTTAAATGCTACATGGGGCCAAACATAAAATAATATGTGCTAATAAGATCCTATTTTATAGTAATGACCCATATATACGTAAACACACTAATAACATAGAAAATCCTAGGGCTATACCAAAAATAGGTATCCAAAAATGAAAGAACAACATTTTTGATGTGAATAACATCATCTAGAAAAGGCTCCAAAAAAAAATTGGAAATGAGACAAGATTAAAGTACCTCCAAAAGGACATGATGCATTTAAGGCATACAATACACAACATGAACAAGCTAATAAATGCTTAGTTGAATCAGAGGGTGATTAATGTGTCTTAGGTTTTTGAAATGGTAAATCTTCTGAAAATCATATACAATATCATCCTAGCCTAGGTTGTTGTTTTTTTTTAAAAACATTAAAGCATGCACCTACAGGACCTTAATATTGTACTATTTTTTTAAATAAACAAAAGATTAATATTTATTTCAGAAAATTATTTAGCATACTTTTGGAACTAAAAGACCTTAATATTTTAATATTGTTTAATGTAAGTGGAAGATTATTATTTATTTTAGAAAAATATTTTTCATATTTATGGAAATATGAATGTAAGATTAATTTTTTATTTCATAATCAATAATATTTTTCAAACTAGAATTAACATTGTACAAGGCACGGTTCTACAAGACCTTAATATTTTACTATTGCTTAATATGAATGGAAGATTAATTTTTATTTCATCAAATTATTCGTCATACTTATGGAACTATAAGACCTTAATATTTTACTATTGTTTAACATGAATGAAATATTCATTCCCCAAGACATTAGACCAAGTGTTTCGAACTAGGATGATAAATTTCCTTTGCAACAAGTAGTTCTTTGTTCAAATCCCCTAATTAACCTAATCTACGAGGAGTGGGTAATTTTTGTGGACCTTATGGTTTATAATGGCATCTGGTTAGATTGACAAGATAAATTTCACACACATAATATTACATAGTATATAAAATTTCACCTAGTAAACCCATATGGGGAAAAACCTAACACAGTACCCTCATTTACTATAGTATTAACTTAACCATATTATAATAAAATAATGTACTTATCAGTTATAATTATTCCCTATTACATGTGTGAGTGTATATACACACACACACACACACACACACACACACACACACACACACACACACACACACACACACACACACACACACACACACATCAATAGGTAATTCCCTAAGTAATATTATAATACCAAGGGTACCAAACCCATGGGCCAAGAATACAACCCATAATGGTTCCCCATAAAATTATGGGTCATAATATTACCCTTATTATTACTATAAATAAAAATACCTACAATATCACCAAGAATTAATCTGTTCCCAATTGTTGTGCTTTTACATATAATACCTAAGGGTTATAACATATGCAAAGTACACAACAAATATCTAACATTCTCCCACTTGTTGAAAATTTTGAATAAGGGTTCACCACTACATAATTTTAGAAGCTAATAGCATCCATGTTCATCAATCTTCTACATAACAAAAAATTCTCAGTACTCATAGCCTTTTAAGTTAATCAACCACATTAGTATCTCTATCCACCTTCTCTACCAATATCTTCTTCTCCTCTGCCATTTATGAAACAAAATTACATTAGACATCAATATGTTTTGTTTGAGAGTGATTCTTAGGATTATTTTCAAGAAAAAAATTAATTTGTTTGTCACAATCTATCCTTAGAGCTTTTTATATGAACCCAACAATGGAACACAACCTTGTAATCCAAACTACTTCCTTGCTTGAATGAGTAGTAACACATGTAATAAAACTCTATGATGGGTATATAAACACTTTATTGCCATTATGTGATCAAAATTATAGTCCCATTAAACAAGTTGAATATATATTCACTAGTATATATATGAAAACTAATATCTCTAGCCTAATCAAAATCCACATAGCCATGTAGATTCAATGTATTTATTTCACTAGTATTACCCTAATAGCATATTGTATAGTCAAAATTTTGGCATAAATAACTGAAGATATTATTCATCACACTATAATGTTCCTTGCCCATCTTTTGCATAAATCTAATCACTACTACCACTACATGATAAATATCAGGGCTGGTATAGACCATTGTAAACATCATACTACCAACAACACTAGTATACAACACATGATACATGCCCTCAATTTCCTATTATTTCTTTGGACACTGTTCAACAAATAGTTTTTAATCATCCAAAAAGGGATTAATCATAGGTTTGATTTATTGTATCATAAACCTTTACATAATCATCTCGATATATTTTCTTTGATTTAACCACACTTTTATATATACATAATCTCTTTTAATTTCCATGCCCAAAATAATTTTTTTAGAACCTAAAACCTTCATATAAAATTGATATGATAAATGAGACTTAACTTGAATGATCATTTCCTTATTGTTAACAATTTACAACATGTCATCTACATACAACACTATGATAATAAACTTTTCATCTTCCTATTTAAAATACACCTAGGGATTATTTTGTTTTATCAATCCCAACTCCCAACACATACCTATTTTTTTAATATTTTGCATACTTGGTCATTGCTTCAAAAAGTAAAGATTTATTTTTAGCCTTCTCACCATATACTTCTTTCCCTATACCTTAAAACTGTCTAGTTGCATCATGTATATTTATTCCTCAAGCTCACCATGAAGAAAAGTTGTCTTTCAATCCATCTATTTTGTTTTGACATTAAAAGCAACAACAATAGATAAAATAAATATAATTTAATTTAAGTTAGCAACATGAGAAAATATCTCCCCACAATCAATTCCCTGAGAGAATACCTTTGCTACCATGTGATCTTTATACTTCTTCATTTTCCATTATGTACTAAACATATTCTTGAATACCCATTTGTAGCTAACAAGTTTTCTATCTAAAGGTAATTTCACCAAGTCCAATGTATTATTTTTTTTCAATAGTGTTTTCTTAAAGATTGAAAAATGCTCCAATGTAGACACTTCTTGCCAACACCATGGATCCACAAAACATCTTGCATATTTCCTTGTTAAATACCAACTACACACCCACATCATTCATCTTTCTTACAAAATTTATATTTATACCCAAACCTATACTTTTTAGAACACTTAAAAGGGTTGTAACCCTTATTTCTTTGAGAATCATCTTGAATCTCCCTCAAACAACAATCTTGTAAGTAGATTTGTCTCCCAAGGAGACATCACTTCCATCTATCTTTTCATATTCACAAAAACACTCTCAATGGTGAGTCATATGGAAAGAGGCACCTGATTCAATCAACCATGCATCATGGCATCCATGTGATATTGATGTTGCTAAGAATAGATCCCCCAATTTTTCATTGTACCTGTATTTGTTTCTATAGATTGGGAATCATCATATGGCTTACCTTTTTCAACCTTTTTAGATCTATAGTATTTTTTAATATTTCATTTATTATCACCATTTCAACATTTTTTTGTTGGTAGTCTTAGATTTAACTCTAGACATTGACTATCTAGACCTATTTTTATTTTTTTCTTGTCAATGAACTCTTACAATCAAGGCATCCTTTGTTTGACAATCCTTAGCAGATTTACTCCTCATTTCTTCTTATAATAAGTATCCTATTATGTCATAAATTTTTAATGTTGATGAAGTAATATATATTTACAAAACTAAATTATCTTAAGAGTCATGTAAAGAACAAATCAAAGTAGTACAATTTTATTCTTCATCCATTTTAATTTAGATAGACAATAACTGAGCTACCATAGTATTGAAAGAGTTTATATGTTCATCTATAAAGGCACCAAAATTTATTATCAATGAATACAAATTCCTTCATAGAAATAATTTGTTCACTAGAGAGTTTATGTGATACAAAGTTCCCAATGTTTCTCATAGTTATAAGTTTTCTTCATTTATAAATTTAGAAAAATAGAATCTTACCGACACAATTTGATTGAAATATTCACCTTTCTATAGATATTTTCCCAATCTTCTAACTTCATACCCATAGGTTGCACTCTTGATACAGTAACAAATTGATATTTATCGTAAATAAGGTCTTCCACCTTGAGCTTACACAACTCAAAAATTTGACCATGTAATTTGTCAATTTATATCCTTATGATTCTTGTCATTCTCTTTCACATAAATATTTTCATGCATAGAGATCCAACTAAAGAAATATTTTATCATGGGTAAATGAAACCCTAACTCTTCACAAAAATATAAAACCTAGCTTTGATATCAAATGAATAGAAAATGACCGATAAACCAATACAAGAGAAGAAATACTGATAGAATATTTATGCTAAAATTGAACGAGAAAAATTGTACACAAAATATTACATAGTACACAAGATTTCCCCTAGGAAACCCTTAAAATAAAAATCCTAACACAATAACATCTTTTAGTATTGTATTAAATTAATCATCTTGCAATTCAATAGTGTTCTACTCAATTATGCTTTTCCAATCTTACATGTACGAGTGTATATAGGCACGTCAATAGGTAATTTACTAAGAAATATTAAAATGCCATGGGTACCAAAACCATGGACTAATAATACAACCCATAATGGTTTTCCATAATACTATGGGTCATAATACTGCCCATGTTATTACTATAAGTAAAAATACCTAGAGGATCACCATAAAAGAATTTGTTCCCAAAATAAATTTTCTCAGGGGCTCCCACCCTCGAACCCCCTATTGGGATCCTTTGGCCCCATATATGCCCTAGACGGAGTGATGATCCAAACACCAATTATTGTGCCTAGATATATATTCCTAATGGATGTAACACTTACAAAGTATACAATAAATATGCAAAAGCTTCACCTAGTTACCGATTCTGCTAGTCATTAAAAAATGGAAGATTAATATTTATTTCATCCAACTATTTTTCATACTTGTGGAATTCCAAATGTAACATTAATATATAATTATGTAATCAATATTATTTTTTAAACTGCAATTAGTATTATTGTAGTTATGTTTAGATATTAATGAAAAAGTGATAAATTATAATGAGATAAATGGAATCCGATTTCACACTAATTTTTTTATTTACTGAAAAGCATGTTTCTTTTAAAAATACAATTTTTTACACTGTTATTTGTACATAATAATAGTGGATGGCATCACACTCCAAGGCATCATATTAGTCCCTAGGGCCGATAAATAGATTACAATAAAAAAAAAAAAAAAAAAGGATAACATATTCAAAATAATAAATATTCCATATAACACCAAAGTAGCAAGGCAAAAGACTATTCCACATGAGAAATAAAAAAAGCTGGCATTAATAGAGGATCATCTACCTTGTCATCCCTATTTTATTCGATGTAACAATTATCTACTCCCAAGCATAATTAGACTTGTTTTTGTTTTATTCTTTAGTTCATAAGCACTATGAGTAGAAGAGGGATGTTGTGAACTAGGGGAAGCACCTTGGCATTTGCTGCACGAGTATTATATTTTTATCACACAAAATCCATGACCCTGATAAGGTGACTATTAGTGAAGTGAGTATGGATGAACCTAACTAATTGTATAATGTGTACTCCCTTAGTGGTGCATTAATATCTGAAGATGCTCCACCTCTAACTGACTTTCTCCACCTGCACTTTAATTTGTAACATCATATTGGATATGATGTTACCTATTATAATATTGGAAAATAATAATCCATATAAATCATAAAATTAACTATGATTTTTTATGAAAATCCCATGAGGCATCACACTTTGAGTACCTTAGGATTTCAAAGGATATTGAATTGACTCCATTCAATGAATATTTGGAAAAGGATTTTGTTAAGTGGAGATATAATTTCAAAATTAAATAGAATTATCAATCTCATGGAGATCAAGTTAAGGCACTTATGCACTAATTTAAAATGTTTTGCCCTTCTTTTTTCTAGACAAATAATAGATCGTGTGAAGGCTATTAGAGATTAAAATTCATGTCTCATGCATTTTCCTCTTATAAGATTTTATCTCTCAATATCATGGCATTTTGCTACTCAACTTTCCATACCAACTCATGAAGATTCCCGTACTACGTGTGTGCCATTATTCCTTAAAAATCTAATGAGGAACTCTTAAGAGGCCACTAATAATATACCACTCTAGAAAGCCACTTAGAATATATTCCTTCCATCCATTGATGAAATCTATGATTCCAATAAGAATATGGTAGGTTATGAAACACCTAATATTGATGAATTTACTTATGAACTCTACCAATTCTTGTGATATACCATTGGTCCAAACTTACAAAATGTTTATCTTGAGGTTATTTAGACCAACTTACTTAGAAAAATTATTAATCATGGTAAAGTAAAATTCATAACAAAAACTTGGGGACCCAGATCTAATTACCAAATGGAGGCTAATCACCCTATAAATGTGTCATATAAGATTATTTGCAATGTACTTTCTCTTAAACTTAGATATTTTCTTCCTCTCATTATATGCCTAGAATAATATGGTTTATTCACAATAGATATATCTTAAACAATATTAATGCAATTTGGGAAGGTAATTCACACTATTTGGATTAAAGTAATATAAATATTTGAATATGACATCTCAATCTTTAAAACCAATAATTTAAATATTTTAATCTAAGATCACATTAATTAAAAATAATAATAGTAATATCAGAATGGTATTTCAACACTTATGATACAAAAAATTGTGATACTATCAGGGCCAATGCATAATAATGTGTCCCACTTTTTCACTTAAATAGTTTACATAAAATCTAATCTCCCTTCCAGAAAAAAATGTTTTTGGTTGGATAAAATCAATAAGACATATCTATTATAGATTATATATGCATCCACATTTTTCCAAAAAAGTCTGTTAAGTGTATTTAGGGTTTTTATTAATTTTTTTGGGTTGCCCAATAGGACACAATATTATGTTTTCACCCATAATTACAAATTAATAGTCCAATATTTATAGATTAAACATATCTCTACAAAGCTATACCACACATAATGCTTTCTAGGTTAGCTTGGATTTCTAACCCTTAACACACATTGATGTAGTGTATCATATGCCAACATCTATTACATCATCTCCTTCATCTCAAAAGTAATTTGACAAAGTTGTTTATATCATTGATCATAATAGAAAACAATTTCATACTATTATACATAAGGCTAATGATTAGTACAAGTAGTGCCACGATTAACATCAAGCACCACACACCTTTCGGGTCGGTGAATGAGTATGGCTTCATTTTCATAAGGAAATAAAAACATGACATTACTCAAGTTTTTGTCACTTCGGTATAGGCCCCACACCATCACCAAACAAGCAGGAGAAAATTTTTAAGCTCAATCTTCCTTCTTACCTTGGTTTACATAGTATTCAATGTATAACTCCTGCATCCCTATTTTACAACTTTTATACACACTTCATATGTTGAATATTAAATTCAATAAGTAGAGATCAATCCTTATTGCAACACCCCTATGAAAGAATATCAAATAATCAACATTAGGGTTAAATGCAAAATATAGAAAGAGATCCCTTTGTTTTAAATTATCAAAATAGTTAAAGTTATTTTCCAAAGATAGCATTTTATATAAGTGCAATTCATCAACAAATTTACACATATTCTTTCATAGATACACGCAATGAGGACCATTTTTATTCAAGGAGGAGAAAATGATCTAGGATATTTTAGGCCTCTAAATGACTTATGGTATAATAGAGGTATTAATTTGCTCCACTTATCATCTTCACCAAAAAATTAATTACAATCCTAAATATACATGATCATACCATAAATTCATAACTCCTCTTCATTAATGTCACACATCTTTGACAATACCAATATTGTTTTACAAAGATGTCTAGCAACATTTATGGGAAATGAAAAAATAAAAGCTAAAAATAGTTACAAAGTGAATGGGTAGAATTATTTTAATGGTTCAATTGTCACTTTTTCTAGTGTATTCTTCAATTTTTAATATAGGTAGAGATAATATATGATTTACAGTAGTGGTTAGACATCTTGTAAATAACCCAACCTCTTAGATCATTGTATAAAACTATTGCATATTATAGTTTTATCAAGGTGTATAATGTTCTATATGTTTCTCCTTGTCTCATAGTAATATGATATATCTTTCAAAATTTTCCATTTTATATACGCTTCTAAAATAAAACATTTAACCCATTAAGTGTGTTTACCTACTAGATTCCTCATGGGTCATAGATTAAACATTATCTTAAAAACTAATATTAGGTTTTCACCCTTTTTTATTTTTTTTAACTATATTTGTCATGGATTTCTTATGGAGGGTTAATAAATATTTTCATGCATGCCTTGTAACATGATAACATCGAAGAGAATGTTTTTTATTCATGAATATATTTAGATGGTTGAATTATTATATTTGTAATTTATAACATTTTAATATATGTACAATTATAAATATATTTAATCCATCCTAAAGTGTTGAAATCAATAATTCCTTGTATTCACATGAACAATACAAACTAGTAATTGCTTCGAGGGTGCAACGAATGCCTAAAGGAGTATAAGATTTATTTCTTCTCATTTGTAGAGTATATCACCCATTTAAGTGTTTCCATTTTTAGTGCATGATGTGGAAACCCCATAAACCAATCACCAATTGTTCCCCTATTATCTCAATCAGTGACTCTTATACCATGACATTCAAATTATATCAATAATAATGCCCTCTTATGTACCCATATGGCATGTACTTTGCATAATATTTAGAACTCACTTTAACCACACCCTTTTCTCACTCTCCTAGTCATTTTAAGCTTAGTCCCTGACTCATTTTCTAGTTTTTAAATCATTTTATTTACTCTATTGGAACCCCTGATGCATATTCAACTTTTTCTTGGCACATTTAAGTCATCAAGGATTTCCCAAACTCAAGTGGAGTCTAACATGGCTTGAGAATTCATACTTTATTCACCCAAGATAAACTCATTATGGCACCTGAGCTCAAAAGCAATTACCACTTAGTCAATAAACACTCACCCTAACCCTAAGTAAAAATCTAATAGACCTAAGTCTTTATCAGGTTTGGACTCTCTTGGTCTTTACTAGGGTGTAAGATTGCACAAGGCCCAGGATTAATGAGAGGAAATCATGAAACCAAGGAAAATAAAGCACATGTACCTTGCTAGTCCTAACCCCTCTCAATGTGGCAAGGTAAACAAACCCAAAGGTGAATGATTGAGCCAAGAACTAAGTGGACATAGGTTGGTAGGATGATGAAGACCCACAGTAAATAAGAGTGTGATATTTTTGAAACAGAGCAAGGATTTTGGAAACATGAAATGGTTTCAAGAAGAAGTAAAGAAGTATATGTGGAGCCCATAGAATGTAAGATTTAGTCATGTGGTGAATATAGAGTAAGGTCAAGAGATATGACACCTAGGTCTACAACATGGCATGTGGTGACCCCCCATTGGTCTTGGGGTGATAAAGTGCACAAGGATCAAGATTAATGAGATAAATGTACATTAAGGGGTGTAATCTCAACTTGATAATGCTTGGACCTAATGAAAGGTGAGCATGTGGCATTTGCCAACCTTGACCCCTTCTTGAAATCACAAGGAAGTTAGACCTCGGGGTGAATGAAGGTTTGTCAAGTGCCAACCACAATTTTGAGATGGGAACCAAGTGAATATAGCATGACATGCTAGTCAGAGCTTACTAGAAGGTGATGTGGAGCCTATATAAGGTAAGATTTTTCCATGTCATGAATGCAGAGTAGGGTCAGGAGATATGACATATGGGTATGTAATGTGACATGTGGAAACCTCCAAATACATTCATCTTAGCCCACTAATACATATTGTGTGGATCACGTTATTTTTTATATATTTATAATGTTTTATGTGAGATTATTTTCATATAGTATCAATGTGGTAGTTAGAGAAAGTGTGAGAATTCTTATTTTTTTAATAAATTTCAAAGGAAGAAATATATATTTTAGAATGTTTTTTCTTCTCACATAGTTGTTTGATTTAAGTGGAAAAGAGGAATTTGAGATATTTCAAAAAAGTGGTTACACTAAGGATTTTAAGTAGTATTAATTGAGTTATCATAATCTCTAGTTAAATCTATAAACATAATTTTTAATGTTTTCTTTGCATGAAAAACTGACACAAGCCACACACCTCTCACCCCTATCTTATGCAGCTTCCAAATGTCCAGCTATGCATTGGTTTGTTTGGAGTATGATGAATAAATATGTGAAGATGGAGTATTTTTAAGTGAGTTAGGTGATGATGGTGAGGGATAATGATAGGGAATTTCAAGTGATATTGTACCCTAAAGGGCCCATATTTTACACCAAACTCATACTCATGTCCCCTTCCTAGGATGGTAGGGAATTCAGACCCCTAGGCAAATAAAGGATTTTCAAGTGATAGCCATAACCTTGGGCTAGGAAAAAGGTGGATATAGGATGGTAGGCTAATCAGATCCCAAAATAAATAAGAGCTCAACACTTGTCAATTGGTGCAAGGATGTGAGTAACCTAAAAGGGGTCTGATAGGTAGTAAATAAGGTAGTGAGCATCAAATTATAAATTTGATGGCCCATCTAAATGTCTCCAAGCTGTCAACTTGAGAACACACAAAAATGATGACAAATGCAAAAAATATGTTAATGTCAAAATGTCACACCACAAACATTTGTTGAACACACTTGTTGAGTGTTTTCCCCCATGGGTTTTATAGAATAATTAGAATCCTATCTCATAACCTTTTAAAAATATGCCCAATACACATTTAATAAAAGAAATATTTTGATGGATATGCCTCAAATAATAAAACTTAAGATTCTGGTAAGCTATGCATTTCTTCATTTTATTTATGTAAATACCCATTGAACTATGTCCTAGTGAGCTATGATACAAAAAATAACTCAATCAAAAAATGCAAACCCTATTTGTATATAACTGATTATTCCTATCATGGAAAATATATGGGAGAGGAGGATATAATTTCCATAGTTTATTGAGGGAGAATGTAGAAATTGGTGGAGGTTTGAACTTGCACCCAATAAACTACATAAAATTGGATACACTTATGGTCATCCTAAAAAAATTACCTTTATTCCATTCACCAAATAAATATAAAGAGAGTTATGGAACCCTACCATAATTAAATCGATTCTCATGAGCCTTCGTTCACCCTTGACAATAGAAAATAATAGATAAAAGATGTTACTACTTCATTTTGATATAACTGGCATGTATCATTATGTAATATTGTTACATTGACATGTCAATTTGCAATGTCTTATCCACACATAAGTAACATTATCATACAAATTCAAGACACTCATTGGATGTGAAATCTGATCACAATCAAATTAGCATTCATTATGTCCTCATCCACCCTTAATTATAAAAAATAGACAATTAAATATGTTGTAACCTTACAAGCTATGTACCCCTCTATAATATGGGTAAGTCATGTAAATCTGACAACTGGCCTTAATCTAAGCTTGGTGTATGATATGGGCTCTATGGTGTCCAATATCACATGAAATACCTTATCATTATTCCTCACTATTGCTATTGATTACATAACACACCTCATTTATAGATTTAAAATGGGGACCCTCTTTTAACCTTTTGCTCTACTCCTACAGACTCTCATAGTTCATTGGTCCTAGCACTATAAATTACCTTGCTAGTTTATCTCAATCTACATTTCATATTGGGACTCAAAACCACCACTTTTGAAAAGACCATGTCCATGTGAATCAACTTGGTTAGTGTAAAAATGGAGTTAGGGCCTCTCAATTTACCTTTGAAGTCTAGCTCTTGCAACTCTACTAGCTTGTTTTAAGATTTCTCATTATGTCATCAGGTGACATCAATTTCATTAGGTGATAGCATTACCATCAAGTGATAGTATTATAAACAATCGATGGTAATGTCATTGGGTAATGATAATATCACTGATTGATGACATTGTCATTGGGTGATGACATTATTATTGGTCGATGATAATATTTTCAAGTGATCACATTGATTTTGAGCAATTATGATGTTATTGCTCCATAAAGATGTTATGGGGTGATGGCATTTCTATGGGTCAATTGCATTATCATTGATCAACAAAGATGATGTGGGGTGATAACATTATTGTGGGTTGACTTCATTATCATCAATCAACTATATTTACCATCGACCTATTATTATGCTGATGGGTAACTTTATTACCATGGGTCAAATTCATTTTTAGAATACAATATAAAGAGACTTTGTAATGGTGATGTCATTAACTTATGACATTGATGTCAGGTGACTAAATTACTATTGAATTATAAAGATATCATTGGTTTTTAGATATATTATGAGGTGATGATGTTACTGTGGGTCAATCACATTATCGTCGATCAATAAAGATGTCATGGGGTGATGGTGTTATTAGGGGTTGATCGTATTATCATCAGTCAACCACATTTTCCATCAACCTATTGCTACGCTGATGGGTGACTTCATTATCATGGGTCAACCACATAATTGGAATATAATACAAAAAGACTCTACAATAATGATGTCATTAGCTAGTGATATTATCATCAATTGACTTTATTGCCATTGATTGGTGATGATATCATCAGTCATCGTAGATGATATGGGGTGATGATGTTATATTGGGTCGACTACATTATCATTGATTAGTGGAGATGCCATGGGGTGATGACATTACCATGGGTTGACTGCATTATCATTGGTTATGGGTGTTATATCATGAAATTGTACCCCTATAGTAGTGTTTTTAGGCTCTCCCACTTCTAGATATAAGGGTGGGAATAACTTCAAGACGTGGGTATATTATGGTGAGTTTCAGCCTCTAGTATTTTTAAAGAGGCTAGTTCTTCTCTAGTGGATCACCTAAACTTAATACTAAAATGGAACTTTCATGAGAAAAGGGTTAGAAAGGGAAAAGGGCTCCTAAGAGGGCTAAAAGGTGATGTACCAAATTAAAAAAGACACTCATCTATGCTTAAACCCACACTAGATCAGTCATGAGGTGACTACAGCTTGCACGATCTCAAGATCAAGCTAACACACACTAGAAGAGGTTCAAGTAAAACACTAGTTCAAACTTGCAAAACTTGAAAAGACCTCGAAGAGGTAAGCAACATGTTAATGGATTAGGAATACGTGCATTCACAAATCCACTAAGAAATAACATACTAAAGCACTAATTGAGGATAAGAAATAGGCAAAGAAATCTTGTCTCATCACATTCAAGAGGTAGTTCTTACAATACTTTGGTAGGGTCAAGCCTAACCAAAGGAACATGATTTTGCAAATGTCTCAATGAGTATCCATCTCCCAACAAGATGACAAAAACTCTAAAAACTGGGAACCTTTATAAATGGATCAAAACCCCATATATATATATATATATATATATATATATATATATATATATATATATATATATATATATAGAGAGAGAGAGAGAGAGAGAGAGAGAGAGTTACATGGCAGAAATGAGAGAGGGGAAGTCATTGAATTGGGACTATTGTGTCATCCTTCTGCTTGCCATAAAAATACATCATTCAAGATCTCCTTGAGCCTACCCTATGAATTGAATTTTCCCTTTGGTGTATCTAAAAGTTCATGTTATAAACAGTTGATATGTCTCTACAATAAAGATGGCATGGCATCTTTTGCTTTTGTGTGTCATGTTTGAAGGATTTGGGTCTCCATACTTTGAACTAACCCATGTTGATTCAAACCATATTGAAGGATGAGAGCCTTCATAAATTCCTAGCTACTAGCCACTTGAGCTCTCCCATGCTCTGATTGGTCACCCTTATGCCACTTGTTCTTTGTTGATTGGTTCTTTCTACTCTAGCCTACACCACATGGCAGCCTCTCATTCATTATTTCTATGTCTCTCGTGCCACTGGAACAAGTTTAATTCAAGCACCTGAGAATCCTGATTTACTCTATGTAGAGTAATTTAGGCTTTTTGATCTCTCCTACTTTAGACTTTGTAAGATCCTTTACTTATGAATCCTTTTAAGTAAATCATTTGGAGAAACCCAATTTACTCTATCTAGAGTAATTTGGGTTTCCCAAGCTCACTTACTTTGGGCTTTTGCATCATCAAGTCTTCAGATTTCTCCTTACTCAAGTTTTTGGACTTCTTGAAGTTAAAGAATTTGGACTTCTACTAGTCAGCTACTTCAGATCTTTGGAGTCTTAAGTCTTAAAACTTTGGCCTTGTGAATTTTTCAAACTTTTTGTGCTCAAAGACTTTAGATTTCTTCATCTTGAACACTTCAGACTTCTCCTTGTCCAAGTCTTTAGACTTTTGAAAGCGGATTACTTCAGGATTTTTCCTTGCAAAGTCTTCTTTCTCCTTCTTTCTCAATATTTCCTTGAACAATTTTCTCGAAGGAATTCCTTCAAGTTTCATTTTGCATTCTTTGTCATTCTTTTCCTTTGAGATTTATATTGAGCAAATTTTTTGAAGAAATTCCTTTGAACAAATTGTCTAAAAGAATTCCTTTGAACAAATCATCCAAAGGAATTCCTTCAGACTTTTTGTCTGAAACTTTTCTTCAAGCTACCTTTTGATTTTTTCTTTCGACTTTATTCCTTTTTCCTTCGAAACAATTTTTTTAGGTATTTACTTGTACCACTTCCCCTTTTTCTCCTTCAAGATATTACTTTCAGGCAAAATCCCTAAAGGAATTCTTTTAAATAAATTATTCAAAGGAATTCCTTAAAAAAAATTGTTTGAGGATTCCATCCTTCAAGAAATTTGCTTCCCTTTTGGCAAGGACTTTCCAGAAGGGTAAGAGACCCTTCGGGGAAATTTGAAATGGTCCTCCCATCAAGAAAAGTGCCCTCTATAACTTTTGCTAATGGCCTTCACAACCTTTCTTTCAAATAATTTGTCTGAAAGAATTTCTTTTAGATAAATTGTCTGAAAGAACTTCTTCATTTTATCAAAAATTTGAAAGAGACTTAGCCGAAAGAAAGATGAAAGACTTGGCTGAAAGAAAGAACTTTGAAAAGACTCAGTCCTTTGGCTTGTTATTGAACATCTCTGCTAGCTCACTAAATAAAGAGCTTTACTTAAAGAAAATCACCGCTTAGATATTTCTCCAAGCACGTTCGAACCATTGCTTCAAACCTTACCAGAGCTTTTACATATGGGCCAACATCTTTGGAAACTCATAGAGAAGCATGCCTGCTATGCTCAAAGAACTCAACCACTTGTATTTCCTAGTCCATTGGGCATGGAGTCATTATTAACTTGCAATTGACCTAGTCTAAAACTAGATACAAGGCTGACCCTTGCTTGAAATCCTTTTTGAAGTAAAAGGATAACACAAAACAAAATAAAACAAAGTGCCCATGGCACTTTGAGGAAAGGAAAATCATAACAAAAAGGAAATGTGCATAAAGCACTTTGAGGAAAGCATGAAATCTATCTTAATATGTACAAGGTTACACTTTAAAAGTACTCCCTCCTAGATCAAATGGAAAAGTATGAGTATCATTCACCTATGACAAACCAAGATGAAAGATACCTTACTTTGGAGGTACTAGAATTGGTAAACCAGACAGATTTATGTTCAAACCTTTTGGTATGCCCTCTAATGGAGGAAATGGAACAAACATGTCTCCAATGTAAATATACTGGTTCATGTCCTCCAAACTTGGTTCATGTTGGACTGTAGGGGCTCTAGCAATCTCCTTATTTGATGGCTCAAATTTATGCTCTAAATCAAGCACAACATGTGATAGTTCCTTTGAGCCGGTGCTTGGTTTGTTACCAAGGTTTAAGCAAAGTAGCTCAAAGTCATCCCAAAAGGAAGCTTCCTCTTGTACATCTAAGATAATGCCAACTCCAACTCCATGTTTGTTATGCTTGCTTTGAAAGGATTCGTATGGTAGTTCATCAATCCATCCCAGGCTCAACATGTCATATTTTTATGGCTCTAGATCTGACCATTCCCCTTCATTCTCGAAGACAACAATACTGCCTTCAATAGACAACTCATCTTGGGATTGGTCAGATTCCTCCACCTCATCTCGATCCTCTTGCTCTTTTGTGACCTCCCCAACATGGTCAACCAACTGATTGACTATGTCAATCAATGCACCTTGATCATATTCATCTGTAGCCATACCAAATGGGAGCTCTTGTGACCAAATAAAATCCTTTTTACTCTTAGCTATATCCTGAGTAGATTCCTCCTTAAGTATGAAGGCATCAATATTACCTTCAAGATCTAATTCCTTAAAGTTGAAGCCATGCCACAGCTAGTCCAAACCTAATTTTTCTTCCCTGGATGGCTCAATCTTGACTACAAGCTCCTCTTCTACTCTTTGCAAAATAGGTTCTTTCTCCAAGAGGGAGATGGTGGGAGGGTGAAAAATTTCACCTTGTTTGTAGCTTGAGAGAGTATTTTTCCATCTAGGGAATAACTTCTTTGATGGCTCTTAAGGGAGGGAAAAAATGTCTTCGAAATCTTATAGGGCAAGCTCATTGAGCTGAGCTAACCCCTCTTTGTTATTTTCTCCAACCACTAACTCCTTTTAACTTGGCTCTTGGATCACCATAACTAACATCTCTTCTTCTTGAATCTTTACTTCTTAAATGGCTCTCCATGAAGGAAAGGCTATAGGCTTTTGAGGGGAAAGGAGTGGAGGCTGCAAGGATTCTTGTTTGACTTCAAGAATCACCACCTCCTTCTTCGACCCACTACTCTAAATGGATTTCCAAGATGGAAAAGATAGAGGCTCTTGAGGAGGGAGGGATGGAGGTTGAATGACCTTGGATTTACTTGGCTGTGTAACATGGCTCCAAAATGGGAAAGGTAGTGGTTCTACTTTCATCTTTTGATTATACCTTTCCTCTTCCTTCCTTGCTTTCAGCTCTAACTCTCACATTTTCTTTGCTATATTCTCATGAAATAGCTCCTCCTTAAGGTGGTCAGGAACAAAAAAAGGCTCTTAAAGAGGGATAAAGTATTGGACCCAGACAGTAGGTTGTTCTACAATAGGTACTTAATTTATTTGATAGCCCTCTTGGATAAATTTCTACGAAGGAAAAGACTGTGAAACATATAAGGAACTTGGAAGATTCAAAGGAGCACTTAAAATATTCACTTGAGGAGGAATGGAAGACACATAAGAAGGCTGAGGTAGTGTATACGTAGGCACCAAATCTTGTAGGGCTAGCCCTACCATTCTTCAAGTCCCTCCAGCTTATCCTCAATGATCTATATATAACCACATATATCCATCATGTCATCAATGAGGTTGTTCCAACTTGCCCTCTCAATAAGTGCCCATTTTTCTTTCATTTGTTGCAATGAATCCCTCAAATAATGGATTTGATGAGTAGGGACATCTTGTCCATAACTATTTTGTGAGCACAACTCTAGTGCATTCTTGTCAAGGCTCACTAAATTTTGCCTAAGTGTTGGTATAGATGGCTCATGATAGGGCTGATAGGTCACTTGAGGGCCACTTGGGGGGAACACATAAACATTATTAGCTTGATAAGTGTGATGTTGAGGTAGATAATAAGTATGTTGGTCAAAACATGGTTGATTATACATACCAAATTATTGATAATTAGGCACCTAAACTTCTTAAACCAGATGATAGATACTCGGAGTCACCATTGATGTTTTTTGAATGCCTCAAAAAGCTGATAAGTAAATAGAAAACATCAAAAATCTTTCCACTACTTTGGACCTTAGTCCCATCGGGTGTGCCAAAAAAAATTCACCCCTATGGGAGAGTTTTTCAAGCTCTCCCACTTCCGGCTATAAGTGTGGGAACAACCTCAAGATATGGGTATCCTATGGTGAGGTTGAGCCTCTATGATTTTTAAAGAGGCTAGTTACTCTCTAGTGGATCACCTAAAACTAATTTTGAAAGGAAACTTTCATGAGAAAAGGGTTAGAAAGGGAAAAGGGCTATTAAGAGGGCTAACCGGTGATGCACCAAATTAAAATGGACTCTCATCTACGCTTTAACCCACATTATATTAGTCATGAGGTGACTACAACTTGCACAATCTCAGGATCAATCTAATACATGTTGGAAGAGGTTCAAGCAATAGGCTAATAGATTAGGAATACATGCATTCATGAATCCACTAAGCAACAACATACTAAAGCACTAATTAAGGATAGGAAATAGGCAAATAAATCATGTCTCATCACATTCAAGAGGTATTTTTTATAATACTTTGGTAGGGTCGAGCCTAACCAAAGGAGCATGCTTTTTTAAACATCTCAATGAGTATCTGTATCCTAGCAAGATGATAAAAACTCTAAAAATTGGGAGCCTTTATGAATGGCTTGAAAGCCTGTATATATAGAGAAGGGAAGAGAGAGAGAGAGAGAGAGAGAGAGAGAGAGAGAGAGAGAGAGAGAGAGAGAGGAGAGAGAGAGAGAGAGAGAGAGAGAGAGAGAGAGAGAGAGAGAGAGAGAGAGAGAGAGAGAGAGAGAGAGAGAGAGAGAGAGAGAGAGAGAGAGAGAGAGAGAGAGAGAGAGAGAGAGAGAGAGAGCTACATGTCAAAAAGGAGAGAGGGGAGTTTGTTGAACTAGGACTGCTACTATCTTCCTTTCACTTACCATAAAAATGTTTCATTCAAGATCTCCTTGAGCCTTCCCAATGCATTGAATTTTCCCTTTGGCGTATTTAAAAGGCCATGTTACAACTAGCTGAGATGTTTCTATAATAAAGATGGCATGGTATCTTTTTATTTTGTGTGTACTATTTGAAGGATGCAAGTCACCATGCTTTTAACTAGCCAACCCATGTTTATTCTATGTCAAATGATGGTTTGTCAAGAGCAAACCAATTCCTAGCTACCAACCACTTAAATTCTCTTATGCTCTGATTGGTCACCCTTGTACCACTTGTCCTTTACTGATTGGCTCTTCTTACTCTAGCCTACACCACATGGTAGCCTCTCATTCATTGTTTCCATGTCTTTTGTGCCACTGGACCAAGTTTAAGTCAAGCACTTGAAGAATCCTAATTTACTCTATGCAGAGTAATTCAGGGTTTTTGATCTCTCCTACTTCAAAATTGATCAAATCCTTTACTTATGAGGCCTTTTAAGTAAAGCATTTAGAGAAACCTAATTTACTCGATGTAGAGTAATTTGGGTTTTCCAAGCTCACTTACTTTGGGATTTTCCATCATCAAGGCTTCAAATTTCTCCTTACTCAAGTCTTCAGACTTCTTGTAGTTGAAGACTTCAGACTTCTGCTAGCCAGCTACTTTAGATCTTTGGAGTCTTAAGTCTTCAAACTTTGGCCTTGTGATGTCTTCAAACTTTCTCTACTCAAATACTTTGGATTTCTTCATCCTGAAGACTTCAGACTTCTCCTTGTCCAAGTCTTCAAACTTTTGGAAGTAGATTACTTCAGGCTTTTTCCTTACAAAGTCTTCTTTCTCCTTTTTGCTCGAGCTTTTCTTGGACAATTTTCTCAAAGGAATTCGTTCGGAGGAATTCCTTTTGGTTTCTTTTTACGTTCTTTGTCCTTCCTTTCCTTTGAGATTTCTCTTGGGCAAAATTCTTGAAGGAATTCCTTTGGACAAATTGTCCAAAGGAATTCCTTTAGACTTTTTGCCTGAAACTCTTCTTCAAGATTCCTTTCAGTTTTTTCCTTTTAGCTTTGTTTCTTTTTCCTTCGAAACATTTTTTTGAAATATTTCCTTGTTCTGCTTCCCCTTTTTCTCCTTCAAGATATTGCTTTCAGGCAAAATCCCTGAAGGAATTACTTCAGACAAATTGTCTAAAGGAATTCCTTTAGAATTTTTGTCTGAGGATTCCATCCTTCAAGAAATTTGCTTCCCTTTTGGCAAGGACTTCCTGAAGGGTAAGAGACCCTTCAGGTTTCTACAAATGATCTTTTCTTAAGGGTAAGAGACCCTTTGGGGAAATTTGAAATGGTCCTCCCATCAAGAAAAGTGCCCTCCAGAACTTTTGCTAAGGGCCTTCAGAACCTTTCTTTCAAACAACTTTTTAGAAAGAATTTCTTTCAGACAAATTGTCTGAAATAACTTATTCATTTTACCAAAAATCCGAAAGAGACTTGGCCGAAGAAAGATGAAATACTTGGCTGAAAGAAAGAACTTTGAAAAGACTCAATCCTTTGGCTTGCTATTGAACATCTCTGTTGACTTGCTGAATAAAGAACTTCACTTAAGGAAAAGCATCTCTTAGATCTTTTTCCAAGCCCCTTTGAGCTATTGCTTCAAACCTTGCCAGATCTTTTACATGTGGGCCAAAAATTGGCCAACATTGGGTATTATCAATATGATGTGAATGACATTAAAATATCCATAGATAAATCTCGAAGTTGTTCCTTTCAATAAAAACACTTTCGACATAATAATATTGAATTCAATTTTCTTTTGGTGAATAATATAAATTTTTAATGCGATAAATATATTTTCATGGTCTTATTTCCAAATTAAGTTATGCTTTATCAATTATTTTTGAGACACAATCATTCAAATTTGATAATAACAGAAAATAATTATTTTATTAAAAATGTCATTAAAATAGGTATCTAAGTTATATGATAAAAATAAGGGTTATTGTAATTATATATTAAGAAAAGTATTTAAAGTTCACTATTGATAAGTAGTAATGAAAATTAAAGATATTCTTTACTATACTTTAAATACATGTGTTATAACATAAATTTATTAAATGAACCCTTCTATTTTTTAAATATAATATCTCATTTAAATGATTTTTAGCATTATGATATATCCATAACAAGGTTGTCTTAAAGTGATTTTTATTTTTAATTAAGAAGTTCATCCTTTCAAAGAATGTGAAAATTAAGTGACCAAAAATCCAAAAATAAAATATATCTAAGTTAGAGGAATTGTAAACTTCAAGTATGTATTATTCAAAAATATTTGTTAATAAAAATTAATTATCATTTTCATTTTTAAATTAATATATTTTATGATAACTTTTATATGATCAATGCATCAAAACAACATGGAATTGGTTGCTTTCTTTATATATAATAATAACAGCATATTATAAAGTACAACATGTTTTTACTTTAATTTTTTAGTGTTCTAAAAATCCAACTTTTGCTTTTCTAGTCTTATCATTTCATATTTTATTTATCTTGCCTTTTGTATATGTGGAAACAATCTCAAACATGCATGCTTAGTACTAAAAATAACATACATGATTTTTGTATGGACATGATTTTTGCATGCATGAATTACTATTGCCATGCATGCATGCAAAGTTTTTTATTTTGAGAACATGCATCTATGATTGTTAGAGTTAATTTCAAAGGTAATTAAAAATAAAAATGAAACCTTTAGTTTCAATGTTTTTTTTTTTTTCCCCTAATAAAACCATTAGTTTTAATGTTTATTTTTTCCCCAAACTTACTAGAAAGATTGGAAGTTGTAAATTCTCCCCTCTTCCAGACTTAAAATTAAATTATCTCCATTAAAAAAGGGGATTTTATGTTCCTTTTTATTTTAATTTCCAAATTTTTTAACCATTTCAAAGTAGATTATTTTCATTTATAAATTTTGTTCATAGTGACTGTAGGTTCATGTGTTGTTATAAATTATTCAAATTCTTACAATGAAAGTTTAGGTTTCACTCCATCCTTTGTTTCCTTCTTTTGATCACATGGTAGGACCTCCAGATAATACATTATAGCACCCTTCCACCATGTTTCTTGCTTCTTTTGATTATGTTGAACCACTTGAAAACCATTATTAAAGGAAAAAGTTAGATGGGTTATGAGCTTAAGTTTATAGAGATGGGAATGAAGCAACTAGTTTTATCCATATTCAAAACACTTTTTATATCTAAAAGTTTTTTATAATCAAATTTTTGGGTTTTTGATGAACCCCACCAAACTAAGGAAAATTATAAATGGATAACTTTATGTAGATCTACCTCTATATAGATTTTAGTACATGTTGTCTCGTACCTATTAGTTGTTGAAATATCTAGTGAAAAATATTTTTCAATAACATCTCCTATCTATTGCAAGGTTGATGACACCCAAAAATTAAAAAGAAAATTTGGTAATCTAATCCAAACTAAAATAGATGAAAGGGTTTCAAACAAAGGGACAAAATTTTAAAACCAAGGATTTATGAATAGTCCTGCCTTCTTATGAAACTAGGGCCCATTTTTCAAGATATTATCTTGATTAGATGGTTCTTCAAACAAGAAAATGAATAACCCTTGAGCATAAGGGTATCTTTCCATCCCATTAGAAGGATAGAATCCCATTGTTGGATTATCCACTCATTTAAGGTATAAACCATGGGC
Source organism: Torreya grandis (assembly GCA_037957365.1). Taxonomy (NCBI): domain Eukaryota; kingdom Viridiplantae; phylum Streptophyta; class Pinopsida; order Cupressales; family Taxaceae; genus Torreya; species Torreya grandis. Next base: position 2,894,269 of record JARHVA010000252.1, on the reverse strand, counting down.
CAAAAACCATTAAACCTATATATTAATTATTTTTCACTAAGCAAAGAGGAAAAATAAGAGATCTCATCACCTTTAATGCAAATGGAAAGGGATGTTGATGATTTATCTAAAATAAAACCATGCCTAATGGCAGAAAGGGGAACATTACCAGATCCATGAATTTTTTGGGATTCAACCACATATCCTTCTCTGTATAGTTCCATATTCATTTTGGCATCCATTTTTTTTAGATTCAAAACCATATCCTTGAATGAGGATATTGATTTAAGTTTTCCTTACTCAGAGCTTCTACATGCAATCTTGGATTAGAATTAGATGATGATATTGGTAGGGGATCTTTCCTCAAGATATCTAAAACTTCTCTATTATTATTGAATGTAACCTCTTAAGTATAATTGTGTATTTTTATAGGTGAATCCTCCTTTTTAAATCCTTTACAAAACTCTCATTTGCAGCATTATATTTTTCTCTTGAGGATTTCCTCGTGTTCCCTTGATTTTGGTGTATTTAAGGATACATTATTATGGTAGTGACATGCCTTACCTTTTGGAACATCTCTACATGAGGGAATTCATCTTTGAAATATATTTTTCATAATGTCTAAATTAGAAAAATAAAATAAAAAATGCATTTTGTACTACTATAATCTAGGGTTTGGGCGTACCTTACACAAATTTATGAGAAATAATGAAAAATAGAAAATTATAAAGTCATTACAAATATATTAAAATTTTAACAACACTGAATAAGAAAGGATGCACAATAGAGACTAATATGTCTATATTTCAAATAAGTAAGTTGTATATTTTAATATTTTTATTACCAATTAATTTTTTACACAGCCATAAAAACAACTTTACAACTATCAAATACATAATGCAATACACAAAAATAAGTAACGACATACATTTTTCTTGGCTTTAGGCATGATTTTGGCCAAATATGTGGTGAAAATACCACTTTATGCCAATGACCTAATTATTGGCAAAGAAAATCCAAGATCTAAGAGAACATCTATGAACATCTATGGGCCTCAGAACTCTTTTATAAATAAGTATGGATGCATGTAAACATTAATACAACCAAAATTATGATTTTATCAATGAAAATAAAGAAGTCAATGGTGTCAAAATACAAATATCTTAGCCTTGATTTTCATAAAAAATTTAGCTAAGACACATGTAGGATGAAAATAATACAAGGAAGTTGGAGAGCTCTTTATGTGTTAAACACAGATGCAAGAATGTTCAGTTATGGGATTAAAAGACCACCACAATCCTATTTGGGTTACTTTTTATTCTAATGGTGTTGTATGATTATGAGGTATGGGCTAGTGGAACGACAAGTTTTAAATGTAAACAAATAGAAAGGATCTAAAAGTGGCTAATCTCATTTTCTTTTAGAATTAAGGCTTTAGTTCCATATGAAATCATTCTTTCTAAAATTAGAACTTCCCCATTAGAGGTAATTGTCATGACCAGGTTAATAAACAATAGAAAGCATGAGGACCGATAAGTGGCCTAGGGCCATAAGAGATGAAGAGATACATAGATCGAAGAACATGTGGATGAAACAAAACCTTAAATGGATGAGTAAATGAGATATCAGCCTAAACAAATTCCCAAACCTCAACAAAGACAACAAAAAAATATTTGAATGAAAAGTTGAGAGTAGTGATGTGGAGGAAGAAAATAAGCATGAACCATAAACACTATATTACAGAGATCAACCCAACTTATGAGCATTGTGAAAAAGTTTGTATATAGGATAAAATTAAATGGAGGAAAAAGTTCCTCATTGCTTAACTAAGGATTAGATCCCATAGGATTAGATGTGAAATAATTAAATGGACATCACCTAAGGAATAATTGGATGAGAGGGTTTTTGTTTTATGCATCACAGGGGTGATTGAAATGAGGGATCATTTTACCCTTGAATATCCAAGGTACGTAGACATTCCATCCAAATATATGAAAATATTAAGAGTTGTGTCCGTGGTAGAATTATTTGAGGAAACTAGAATAAAAGGGTTGAGAAAGATCTAAACTCAAATAAGAAAATGAGGAGTAGCCTTCTAAAGGACATATATGGACACATGCATCTTTGAGTGGTTGGAGAAATCAGTGTAAGTGGTTGTCCTAACCAATTAATTTCATTTCATCTTTTTTAGAGTGGACGATGGAATTTATATGACATGTAATTCATGTCCATTCTCTTTTTTGTTTTGACACATTAATTTACATTATTTCCTTTAATTTAAAATCATATGTTCTCAAACGAAATATTAAATTCTTATTCTCTAAAGGATCTCAATGCAACATTAATGTTCCTCTCAAAAATTGATATCTCATATATAAGCTTAGATTATTTATGCCATTGTCTATGCACATAGAAAAAAATATCGAGCTCTACATCCTTACGTGTAAATTTTAATATCAAGTAATGTCAACAAAGGAAGACTATCATCTATCAAAAACTATTATTCACATTTAAAATCATACATTTTGTATCTTCTAATGCATCACCAATGGTCAAGTTCAAAACTAAAACATCCTCAAGGCATATTCACTGAAGCAGCCTACCCCTTCCATCCTTTAGCACTAATAACATGTATATGGTGATAACAAGGAGACCTAATAATATAACTATTATAAATAACAAATAATTATTGTCAATAGGGTACAACCATGAAGGATTACTACCTTAGAGAAATGCCTATTGATGTAATAAAAAAAGGTATACAAATCTCACTAAAACATAAATATCTTAAATAAAAGATAAAAAGAGGGGATATTTTTATTGGAATCATGTATTAAGAAGGATATTTAAAATTTAATATTGAAAGATAGAAATGAAAATTAGGGACATTTTTAATATCATTTAAAAAAATGGGTTATAACATAAGTTTATTACATGAATCAACATAGATTCCTATTTAAATATTTTAGCATTCTGGTCTTTAGATAATGATCTTGTCTTTAAAGAGAATTTCATTTTTTAATTAAGAAGTGTATACTCTAAAACATATGATATTTAGTTTTATTTGATAAAAAAAATGTTAGAAATTATTTTTTATGAGATTTAATATTTGTATATTATATTCATTATCTAAATGATCTTTATGAATAATAGTATCCTAATGAAAATTTTCTTCCATTAATATACTATAAATAAATAGTACAATTTTTATTTTACATAATAATTAATCATAGAAATTAATTAGATAAGAACCACATCTCACTTGTATATTAAGTACTTATCAAAATAATTAATGAAATTAATCAAAATCAAAATTGGTTTTGGAAGCCTTCAATTCAACATAAAGTAGAAACAATAGTCAATTTTATTCTTTACAACACTAACCCTTACCTATGAATTACTTAATTAAATCATCGTAAAGGTAGCCAGGAGAGTACAATGGTTTACCAATGGGAAGGATAATCTGAGTATTTGGAAACGTAACATAGTAGTCATGGAATAATTAGGGCAACTATTGTTCATGAAATTGACACCCTATATTGAAAGTATATATTATGAGCCTCCGACAAGAAAATGTACATATGAGAAGGCATTACATTTTCTATAGATAGTGTAACATTCCAAACTAAAGATTTTAATTTCACATTATAGAAACATAACATACCAATTCATTTGGAAACAATTTATACCAATTCATATGGTGATTCAAAGATAAGATAATAAAACATTTATATGTAGTAGATGAGATAGAGAAAATGTACATTTTTAAAACTTTAAAAGAATCAAAACATGCTTGTTTTAAATTTCAAAGGTTAGCAATAATATTTTTGAAGCTTGGAATATCAAGTCTATGGAGATTATATGCAAAAAAATTAATTTCAGTTGGAGCTTCTATCAAAGAGGTCGATGGCAATATTTAATAAGCTCAATACATTCTGAATAAAGTCAATAAGAATAAGTATACACTATATAGTACAATTGGAGTATAGTAAACATGGATTGACACACTCTTACAAAGTGTAAGTATGCAAAATAATACATGAAAAATGATAAGAATAACCCTTTCAATGTACTTAAAATCACACATACATGATGACCCCATCACAAAGAATTATGAAGCTTCATCCACACACCTTGTAAACAAGAATAAAGTACATTTAGGCACTTGCAAGCATAAATACACATGAAATGATGAATTAAAAAACATGAATTAAAAATAGAGCTCAAGCTATTAAATCTTGGAAAATACTATAGAGGCTCCTATACACCCTATTCTACCCTTTTTCTAGAGCTCTGTTTGTCAAATTCCTAGTGTATATGACCATGCATATGAGATCTTGTCCTTATGTATAAAAATAACTTATTAATAAAGACAAAATACTAGGTGAGCTTAAACTTATGTATAGTGGGCCTATGTCGAGGAGAAACAAGGCTCGAGAAGTAGTAGGTAGAGTTAAATTGAAGACAAATGTCCTTTTAAAGGATTTATTAGAATCTTCACTGCTTTTATTTGCATTTTCATATGAAAAATTTATGTTCTCTAGCACCTTCATGTAAAGGAGGCTTACGAACACATTGTGAATGTGCTTATCTGAAGCATTTTTATTTTTTTCCCATATCTAATCTTGCTTCATATGTTTTGTATTTTATCTCTGTTAATAAGTTATGGATTCAATTTTTTCACATTTTGTAAAAACTCTACTATTTATTTCCTTGTTTAGCTTATTCCTTGGTTGGTAATAGTCAATGTCCACTTGCCCTTCTCAAAACAAAGGCTTTATCTCTGATGGGGTTCTAGACCTCTATTGGTAAAATTCTTAGTGCAAGGTCATATGCACATTTAAACCACAAAATGGACAATATCAGATGTTAATGCACCAAGTTTAACCTTAAAACATATGCACATTTTATGCATCCCTAAACCTACTATGATCACAAATATGAACGACTATGTCAAAATGATAAAACATCATAGAATGGACTCATTCAAAAATATTCTAGACTAGTTTATCAACTTTTATCAAAATGTGCATCTCTTATCAAATTTTAAAACTTGGAAAAATGGATTAGTTTAAAACCTAGAAGTTTTCGACCTTATTTTGACTGTATATGCTTGAGTTATCTCCCTCCACCTTAGATCTAATAACGAGTGAATCATAAATGATATATGTTTGTCCTTTAGCCTTTACCTAAATAATAGTAGGGCTATAGGAAGTTCATGACTAATGATAATAGGGAATGATAATTAGGGTTAAGCATTGAATCATTCGTATGCCATGATGGGTCCATGTCACATGGCATGGCTAGTGACACTTACAAATTCATGGTTCATGGTCTTGACATCTTAGCAGTTAGTGGAGATGATAGTGATGGTCATGGGTAGTGGTGACCATGCTCAATGGTGGCATTGATGATAATCATGATGGGATTGGTTAGTTATGGTCAGCATCATAAAAATCATAACCATGTCCAATGTTTGACAAGTTGGCATGGTGATGATCGGTGAAGATCAATAGCTGATGCTAGCACACCAGTGGTTAGTGCATGTTGGTTAAGTTTTCCCATCATATAATAACTTTATCTAATGGTAGAGTATTGTACAAATAAAATTCTGACCAAATATTGGTGAAGATCAATTATATTTAGAAATAAAATCATTAAGCATATAATTTCATAAACCATAAAAAATTGAAGAAATATATACCAATATTTGAAGAGGTAAAAGAATCGCCTTCTTATCTAATCAATAAAGAGAACATATAAACCACAGTAGGATTGTAAATAATATTGTCACATTCATGCAATGGAGAAATAACCTCAGTTATAAAACCATAATGTAACCTTTAAAATTCATTTTTGGTTTTGTAGGATTAAAAATTTGTTCAAAGTGAACTCATACTAAGGGCTCAATTTGGTAGTAGCTAGTTCATAGAGATGCACAATGGTCAAATTCACACCCATTCCTTTAAATAGGTCTCCTACCATATTGAATGTGGTATGATTTTAAATTTATCATGAGAATTAAAAAATAATAGCTACAACTACTTGCATCTAAGAAGTATTAAAGTAACTTTGATTTGACATGTGTCTATGAAAATGAATTTTTGATTCATAATTTGTATGGATATTCAATTGCATATTCATTTATACAAATATTTTACTTATATAATAATAAATAGATTATTATACTTGTTTGTATCAATTGCATTCTCAAATGGATGTTAACAAAACTTGTACTAAATTAGAAAATGTTGGAAATGAAAAGGAAACTTAACCATACCATAAAAAAATTTATTGAATGTAACCTAGTGGTACCAAATTGTAAATGAGACCAAAGTTATCCTAGACAAACTCAAATTGAGAAAAATACATAAGAATGAGGAGGAATTTCCTCTTACCAAAGGTGCCATCTCTTTGATCTATGCACAACCTTTCGTCCTCCCTCACAACCACTCATAGTCATACAATACTCCTTATTCCTCTTACAAAGCTTGAGCTCCTCACCTATGTGACATCTTGTGACAAGCATATAGACTCACACCCTTGTGCATCAATGGCACAAATCCTTGTAACATTTTTCATAACTATACCTAACCATGTAGCTTTCCCAAGACTTTGTGATATTCATGAAGTAACATGGCACCTTGGTTCATTTCCCTGTATATCCCCACATAGGTTGTACTCTTGCTTTACAACCCTTAAAAATATGGTAATCTTATGTAATAAACTTATAGCACTTATATCTCATGCAGTCTTGTGCACCTCATGTTGCAATGCTCATAACTCTTTTAGCCTTACACAAACTTTCACATGTAGTATTTATAGCTTCTACAATGTCACACACCACCTCAAACTATTCAAAATTATATAATACCATGCATAAGATTCACATATTTTGTAATGTTTCAAACCACCCATTAATGTGCATTACCTTGTAGTCTTGTGACATGTCAACACCCATTTATTCACATTCTGAAAGATTTTTTAGATCTACACATGACCTCTTCACTTAACATTTGATTGCCAACTCTTAATTACCATGGGAAATGCCAGTTGACACACTCCATTCATGTGACATGTCAGAGTATCTACATATAATGCCACATTTCATTCTCAGCTCTTGGTCAGGGAAGATCGAGCGACTTCGTAACTACTCTTATTGTAACCATTATTCTTTTTTAACTTTCATCTTATAATAATACATGTGCATGTGTGTGCAAGCATGCATATTATGACTAACATATTTAGACTTTTATGTATCCATAGAGTTGATAGATTACACGTAAACTAGATAAGAGTTTTTTAACATTGCTATTTTATTTGAACACATATGTAGTCTTGTATTATTTCACAACAGTGTAATAAAATCAGTAAGGAAGCATTTCCCTTCTAATCAAAATAGATTGCGCTCTTAACCTTTCAAACTCATTTTATATACTTTTACCTTTTCTTATTCTACACATTGAATATAAGTTGTATTTATACATATAAGTCTTGCACTTATCTCAAATGTGTTTGGGTAGATTAGCCTAGTTACTCTCTCTTGTCAATTTTACATAATAAGGTTGCTTTTGAAGTGAATCCCAAAACATAAATGATTGTAGTTTTGAACCATAATATATTATTTAAATATTTTTTAGGAAATGTATGATATATACATAATAAGGTTGCCTCAAAAGTGAGTTTAGTTTTTCTATTAAGAATGCCACCTTCTCAAATAATATGAGAATTAAATGACCAACAATCCATAAATCCTATATGTTCTTTGAGGGAGTGGAATTCAAGCATGTACTATTTAGATTTATTTGGTAATAGAAACAATTTCCATTTCTATATTATAAAATAACATAATTTTAATAACTTTTGGATAAATAATGCATTAAAAATCATTATAGAGGGTCTTTCAATATATACTTCTCACAATGTCAAATTTTATTTTATTTTTAAATTTTATTGTAATTTAAGTCTAGATGTGTATACACATAAATTTGTACTTGTGACCACACTTTTTATGCACTTAGATCATGACCTATTCTAGGGCCTTTTGACCTCATTCCTTCACTTTTTATGTTGCAGACTCACTCTTCTAAGAAAACCAATGATCCTAGAATGTCCCTATTCCTTATAAAAATGGTTCAAGCACTCAAACTATTCTTGGTACATAGATAATTTATTTATGCTCATTGGATAACAATGCCCCATTAGAAACTAGCACCTTACTAAGTTATTCAGACCCACCAGTGTTGTCCTCTTGTAAAATAACAACTATTTTTTGAAATTCAAAGTTATGAAAAGGTCTTCCTATGATTTTTGTAATCCCCATCTGAAGGAATTCCAAAAATATGACTATAAAGACACATTTTAAATCATTTTTGTACACAAGAGGCTTCCATACTAAAATGCACCAAAATTCAAACTACACATTGAGAGTGAATTCCCTATTTCTCCTAATTTTGATTACATACAAGCCTAGTAACCATGGGCTAAAGTTTGAATAAACTCCATGGTCACAAGTCATAGTTGAAGAAATTAATCACACCAAGATGGCATAAATGTCTAGCATTTTTCACCAGTCTTTCACACACACCAACCTAGCATGGGAGAATACATGGAGTTTGATCCATCTTCCAAGTATTGGTATGTAAGTGACATTCAACTAGGGGGTGTTGAGGTTAATAAAAACTTCAACCATTGACCACTTTTTACTCTATGATCGAATTCATCTTCCTTTGTCAAGAAAAAAATGCTTTCATAATCCACTTTTTGGGTTCTTGATGAGCCCCCTCATGTTGGGTGGAGGAGAGGGGAAGTCCAAGAACAAACACACCTGTTCTGATTCCTCTCCTTGGATCTTACTCCTCAGAAAGAGCAGAATATGATTACCAAATATATAAGCAATGAAATATGCGGAAATAACCAGAAACACAAGTAACTAGAATTCACCAATAGCACAGAGTGTGAGAGACAATACCCTATCTTGTATTAACACATAACAGAAAAGAATACAACAAAGAGTCACCACACTCTTTCACCTTACAGAGGATTTCCACACCTCAAGTGTACAGTAATTCTTCTCACACACACTCTCCTACACAAAAAAAGGGTCACAACAACCAACTCACACACAGAATTGGTGTTCAGCTCACCAACTAGTCAGTAATAACCCTGCCGGTACACCAAGCACTCTATAGCACTTCAAGTTGATCTCCCATGAACCTGCAACCTGCAATTCAACAAACCATACTCACATGTAGATCTCCTATGAGCTTGCAACAACTTGCAACTCAAATGACCTTACAACAGAAGGAGCTTCCTTGCCTTCTCATACATTAAACAATACATGCCAATGGGTCTATAAATAGATCCCTAACTCAAACACTAACTTAGACTCTTAATGTGGAATGCATATCCATGCAGCTCAAGACTCTAACTGGTCTTTTCATGCAAACTCCTTGTTCACTTAACTAACTGTTCGTGCAACGAACAGTTTTAGAACACACAGGCGACCGACGTCGGTCCCTGCTTGTTTGTTTCTGCCAACGTCGGCCGACTTCTTGCCATCACCGGTGGCCTCCTGCACTGGTCTCGACCGACATCGATCATGCTACTGACGCCGGTGCTCCTGGATCTCAGCAACCTTCTTGTTCCACCTATTTGCAAAGTGTTTGAAGCTTTTAGCTCCACAACCTAACAATCTCCCACTTGGAGATAAAATGCTACAACCTGTACCTGTACCTGTACACAGTCTAGTTTGTTCCCTTGGCTCCGTATCCCTCCTCAAGATTGCTCTTGAAGACCAACCACTAAAAAAAACTTGTAGTGCAAAACCTGTCATCCAAATTACCTGCCACATCCGCATCTACAACCATGTAGAAAAGAACTTGACCCTGCATAGCATGTGCACCTGTTACTGGTCCCACTGAACTACCCTTCAGTACTTCTATCCCAGATTGACTCCAAACTTGTGATAACTCCCACTGCTTGGGAAAACTCAGGTTTAGTACACATGTACTCAACCTCATTATGTGAATCAAGACACCTGTTCTGTGAACTGTCTAACCATCGGTGTGCTAACCGGTCTCACACAATCATCCTGAAACAAAGTCAACAACATGACCTTCCATGTCTCTAGAACACACTCATGCCAAAGAATCTTGCTGCTCCCAGATTCTCCATGACATCCACCTAAACTAGCTTTACCCTTAGTTTAACAATACCTGTATATGTAACCCTGCAACAAGCACATCATACAAAAATAGGATAATGTAGCTAATATTATCCAACTTGGTAAAGAGAAACACAATGATCAAACCTCATTGCCCTACAGCTCATACAAGATCAAATACCCTGATCTTCCATCTCAAGTATCCATTTCCGCTCTTCTTCATCCTGAACATCCATTCATCTCTCAGTGCTTTCTTCCAGCTAGCAACTCTACCCAAAACACCTGTTTGGTTCTCCTCCAAGGAATCACATCCTCATCCATGCCAAGCTCCCACTGTTTCTTGGATCTACCTGTTCTGCTTCTTTAACAACTTCCTGGTTCTATACCATCAGTGAACAACAAGTAGTGTAAAGAAGGGAAATGACGAATTTAAGAACTTACTTACGCCTTCGGTCCTCCATATGGGCGCTTGAGACTCCATGACAGCTTGCTGTCCACCCAAAATTTGTCTCAGTGACCGATGCCGGTCACATCTCAGTCTGCAGTCGACCGATGTCAGTTTCCTACAACTGCCACCCTGCCGACGTCAGTTTCCCCTGGCCGACACCGGTCAATTTTTGCCCTGAGTCACCGACGTTAGGCTGCACATAGCCGATGTCGGTCCCTCTCTAGCCATCGATGTTGGTTTTCTTGCTGACGTCGGTCTCTGTGTTTTTCCAGTGAGACCTGACTTTTTCCCGCGAGCACCTTTTGGATCAAACCCTTATCCAAATCACCCTTGCTCTGCTCAGAATTCCTCTGCACCTTGTGCTGAACTCTATCCGTCACCTTCTCCTTGAAAACCAAGGCTTTCCTGTTCTTGTCACTAACATCGGATTCCTCAATAAACTTCACCTTCTTCTTCTGCATACAGAAATCACGATCCATGCCTTCCAAATCCGGAAGCATACCCTTTGACTCAAGAACATGCATCTCTTTCTTATTCATGTGGCCAAGCCTATTAAGCCACATCTTCGAATCTACAGCTGAAGTAGATAACCCAGAAAGAGAATCAGTAATACAAGTAGATAGATAAAGCGTACCTACTTTCTTACCTCTAGCTACAACAAGTGTACCCTTGGTAACCTTCCAAGAGTCTGCTGTGAGAGTTACTGTGCAACCCTCATCACCCAAACTTCTAACAGAAATCAAATTTCTCTCCAGAACTGGGACGTGCATGACCTCCTTTAACACCCATGTGTTACATGTCTGCAGTTTCAGCTTCACTTTCCCTTTGCCAACAATCTGACAAGGCCTACCATCCCCTACACAAATTTCTCCAAAGTCTCCCTGGACATACTCATGAAAAAATTCCCTATGTGGGGATGCATGAAAAGATGCACCAAAATCTAAAACCCAAGATTCTACTTTATCCAAAGAACATACCAGAGCATCCTGTGCAATGTAATCCGCAACATCTGCTTCTTCTTCATGTCCTTCATGCCGATCTTCACCCGATTTGCAATCTCTCTTTACGTGCCCTCTCTTTCCACATTTCTAGCAGGTTATTCTGCCATACCTGGACTTGGATCTACTGCCTATCTTCGACCTTGATCTCCCATGCTCTATCTTCTCCCTTTGCCTTCCTCTGCCTTCAACACTCAAAGCATCTCCAGATGATTCACCTGTGCTTTTCCTGCGTATCTCTTCATTCAAGATCACGCTCACAACATCATCCACTTTTAAGACTTTTGAAGCAAACACAGTGTTAGAAACTGCCATTACCAAACCTTCCCAACTTTCAGGTAATGAACACAAAATTAAGAGAGCTCTAATTTCATCATCAAATACAATATTGACTGAACTTAACTGGTTTACTAAACCATGGAAATCACTAAGATGGCTATGCATAGATCCACCTTCCAACATTTGCAAATTAAATAAACGCTTCATAAGAAATACCTTATTTGAAGCTGAGGGTTTTTCATACAAATTTGCCAAAGAATTCATCAACTCCATCGTTGTCTTACACTGTGATAAGCTGGAAATCACAGATGAAGCAAGACTCAATCTTATAGATCCCAGAGTCTTTCGATCAAGAACCTCCCATTCTTCATCTTTCATATTCTAGGGTTTGCAACCAACCCCACCCAACGGTAACTATAAATCTTTCTGATACAGATAGTCCTCAATCTGCATCCTCCATAATTGGTAGTTCTTGCCATTAAACTTTTCCATTCGTAGCATACTGTCTTCTGCCATTGCTCAACTCCCACTCAAATAGAAACCCTGTAACCTGTAATCAAAACACACTAACCAGATCTAAACCAATCTGTTAGTATCCCAACCAAAAGCTCTCATACCAATTGTCAGTATCAGCTTTTAAACCTACAACCAAGGCTCTGATACCACTTGTTGGGTGGAGGAGAGGGGAAGTCCAAGAACAAACACACCTGTTCTGATTCCTCTCCTTGGATCTTGCTCCTCAGAAAGAGCAGAATATGATTACCAAATATATAAGCAATGAAATATGTGGAAATAACCAGAAACACAAGTAACTAGAATTCACCAATAGCACAGAGTGTGAGAGACAATACCCTATCTTGTATTAACACATAACAGAAAAGAATACAACAAAGAGTCACCACACTCTTTCACCTTACAGAGGATTTCCACACCTCAAGTGTACAGTAATTCTTCTCACACACACACTCCTACACAAAAAAATGGTCACAACAACCAACTCACACACAGAATTGGTGTTCACCTCACCAACCAGTCAGTAATAACCCTGCTGGTACACCAAGCACTCTATAGCACTTCAAGTTGATCTCCCATGAACCTGCAACCTGCAATTCAACAGACCATACTCACATGTAGATCTCCTATGAGCTTGCAACAACCTACAACTCAAATGACCTTACAACAGAAGGAGCTTCCTTGCCTTCTCATACATAAAAAAATACATGCCAATGGGTCTATAAATAGATCCCTAACTCAAACACTAACTTAGACTCTTAATGTGGAATGCATATCCACGCAGTTCAAGACTCTAACTGGTCTTTTCATGCAAACTCCTTGTTCACTTAACTAACTGTTCATGCAACGAACAGTTCTGGAACACACAGGTGATCGACGTTGGTCCCTACTTGTCTGGTTCTGCCGATGTCGGCTGACTTCCTGCCGTCGTCGGTGGCCTCCTGCACTGGTCTCGATCGATGTCGATCATGCTGCCGACGTCGATGCTCCTGGATCTCAGCAACCTTCTTGTTCCACCTGTTTGCAAAGTGTTTGAAGCTTTTAGCTCCACAACCTAACACCTCAAACTAAGGAAAACTTGGTAGGGAGACCTTTTCTTAGATCTACCTCCACACAGATGTGGTCACATGTTGTATTAGACCTATTATCCATTGAAATATCCAATGTAATATATTTTATGTAGGATCTTTATCATATTTTAGGGTAGAGGACACCCAAAAATGCAATGATAAATTTGGTAGTCTAACCCAAAATGGAAAAGAGGGAAGGGTCTCAACCAAAGGGTCAAAATATGAAAACCAAGGCTTCATGGATAGTCTTAGTTTCTTATGAAACTAAGGCTCATTTTTATAGATATTAACCTAGTTAGATGGTTCTTCTAAAAAAAAAATGAATAACCCATGAGCACAAGGGTATATTTCCACCTCGTTAGAAAGGATAAGAGCCTAATGTTGGATTATTCACTCATTCACGGCAAAAACCATGGGCCAAAAACCATTAAACCTACATATTAATACATTTTCACTAAGCAAAGAGGAAAAATAAGAGATCTCATTATATTTAGGGAAAATGGAATGGGGTGTTGATGATTTATCGATAATAAAACCACATGTAATGGGAGGAATAAAAACATTACCATATATTTATAATTTTTTGTGAATCTAGCCACACATCTTTATTTTTGAAACTCCATGTTCCTTTTGGCATTCATTTTTTTTGGATTTAAAATGATGTCTTTGAATGAGGTTTTTGCTATAAGTTTTCCTTCTTCAGAGCTTCTACATGAAATCTTGGATATTGGCTTGGATGATGATATTAGTGGGGTGTCTTTCCTCGAGTGTTGTGAAATTACTCTATTACTATTTCATGTAACCTCTTGAGTAGAATTGGGTATTGTTTCAGGTGAATCCTCGTTTAAAAAAGAGGAATCCTTTTCAAAACTCTTGTTCGAAGCGATAGTTTTTCTCTTGAATATTTACCCCATGTTCAACTAATTTTGGTGCACCTTAAGATACATACTTACATTAGTGTCATGCCTTACCTTTTTGATACATATCTCCACAAGAGAATTCATCTTCTAAATATATTTTTCATAATGTCTAAATTATAAAAATAAAATAGAAATAAATTTCATATTACTATGATTTAGGCTTGGTTGTACCTTGTACAAATTTGTGGAAAACCAACAAAAAATAGATAATTATAAAGTGAATGTTAAAAATACTAAATTTTTAAAAATAATGAATAAGAAAGGATGCATGATAGAGCCTAATATGTCCATATTCCAAATAAGTAGGCTATATATTTTAATATTTTGAATACTAAATAATCATTTTACATAATTGATAAAACAAATTTACAACTATCAAAAACATAATACAACACATGACAAGTAACATCACACATTATTATTGCATTTAAGCATTATTTTGGTCCTCCCATGTAGTGATAAAATTTTAAGGCCTTGTCCTAATTTCAATGTGCAGGGAATATAAATTTGTCCAACCCTTCCATGATCAAAAGCTGAATATATATTTACACTTCAAGTGAAAAAAGTAAACCATAAATACGCTTCATAGAAATTAGAGATATATAAATAGAAAGGTGGCTAGGGAATCTAGGATTTGATCCTGTGACCATATAAATAAAAAGAACCTCATTTACAACAATGAAAATCACTTCAAATCCATCTTGAAGGATGAACTTATGATTGTAAGATCTAAGGCAAGAATGTGCAAGTGATTGCATAAATGGTGTTATTATCAAATGGCCTATTTAGGGTTTTTCAATCACAACTGTTGAATTTTAGCAAAGATGAATACTATAGAGGTAAAGAGACATCTAAAATACTATTATGCCCATCTTTGATAATTTGTTTCAAAATCACAAATTGTGTAAAATCCTCAGCATAAACCACATGAATTGGGTTTACAGGGCATTTCTTTGGCAAGACAATTGAAATCAAAAGACACAAAAATTAATAACAAGGCTAAGGGATTGAATGATGACATCGAGAAAATAAATATTATAATGCCACTAATGTGCCTCTCAAAAAACCTAGCATGAGGCATTAGTAGCTTTGAATTGTGATGGAATGCATATAGATTTAACTCCTCCATTTGAAAATAGACAAAAAATAAAGAAAATTATAAGCAAAAATTATAAGACAAGGATTATAGCTTGAAGACAAAAAATAATAGATTCCTAAATGCCATATATAGTACCATCAATGTGGCATGTTGGGTATCTTGGCTTGCTGAGAGGATATATAGTTGAACTTGTTCTTCACTACACATAACATTATCTTCTTGGAAGTGAAAAGCACCATCATGTGTGTCGAGAGGACATATATTCATGATGTTCACATTAAAAATGTCTCATAATTTTAACATCATCAACCTCCTACACAATGTTTTAGATCTTGAGTCATGATCTATGATATCATAAATTACTATAAAATATAATATCATAAATCATAGAAGTGTATTATCATTTAACCTACTCACTAGTAGTAGTGATCAATAAATTTACATGATTAAATCACAAATAATTAGACTAACAATTTACCAAATTAATATATTAATTCATGAAACACAATTAATATTGATTCCTAATACCAACATATAATTTTTAATATGTATAATACTTTGATTAATCCACTACATAATAATATTGATAGATATATTTTAAAAGAACCCTTCTTTTATCATTTTTATAATACATTTACACTTATATATTGTAAAAACATTATAAATTGTAATTTTTTTTTATTCTCTATTTTTAAAGCACACATTAGAATTTTCTAATGTGTTTGAAACCCTAAAACGGATTGAGATGAGTTCAATTTTAATCATTCCTTTAATTTAAAATCATATGTTCTCGATGAAATATTAAAGTTTTATTCAACAAAGGTTCAGGTTCCTCTCAAAAATTGATATCTCATACATAAGCTTAGATTATCGATGCCACTATCTAACCACATAGAAGAAATACACTGAGCTCTACATCCTTACGTATAAAGTTTAATATCAAACAGTGTCAATAAAGGAAGACTTCCATTTTTTTGAAAACTATTGTTCACATTTAAAACCGTAACATTCCTTATCTTCCAATGCATCACCAATGGTCAGCGTCAAAACCAAAACATCCTTGAGGCATATTCACTGAAGCAGCGTGCCCCTTCCACGCTTTAGCACTAACAACATGTATATGACGACAACAAAGAGACCTAATAATCTAACTATTAGAAACAACAAACAATGATTGTTGATAGGGCACGATCATGAAGGATTACTACCTTAGAGAAATGCATACTGATGTAATTAAAAAAGGGTATAAAAATCTCACTAAAACATAAAATCTTGGATATAGGATAAAAAGAGGGGATATTTTAATTAGAATCACGTATTAAGAAGGATATTTAAAATTTAATATTGAAATATAGAAATGAAAATTAAGAATATTTTTAATATCATTTGAATAAATGGGTTATAACATTATAAGTTTATTACATGAATCATCATAAATCATTATTTAAATATTTTAGCATTTTAATATCTAAATAATGAACGTGTCTTCAAAAAGAGTTTCATTTTTTAATTAAGTGTACACTCTCAAATATATGATATTTAGTTTTATTTGATAAATAAATATTAGAAATTAATTTTTAAAATATTTTATATTAATATATTATATTCATTATCTAAATATTTTTTATGAATAATAATATTTTAATGAAAATTTTCTTTCATCAATATATTATAAATAACACAATTTTTATTTTACATAATAATTAATCATTAAAAAAAATTATTTTACATAATAACTAATCTTAAAAATTAATTAGATAAAAACCAAATCTCATTTATATGATAAATACTTATCAAAATAATTTATGAAATGAATAAAAATCAAAATGTATACTAAAGATTCATGGGTTGGGTTATGTTCCCAATTTGAGTTCGTTATTAAATACTTAGAGGTTGAGGCATATGATATGTTGAGTGGGAGAGCTTACTTCTCTTGGGTTAAAGTCTGCATGCATTGTTTTAGTTTACTGCTAAGATGATAAAAAGTGCTGGATTAAATCAGTTAAAAGTTGATATTGTTTTTTAATTATTTAAATGAAGGATATGCAGTAACCATTAATCCAATTCACTTTGACAGATTTTGACCACATAAAGCTCATCCTAATTTATGACTATGAAATAATACTTATTTCAATATGGATTAACGCATTAGGTTTTGTGAATGCTGATTACTATGGTTTAAAAAGAATCCATCCAACTAATTAAATTTTAACAAATTGAACTCCTATCTGAGATTCAATTTTGACATAAAGGCTACATCGTGATTTCATTAATGTTGACAAATAACCCTTACAGGTTAGTGATTATGCATTGTTTTTTGACTCAACATAAATCCACCCAAGTGACATTCAATTTTAATATTACTCAACCTAGATTTGGTATTTTCCTTTATGCAGAGAATCAACTATAAGAACCATAGTCTCCAAAAAAAAAAAACTTATGTTCAAAGAAGAGGACCCCATACATACACCCACATTATTTGGTGGTTATATTTAAATGTAATATAGTCAATACCCTTACTCGTAAGCTTCTTTACCCTATTTCAAATTAGTGTCACCATCCCCATCCCATACACATATCTCAGGTATGCAAGTGACTACCCATAATATGTTTTAAGTTTTTAAGCCAGACAAAAAAATCTTTAAGCCTCTATTTTAACTAAATTAATCAGCAATTAGTATCCATAATTTTAATTTATAATAAAAAAAATCGCAATAAACATTAACCATATTTAATTTGACTAATCTTAATAATTAATCAAAAAAATCTAATTACTTAAATGCTCCTCATTTTTATGAGAGTGAAGAGATGATCTTTACTTAACAAACTGTTTATATTCTTACTACTTTTAGCATGAATCTATCCAACTAAGGTTTGATTTTAACACAACTAGTACATGAATTTTTTTGGGCTCAAAAATATTAATAATAAATTTTTAAAACAAAGGGCTCTAACATAACACACATTTACAATCCACCTTGAAGAGAATTCACTTGACATAATTAGCTATAAAAAACCATGGACCTTGGCGTAACATGACAAAGCTATATGGTACCCATTTAACTAAACTCATCAACAAAAGGTATTTGTCGATCAAATAGAAAATTGTAAGAAAAAATAAAGGATTATTTTACACAGATCAAATCAAAGCAAAAAAATCATAAAATCATTTACATCAGCTTCTACTGTCAGGGGCATGGATTAATTTATAAACCAATGTGGGCACCCATTTAAGTTTTTAACTATACTATTAAAAAAAGGATTTCTTCTATTATAGAAAATGATAAATAACTGGACAATATTTTTACAATGAGATTGTGTTAAAAGGAAAAATGAATTCATGTAGAAGGTAAACCTGGGTTCAAACAATATAATAGAATAGAATACCCATTTGACGATACTAATTTTTAAAAAAAGAGCCATTCAGGATAACCAACAATGATAAGAAAAATGCAATAATGTTTTACAATAAAATTAAATCACAGGGAAAAATGAATTCAAATAGAGAATACCTATAGTCAAAGAATAGAATAGGATAACTATTTAACTACAAAAATGAAAAATGGGTGTATGTTCTAATTAACATAAATTATAAGAAAAAGGTAAGGATTTTTCACCCTGAAATCAAATTAAAGGGAAATGTGAATTCATGTGGAAAGTATATTTGAATTCTAAGAACACAATAAAATAGAGTACAATTTGTATAATTACAAAAAATTTAAATAAAATTTAATAAATTTTCTATATTTTATTTATAATTTAAAATTTTAATATATTATATTTTAAATAAATTTAAATATTATATATATAAATTAATATTTTGAAATTTATATGTTAATAGTATAATTGAGTTTGTATTCAATAATATCAAATTAATTTTATATAATAATTAAATTTTCTTTCATTATGAAAATAATTTATTAATCTTATCTTTTAAATCATTTTATATTAAATGATTAAATAATTTTTTTTATAAATTTATTCAACATTTTAAAAATAAATTTATGTAAAAATAAATATTCTAATTACTTTAATATTTTATATAAATTATACGTATTAATATCATATATATTTAAAACAAACTCTAAAAATATTCTAAAATTTTGCAGGGACTCGATGCATAGCACCCTTGTTAAAGAATAGGAAGTGTGCATTAAATTAAAAAACCAAAGATTACGCTTTCTTATTTTTCATTAATCTTATCATATTTATAATCATGTCACATGGTAGATTTACAACCCTTAAAAATTTGGTAACCTTATGTTTTGTTTTTTTATAAGCACTTATAGCTCCTACAGTCTTGTGCACCTCACGTTGCAATGCTTATAACACCTGCAACCTTATGTAAACTTCCACATGTAGTATTTATAACTTTTATAATGTCACACACCACCTCAAAATATTCAAAAAAATATAATACCATGCATAAGATTCACATATTTTTAATGTTTCACACCCCTTTGAAACTTCTCCCATCAATGTGCATTACCTTATAGTCTTGCGACATGTCAACACCCATTTATTCACATTCTGAAAGATTTTGTAGATTTACACATGACCTCTTCACTCAACGTTTGATTGTCAACTCTTAATTACCATGGGAAATGTTAGTTGACACACTCCATGCATGTGACATGTCAGAGTATCTCCATAGAATGTCACATTTCATTCTCAACACTTAGTCGGTTAGGGAAGATGAAGGGACTTCGTAACTACTCCTCTTGTAACCATTGTTCCTCTTAACTTTCATCTTCTAATAACACATGTGCATGTGTGTGCATGTACACATATTGTGACTAACATATTTGGAAATTTATGCATCCATAAATTTGATAGATTACACACAAACTAGATAAGAGTTTGTTACCATTACTCTTTTATTTGAACACGTATGTAGTTTTGTATTATTTCATAATAGTGTAGGAAAATTAGTAAGGAAACATTTCCTTTCTAATCAAAAGAGCTTGTGTTCTTAACCTTTAAAACTCATTTTATATACTTTCACTTTTCCCTATTCTACACATTGAATAGAGGTTGCATTTATACATATAAGTCTTTCACTTATCTAAGATGTATTTAGAAATATTAGCCTAATTAATCCCTCTTGTTAATTCTACATAATAAGGTTGCTTTCAAAGTGAATCCTAATACATAAATTATTGTCATTTTGAACCACAAAATTATTATTTAAATAATTTTTAGGAAATGTATGATATCTACAAAATAAGGTTGCCTCAAAAGTGAGTTTAGTTTTTCTATTAAGAAGTCCATCCTCTCAAAGAATGTGAGAATTAAGTGACCAACAATCTAGAAATCCAATAAGTTCTTTGAGGGAGTGGAATTCAAGCATGTATTATTTAGATATGTTTGGCAATAGAAACAATTACTATTTATATATTTTAAACTAATTTAATTTTAATATATTCTAGATAAATAGTGCATTAAAAAATATTATAGAGGGTCTTTTAAAATATATTTTTCATATTGTCAAATTTTTATTTTATTTTTAAATTTTATTGTAATTTAGATTTGGGTATGTAGACACATAAATTAACATTTAAGTTAAACAATCTACTTATGACCACTTCTTTACACATTTAGCTTATGACCTATTTAAGGCTTTTTGACCACTTTTTTTCACTTTTCGTGTTGTGAAATCACTCTTCGAAGTAAACTAATGATCCCAGAATGTCCCTATTCCTTATAAAAATGGTTCAAGCACTTAGATTGTTCCTAGTACATAGATAATCTGTGTGTGCTCATTGGATAACAATGCCCCATTATAAAATAACACCCTGCTAAGTTATTCAGAGCCACCAATGTTGTCTTCTTGTAAAATAACAACTATTTTTTAAAATTCAAAGTTATGAAAATGTCTTCCTATGAGTTTTGTAATCTCCATTAAAATAAATTCACAAAATACGACTATAAAGACACTTTTCAAACCATTTTTTCACACAAGAGGATTTCACACTAAAAACACCAAAATTCAAATTGCACATTGAGAGTGAATGCCCTATTTCTCCTAATTTTGATTACATACATCCCTAGTAACCCTAGGCTAAAGTTTGAATAAACCTCCAATGTCACAAGTCATAGTTGAAGAACTTAATTACACCAAAATTGCACCAATATCTAGCATTTTTCACCAGTATTTCACATACACCAACCTAACATGGGAGAATACATGGATTTTGATCCCTCTTTAGAGTATTAGTATATAGGTAGCGTTCAACATATGGGGTTGAGGTTGATAAAAATTTCAACTACTGAACCCATTTTATTCCATGATTGCATTCATCTTCCTTTGTTAAAAATAGAAGGTTTTCATAATCCACTTTTTGCATTCTTAATGAACCCCCTCAAACTAAGGAAAACTTAGTAGGGAGACCTTTGCTTAGATCCATCTCCACACAGATTTGGTCACATGTTGTCTTGTACCTATTACCCATTGAAATATCTAATGTAATGTTTTTTCTAATAACATCTCTAATATATTCTAGGGTATATGACAACCAAAAATGCAACGGTAAATTTGGTAGTCTAACCCAAACTAGAAAAGAGGGAAGGGTCAAAATATGAAAACCAATGATTCATGAATAGTCTTGGTTTCTTATAAAACTAAGGTTCATTTTTATAGTTCTTATCCTGGTCAAATGGTTCTTTTAACAACACAATGAATAACCCATGAGCACAAGGGTATATTTCCACCTCGTTAGAAAGGATAGGAGCCTTATGTTGGATTATTCACTCATTCAGGGAAAAAACCATGGGCAAAAACCATTAAACCGACATATTAATGCAGTTTCACCAAGCAAGGAGGAAAAATAAGAGATCTCATTATATTTAGGAAAATGGAATGGGGTGTTGATGATTTATCGACAATAAAACCACATGTAATGGGGGGAAGGGAAACATTACCATATCTATTAAAAAAAAATTAATCTAGCCACACATCCTTATTGTTGCAACTCCATATTCCTTTTGGCATTGATTTTTTTTGGATTTAAAATGATGTCATTGAATTAGGATTTTAATTTAAGTTTTCCTTCTTCAGAGCTTCTACATGAAACTTGGATATTGACTTGGATGATGATATTAACGGGGGATCTTTCCTTGAGTGCTTTGAAATTCCTCTATTACTATTTCATGTAACCTCTTGAGTAAAATTGGGTATTGTTGGAGGTGAATGCTCCTCTAAAGAGACGAATCATTTGTAAAACTCTTGTTTGAAGTGATAGTTCTTTCTCTTGAACATTTACCCCATGTTCCCCTGATTTTGGTGCACCTCAAGATACATACTTACATTAATGACATGCCTTATCTTTTCAGACATATCTCCACAAGAGAATTCATCTTCCAAATATATTTTTCACAATGTCTAAATTATAAAAATAAAAATAAATTGCATAGTACTATGATTTAGGCTTGGTTGTACCTTGTACAAATTTGTGGAAAACCAATGAAAAATAGAAAATTAGAAAGTGATTGCAAAAAGTACTAAATTTTTAAAGACAATGAATAAGAAAGAATGCACAATAGCGCCTAATATGTCCATATTCCAAATAAGTAGGCTATATATTTTAATATTTTGATTACCAAATAATCATTTTACATAATCGAGAAAATAACTTTACAACTATAAAAAACATGATGCAACACACGACAAGTAACATCACACATTTCTCTTACATTTAAGCTTTGTTTAGGTCCTCCCTTGTAGTGATCAAATTTTAGGGGCTAGTCCTAATTTCAACATGTAGAGAATATAAAATTTTCCAACCCTTACATTATGAAATTTTGAATAAATATTTACACTTCATTTGAAAAGAGAACCAAATATACACTTCATAGAAACAAGAGCTATATAAATAGAAAGGTGGCTAGGGAATTTAGGATTTGATCTTGCAACCATATAAATAAAAATAACCTCATTTACAATAATGAAAATTACTTCAAATCCATCTTAAAGGATGAACTTATGATTGTAAGATCTAAGGCAAGAATGTGCAAATGATTGCATATAGTGTGTTATGATCATATGGCCTATTTAGGGTCTCAATCACAACTGTATTGAGTTTCAACAAAGATGAATACTAAAGAAGCAAAGAGACATCTAAAATAATATTATGCCCATCTCTGATAATTTTTTCAAAAAGCACAAATTGTGTCAAAATGTTGAGCATAGACCACTTGAATTGGGTTTACAGTCACTTCCTTGGTGAGACAATTGAAAATAAAGGACATGAAAATTAATAACAAGGCTAAGGGAATGAATGATGACATCAAGTAAATGAATATTATAATACCACTGATGTGCCTCTTAGAAAACCTAGCATGAGGCATTAGTAGCTTTGAATCGTTATGGAATTCATATAGATTTAACTCCTCCATATGAAAACAAACAAAAAATAAGAAAAATAGAAGCAAAAATTGTAGGACAAGAATTATAACTTGAAGAAAAAAATAATAGATTCCTAAATGCCATAGATAGTGCCATCAGTGTGGTGTGTTAGGTATCTTGGCTTTCACCACACAACTTATCTTAAAATTTTATATTTTAATTTGTTATAAATCATTATGTCTACTCAAAGAAATGGACACCGTAACAAAATATATAAATAACATAAAATAATGTATAGATTTGTAACAATTTACTACATATTGGTGCATCTAGACACATAAGCAATGCACTACACACATACATTATTTTTTATTGTTTTGTATATGCCATTGCGGTGTATCATTCTGTATTCTATATGTGGCATTGGCACATATATGATCTCTAAAAGGTAGTCACATAGTGCTAGTGTGAAAATATAAATGTGGAATAATAGCATGAGTTTAATGATCAAGTAATTAGATCATTTACAATGCAAACTATTGAAACAATTCCAATCAAACTTGACTCAAACACAATAAATTTTAACCACTGGGTCAAAGTACAATAGTCTGTCCCACTTTTTGGCATAAAGAGGCAACATACACTTTCATCTTCTCCCAAATATGTAGTGCATATACATTTTTCTATTTTTTCTAAAAATCATTCAATATTTTTGAGGATTTATTTTTTAATATTTTTTTGGCCAGTTAGTGGGACACAGTATTATACTTTGACCCCACCAACTCTTAGCTTCAATGTTATTTGATTGAATGCGAGCATTTCCAAACTTTGGAATGTGAGACTTTAGTTGTTGATCTGCTAAAAAAAGAGATACAACCATAAAAATTAAAATAAAATTTTGATTCACCTGATATTAGGTGTACGCAAGCAAGCATTACAAAGAAAAGAATCAACTTCCACATCACCAATATCTAAACTTGTAATACAAAATATCACGACTAAATTACTCCAACATAACATTCCATCTCTGATTCATATCCAACGCTATCTAAAGTAAAAAAAGAGAGATCTCCATATACACCCCTTTCTTAAATCAAAACATAGCATCCACCAAGAAATATGACTAAGACTACCTATCACTGCTTTATAGGGGTATACAGAAAGCACTTGGATTTTATTTAATAAGAAGCTTGGATGAGAAAGTGTAATGAGAATCTGACCTTGAATATCCACATCTATTGTAATATTCTACATAGAATAGAGACAAGGAAAGATGAACTTGATCTTCACTCCACACAATATTATCTACCTGCAAGTGCAAAGCACCACCATGTGTGTCGAGAGGGCATCGATTTGTGATCCTCATGGAATGATTATATATTTATTTGCAATTATATCCTTTGTATAATTTAACGATAGATTAACTACATGTTGCACTTAATATCATCTATATAATTCGGTGACATCAAATGTATTGATACCCTGTACAAGTGAATCACTGTTACACAGTAAACATGTTTCATACTTTTAACATCATCACCTTGCTACGCACTGTTTTAGATCTTGAATCATGATTTGTGATGTCATAAAATGCTATAAAATATAATATCATAAATCACATTAGTGTATTGTCACTTAACCTACCTGATGGAAGTAGCGATAGTTTTTTTACATGATTACATCATGAATCACTAGGCTAATGATTTACCAAATTAATATAATAATTTGTAAATCATAATTTAGTCTGAGATTTGATTCCCAACCAAATAAAATCTTTAATATGCATAATACATTGATTACCCTGTGGCATAATAACATTGACCGGGAATTATTTGTAGAGCCCTTCTTTTATCATTTTTATAATATATTTACACTTATATTTTATTAAAAAAAATTTATAAATTTTGATTTTTTTGACTCCCTACTTTAAAACTACACTTCTATAACATGTTTGAAGCCCTAAAACGTGTTACGATGGATTCGATTTTGATCATTGCTCCCCTCTAACATCATCTTTTTTGAAACAGAAAATGAAATAATTAATGATTACTCTCTCTTCTACCTTAACGCATTAATTTCTAATATTTTTTTAATTTTAAAATGATATTTTTATTAAAACAGACAGTGAAATAATTAATGTTTACTCTCTCTTTTACTTTTAACACATTAATTTCTAATAATTCTTTTATTTTAAAATGATATTTTTGTTTTTCAAAAAGATTAATTGACTAAAATTGTAGTCTATAAGAATTCAAGTTATCATTGTTAAATGTAAATTTAAAACGCATCATTTATCACATTTCAAACAGCCGAAGTCTTATCATAACTCTACAATTATCATAACTTTATAACGCATTGTTTTGGTTCTTTTTAAGGTGTGGACAGGGGAATCTCTTTTGTGCAATAATTCAATGTCCGCTTTCACTTTTATCCATATAAACAGCCTGTAATTTAAGCATTTCAAATAGTCAATGCATGATAAATTATGGGAAATAGTTCAAACAGTAAATGTCAATGTTGCTCATCTGTCAAATCAAACAGCTGTAAACACTTCAAACATTTCTGATCTGTCTAGACTGGACAATTGAATCCATATGCCGTGCAATAATTTATGATTTGTCTTAGATATATTGATTTCTGACATTTCTTTTATTAATAATTGACTGAGAAAGATTGTCGTTTATAATAATTCAAGATGTCACATTAAATGCGAAGGAAATCGTTAATGTTGTTCATCTGTGAAATAAAATATAATTTTGATTTCTGATATGTCTTTTACTAATAATTGATTGAGAAAGATTGTCGTTTATAATAATTCAAGATGTCACACTAAATGCGAAGGAAACCATCAATGTCGCTCATCTGTAAAATAAAATATAATTTTGATTTCTGACATTTCTTTTACTAATAATTGACTGAGAAAATTTGTCGTTTATAATAATTCAAGATGTCACACTAAATGTGAAGGAAACCGTCAATGTCGCTCATCTGTAAAACAAAATATAATTTTGATCGTATGGGCACTCTTAATAAAAATTTGGTGACGGTCAAACTAAATTATTTTATTTTGAGAGAAATAATTCAAATTATAAAATCATAATGTAATAATTAAAATTTATTTTTAGTTTTGCAAGATTAAATTAATTATTTTAAGGACTCCATTTGGTAGGGGTAGATTGTAGAGGTAAATATGCATCCATTTCTTCAAATACTATCTCATCACCTTGAATGTGATATGATTTTAAATTTATTATGATAATGAAAAAATAATTAGCTAAAACTATTTGCATCTAAAAAGTAAGTATAAAAGAAAAATACAACTTTTATTTGACGTGTTTATAAACATAACTTTTGGATCTATAATTTGTGTGGAGATTTCACTACAAATTTATCTATGCTAAAACATTTTACTTATATAATAGTAAATTAATTATTATACTTATTGTTTGTATCAATTACAACTTATCAACTTATTGTAATTTAAACAACTTTACAACTTATCGTAATTTAAACTTCATTTCTGTTGGATCTAATTTCATGGCGGTATGACTGTATTTAGATTTTTATGCCCTAAAATACAATCATTTCTTTTGACTGGACAGTGGAATCTCTCTGCCGTGCAATAATTCAATGTCATCTTAAAAATTTTCGCCCATCTGTAACATCATCTTTGTTTGGTGTGGACAGTGGAATAATTCAATGTCCGCTTTCTATTTTGTTACTATCAACAGGTTATAATTTAAGCATTTCAAAATAGATGTGGAATTTCCATTTCATATCTTTATCTTTACATTTTTCACCGACCTTATCTCTTACGTAAGGGAGTTTGAACTTTGATTTACATTTTGCATTTTCATGAGGTAACATGAAAACTAATTAAGTAATAGAAAGGGAAAATACAATACATTAGATTCAACAACTAAAGATTATATTTTTCGATTCTTTATTAATCTTGTCATATTTATAATCATGTTATATAGTAGCTTTTTCCGGGTGTCGAGTATTGTTAAAACAAGTTTTTGGCTAAACATTGGTAAAGATCAATTATATTTAGAAAAAAAAGCACCACTCATATAATCTCATAAATCATAACTTTTTAAAGAAAGATATACCAAGGATGACCCTCTTATCTAATAAATAAAGAGAACATTTAAACTATAATAGAGAAACAAATTCAGTTATAAAACCATAATGTAACCTTTAAAATTCATTTTTGGTTTTAAAAGATTAAATTAATTCAAAGTGAACTCATATTAAGGGCTCAATTTGGTAATGGTTAGTTCATGGATATGACAATGGTCAAATTCACACACATTCATTTAAATAGGGCTCCTTCCATCTTGTTGTGGTATCATTTTAAATTTATCCTGGGAATTAAAAAATAATATCTAAAACTACTTGCATCTAACAAGCAAGTATAAAAATAACTTTCATTTGACACGTGTTTATAAAAATAAATTATTTAATCTATAATTTATGTGGAGATTCCACTGAAAATTTATTTATACAAATATTTTACTTATATAATAATAAATAAATTATTATACTTCTTGTTTATATTAATTGTAATCTCAAACGAAAATTAACAATACTTGTACTAAATTGGAAAATGTTGGAAATGTAAAGGAAAATCAACCATACTAGAAAAAAACTATTGAATGTAACCTAGTGGTACAAAATTGTAAATGAGATAGAAGTTATCCTAGAGAAACTCAAATTGATGAAAATACAAAAGAGTGAGGTGGGATCTCCTCTTACCACTATCTCTTTGATTTATGCAAACCCTTGCATCCTCCCTCGTAGCCACTCATATTCATGAAAGCCTCCTTAATCTTATTACAAAGATTGAACTCCTCACCTATGTGGCATATCATGATATTCATATAAACTTGCATTCTTATGAAAAAATGGCATAAATCCTTGCAACATGTTACATAGTTATCCCTTACAATGTAGCTTTCCCAAAACTTTGTGATATTCATGAAGTATCATGGTACATTGCTTCATTTTCTTACATATCCCCACATATGTTTCACTCTTGCTTTTTAGCCCTTGAATTTTTTGTAATCTCATGCAAGCAACTTACAACACTTATAGCTCTTGCAGTTTTGTGCACCTCACATTGAAATGCTCATAACTCTTGAGCCTTATGCTAACTTCCAAGTGTAGTATAATTTATATCTTCTACAATGTAACACACCAATTCAAAGTATTCAAAACTTCTATAATAATTTTATCTACTCAAACTTACACCCTTGTGAAGGTTGTTCAAGCCTTCATAGTTTAGAGTAACATGGAGACAATTGTAGGCTATGGGTGGCCTAACAAGTGGATTAAATATCTATATTATAGGGCTAACTCCCCTTGATATATGAGTTAGGATCTGTACACTAAACTACTATCTTGTAAGGGAAAAGAGAGGAAAATCACATGAAATAAAATCTAGTTAAGGAGGTGATACACCAAAATATCTCCTTCACCTATCTAATATACACTAAGAATCTGAATTATGATATGAACCTGATTTCACTACTCAAAGAAAGAATATACAAACATAAGTGTTTCACATAGAGGTAATTTAGTTTGATGCATGATCTAAGGTAGCTGATCAATGCAAAGAAATTAATTAGATGATTTGTACTAATAGAATTATATATGGCAGAATTAAGATCAGAATAAATAAATCCCCAAAAATACTTGGTGAAAGAGTAGAATACTTGAATATTATGATTGAGCTACTTCAAGGGGGAAACATCCATAATAATGCCATAAAAATAGAATTCATAATATAATGATAAAATATTAACCACTACCTCTTATATATATTCTACTTAGTGATGGTTATTCCATAGGCTGACAATACTAAGAACATCAAGAAATATAACAAGCTAATATGAAGGTGTGTAAACCATAAGTCGACCACACATATCCTTAGATGCACTATATATTAAGGGCATAACATTCCCATCCCCTTCAAAAAATATTGTCTTTAATGTTAACTCAAACTAGGATGTTGCTATAGGAATGCTTCATCCTCCCATGATGTATATTTAGATTGTAGGTTCTTCCAATTTATCAAATATTGCTTAATGGATTTGGTCCACAGTTATTCAATGTATGTGTGAAGGATCTACTCAAGATCTAGAATGGCTTAGCCTTCTTCATCCAATTCAATTAACTTAGTCTGAGTGGGAAACTTGTGTCCAATTACTTTTTTCAGGGAAGATACATGGAATATTGGATCTATGCAAGTGGATGGAGGTAATTCTAACTTGTAAGTCACACTACCAATTTTTTACAAGATTGGTAAGGACCATAATATTTAGGTGATAACTTGTTATAATTTTTCTATTATTTTAGAGCCATCTGCTTATATGGATGCAAATGCATAAATACCCAATCTCCTATGTCAAAATGTCATTACTTAATGCTTTATTTGATTTTGTGTCATTAATAAATTATCTTACAAATTGATTAACACCTCCTATTGATGGTGAATGTGTTCCACAATAGCTTAAACCTTAAGATGCACTAGAAAAACTAAAGTGATGGATGGGGGGTGATGCCCATATAATGACACAAAGAGATACATCTTGGAAGAAGTGTGAAAAGAAGTGTTATACCACCATTCAACAAATGGTAGACAATGAACCCATTTATCCTATTTGTCAAAAATAAAACAATGAAGATACCCTTCTAGACATTTGTTGACTACCTCTATTTGTCCATCATATTGAGGATGATAAGATGAGCTATGAGCCAACTAGGTACCCAAACATGCAAATAATTTAGTCAAAAAATTACTAGTAAATATGGGATCTCAGTCACTTATAATGATCTTTGGAGTGCCATACAAGGTTTGAACTATATTGAGAAAAGCAAAAGCTACTGTACTAACAATAAATGGTTGAGATAAGAAGCAAAAATGAGTATACTTGGTGAGTCGATCCACAACTACCATGATAACATTTTTACCCTCAGACTGTGGTAACTCTGTAATGAAATCCATGGAAAGCTTTTTCCAATGCTGGCTAGGGATGGATAAAGGATACAAAATCCATGGGGTCTTAATAGTTTCACCTTTATTTTATTGGCATAGCATGCATTAAGCCACATTTTTTTTAACATCCCCCTTGAGTCCTTCCCAAAATAAATCTTTCTTTATTCTATGATATGTTTTCAAAAATCCTGAGTGACCTCCAAGTGGAGAGGCATGAAGTTCATGAAAAAATTTATGTTTGAGGAGAGAATGCTTATAGAGGTATAATATATATATTTATACTATAATGTGTTCCCCTTCCATGTTAATTTTTTAGATTCGTTATAACCTTGCAAAAGATTGTAAATCAAATCCTTGGTAACACTATCATTCTCCCATTCTAATCTTGCTTCCTCTAGCTAATATGCCTACTGCATGGTCATGGAACATAATAATGCCTCAACTAATTCATCCCACTATGAGAGGGCATCTGCCTTCACATTCTCTTTTCCTTTCTTATACACTATTTAAAAATCATAGCCTAACATTTTATTCACCCATTTTTTTTGGTCTTCAGATGAAAAACATTGTTCTAAAATAAATTTGAGGCTATAATGATTAGTCTTTACCTAAAAGTGATGACCCATCAGATACAGCCTCTATTGCTTCACTATAAGAAAAATAACCATCATCTCTTTCTCATATATTAGTTTGAACCTATTTTTTCCTTCAGTTGGTGACTTTAAAATGCTAGTGGTTTGCCTTCTTGCATGAGTACAACCCCTATGCCAAATATTGATACGTCACACTCCATAACAAAAGTTTTTGAAAAACTAAGAGTAGCCAAAATTGGAGTTATGCACATGACCATTTTTAACTATTTACATACCTTGGAAGCTGAATCAATCCATTGAAAGGAGTCTGTTTTCAACAAAGAGGTGAGTGGAGCTATAATGTTACCATAATTTTTGATAAATCTATGGTAGTAATCAATTATCCCTAAAAATCTGTGGAGGTTCTTGAGGGTATTGGGAACTTGCCACTCCATCATCTCTTAGATGTTATTAGGATAAAATTTCACTCCTTCATGTGAAATAATATGACCCAAGTACTCCACCTCTTGGACACCAAAAACACATTTATAAGGTTTGACATAAAGCTGATGTTGCTCCATAATTTAAAACACCTATTTCACATGCTTCAAATGGTCTTCCCAATTTTTGTTGTAGATGAGGATATCAACAAAAAACACAAATACAATTTTTTTCCAAAATTGGCTTAATAATAGTATTCATCAAAATATGAAATGTAGATGGTGCATTTATAAGGCCAAAAGGCATGACCATAAATTCATAATGGCCTTCATGAGTTCTAAAAGTTGTTTTAGATATGTCCTCATCATGGATGTGAATTTGATGATATATAGAGAGAATATCTAACTTGGTGAAATAAATAGCACCATGCAATTCATCTATCAATTCATCAATTACTAAAATAGAAAACTTATCTTTGATGGTGTATTTGTTGAGTTCTTATAGTTTGGGCACATCCTCTAATTATCATTCTTCTTTTGCACCATGACCATCATGGAAGAATATTCACTTTGACTATGTTAAATGATTCCTTCCCCCAAAATCTCTTGTACCATATTTTCAATTCACTCTTTTGGGCATAGCAATAATTGTAAAGTCTGGTATTGGGTGGTGTACTTCCTAAAATGAGTCTGATGGCATGATCATGTGTATGACTTGGAGGAAGTCATTTTGACATGTCACCAAAAATAACATAATGGTTATCCAACACCTTTTACAAATTAGGGTATGTAGACTCCTTGGTTAGTTGAACCTTTATGAAAAATAAATGTGCCACAACCTTTTGTACCTTTTCTGAGAATCTTCATCATCTGGTGGGAACTAACCAGTTATGGAGATTTAGCCTATAATTCATGTAATTCAAAAGTACTTCCTTCTAAATGGAACCTCAAGAATAATTTATGGAAGTTCATC
Organism: Torreya grandis; assembly: GCA_037957365.1. Taxonomy (NCBI): domain Eukaryota; kingdom Viridiplantae; phylum Streptophyta; class Pinopsida; order Cupressales; family Taxaceae; genus Torreya; species Torreya grandis. The sequence goes on along the minus strand of JARHVA010000252.1, from coordinate 2,861,469 downwards.
TCAATAGTGCCTCAAGTGGTGAGCCACTGCACTCCCAAAATAATGTCATCTCCTCCCATGGTAATAATAAACGTAGGGTAATCTAACAAATAGTCTCCCATAGAAATATTAATACTATGGCATTTTATAGAATAGTTGACTGTACCACCATCTGTAATCATGACCTAAAATTCTATATTTAAGTAAATAAAACAATTCAAATGAGCATCTAACTTACTATTGATGAAGTTATGTGTACTCACAAAGTCAATTAACACAGACACATATATCTTAAGGAACCCCACCACCTTAAGATTTTGAGGAGTATTAATGCCTAAAAGTGTACGATAGTAAATAGTAAGTTAAGAATCTTTAGATTCATCCTCATGTTATTCTAACCCTTCTCTTAAAGCCTCATCTTCTTCCTCCTCATTGACACCATTGATGTAAAACAACTCCTTTTTAACACATTGATGCCCTTTGCTCCATTTTTTGTTGCAGCCAAAACACAAACCTTTTGCATGCTTTTCTTCCACTTACTGAGGTGTCAATCTGGTAGGTTGATGAAATGATGGTGTTGGGAAGGTGCATTCAAGAACATTAGTGAAAGGTCTTCATTGGATCAACTATTTCTCCTCAGTTATGCATGCCCTTGGTATGGATTTAGATATAGTATTGGGATGAAACATGTGAACCTCCAATTGGATGTTATCTTTAAGGCTACCCAAAAATAGGTCAATTAGATTTTCCTCACATGTCTACCACACATAAAGAGAGATTCTAAAATTTATGAATGTACTCCTTGACAGTACCAGTCTAGTGTAACTTGGATAGTTGATTGAAGTAGTTTTTAGAGACATTGTTGTAATAGTGGAAATGCAAATATTCAAAAAATATTGACCATGAAATCGAGACACCTTTATTTTTATTTTGAGCACACATCCAATGATACCAAATGAATGGCTTAGGTTCTAGATATAGAGAGGCCATAACCACTTTTTATGAACATGGAGTTTGATTTAGATAAAATAAATTTTCAATTTGAGTGAGCCAAGTGAGTGAATCATTACTGTCAAACTTGTGCAAGTCCATTTTTTGTCAAATCAACTTAGGGCCTAATTGATGTTGGTATTATTTGGAGGAGGAGAACCAAACTGAAGTGGTGGAGGATTATTTTATAATGGCTGAGCTAACAAGTTGGCTAGATATTTGTTGTAATTGATCCATCACATTACCCAATTTGTCTCTCAAACCTATAATGTCCCATTAAACCATATCAAAACTATCTTTCTTTAGCATGCCCTTCAACTCTGAATTAAGTTGTTAAATTGCCTTTAAAATAGATGGATCATAAGTTTCAGATTTCATGTCATCTTTGTGAGGATTTTTTGGAGTTTATTTCCCTTTCCCATGTCTATGAGTGTTTGGATCAACTATGCACGAACCCTAGGAGGGTTTTAGCCTTGAAAAAATGTATTGGTGGAATACAGTGTTGCAATCATCTCACTAAGATGAATCTAACTAGTGTTATTGTACACAAGGGTGAAAAAATTGACCTAAAAAGTGTACCATTAGAATATACCATTGTTATCATCTCACAGAGATGAATCCAATGACTATTAATTTATACAAGATAAAAGAACTTCCAAACACATAAATATAATATTAGACACTTGATAATATCATTATTAACCTATATTTACCTTACATGACTTGTGTGTACACATATGGTTCTTTCACACCCTTCTCTTCTATCCACTTTCCTCTTATGGGCCTAACCTTCTAAATAGTATATGAGTCACCTATAGGAATTCCCTAGTTTATGCCTAAATTGATTATTATATTAATATAACTATCTCTTGATCATAAAATTATTGTTTCCTACTTTTTGTATGCCTCTGGTTATACTAATATGGTTCTAGTTTTTCAAATCCATCCACATATGTTTTATTTATTCATGTACTATAAAATGGCAATTTTCTAAATTCAAATCTTTCCCATGGGTGAGCCCATACATTTAACATGTCAACATCATTAGAAGTTATCTAAAAAGTCAACTATTTAAAATCACACATTCTAAGCCCATTATATGTCTAGAACTTATCAAGATCACATCCATTATTCACTTACACATTATGAAGAACAACCTTAAAACTTCCAAATTAAAAATTAGTCATAAGGAACATGGCTTAGTCGATTCTGAAGCACCCTCAATTCAATTAAAGTTTTCTTATTTTTAAGTATTAAAAGATATATTACAAGTTGTATCAACATTAAAGGGGCACTATTTCACATATACACCTAACCAAGAGATCTACATGTGGTTTTAGTCCTCTTTGGAAAATTATAAATGTAGGCCACACTCACCCCCTTAGCAGGTGGTTATTGGGTTTAGCTCAACCCTTATTTTTTATTCATTTTTATGGGAAAGCATATTGTAAAAATTAGAGCTAGGGTTTAAGGTGAAAGATACACATTTCAAGACTTGTGCACATATATATATTTTGATATTCCATAAAACAATGGTTTACAATTAGACATAGCCATATATGGTGAAAAAGTTCAACATAGGTTACAAGGATGAATTTGGTAGAGATTAAATGGCTATAGTTGTTGTAGGAATCTAGTTTCTATTGAAATCATCCACATTGGTTCAAACAATCAGTTTATAGATATGAGAGATTCCTGATCTAGTTTCAATCCTTGCTGCCACATGAACATAGTCTCATACCTAAACATAATATTAATAAGTTGATAGAATTTGGAAAACTCTTCAACAAAGATCTCTCTAGGAATCCATTACCACAACCATGAAGCTAATTTATTGCACACAAAGAACAAACTATCTATTATACATAAATAGATTATATAAGGAATAGCTCACCTTGTATTGCTTTATGAATGACTAGGTGAATAGGTGCATATATAGGTGTAAGATAGGAGGATCCCTACCATACCCTACATGTGGGACTAATTTATCCAAAATAGGTGGAAGAAAGGCATCGATCCAAAAACCTCATACATGTGGGATAAACTTCCCCATTGTACACAAAAATTATCTAAGAAATCTCACAACAAATTTGTAGGAAAAACCATGAAAGGAAAAAGACTACACTAACACATCCCTTAAACATATCTTAGGTGTGTAGAGGAAATGGGCACTAACAACAAGGCCTAATGAAGTAACCATACAAAAAAAAAAGGATGCAATGTGAAGCCAATTTCCTCTATGGACTCCAATCCATCTTGCTAGAATGCATGGATGTTGAGTCACTATAACTACTAATTCAAAGTATGAATAATGCTAAATATGAGGATAAATAAACATGAACCTTACACTCCAGAACACTAGGTAAAATGATGAACCTGAAGAAACATTTCCTAAACACCCTCTATCAATGCTAAACTAGGAGAATATGGTAATGTAAGTCTCTAAAAAAATGGACTAAAAATGGTGAGAAATGATTACAAAGAATGGTGGGGATGCCACACTGATGTCACTACACAAAAAATAACCAAAAATGCCACTGAGACATACCAATACTTATATGAGTTATGAAAAACAAAGTGCTTGTATAAGATATCCATGTACAAAGGAGGAATCTAGAAAACACTAGAAAAAGTTGTAAAATGTATAAGTGCACAAAAACACAAAATTGGTAAACAAAGAGCTTAAAACAATAAAGAAGAAAATATTAGAAGTAATGTGCAATCTAAGACTATATTAGATGGTTGAAAAAACATCACTAAAGTACGTGTAAAGGATTATCAACACCCAAAGATGATTTCAATTGTCTATATAAGGTGAAAGGTATGTTCAACACTCAAATAAGTAGTCAAAAGTACAAAAGAGTAATGTCAGGACATTAAACACCTAAATAAGTAGTATCTATACACATACCCCCCATAATGTTGAATGGGTGGAGTGGATGAATTTTTTTTGTATGAGTAAGTTGAATCCACTACTCGAACACTGACACATTGATACTCTATGCACTATAATAACTTCATATCATGTTGAAAGAGACTATCAAATTATAAAAAAAGACAAACTAAAACTAGGATTCATCAGAATAGATACACTTCAAACTATAGGAGACTATCAACTATTGAAAAAGAGTGTCGAAGATATAAATAAAATATCTCAAAAAATGGCCTTAGTGGTGATGGGAGAGACTATAAATTGAAATAGTAAAGGGTGCACAAATTAAGGTAAACACATATGAAGTTAGATTAGGATGTAAAAACAAACCCCCCATGGCACTTTAGAATTTAGTGTGAGTATAAAATATCCCAAAAAACACCAAATGAAAGCAAGGAAGACACTGTATACACCATAATATCTCCAAAAATATAGACCATCAACCTGTTGAATAAGTCATCACAAATCATGAAAGATGATCTAAAACCAAGGGAGACATGTCCTATAAAAGGGTAAAAAAAGTATAAAGCATGTGCAAAATGGGACATCAGTCACAACTGAAAATACATCTAATATAGTGTAAAGTGTAATAGTGGATGAATAAGCAAAACCCTGTATACAAATAAAGGTAGTAAAGAATGAATAGTAAACCCACCATGGCTTTTGTATTAGGCCCCTTAATATTTCACACTTTATTATTTTAGTGAAATTATAATGAAAATAGGACCAATGAAATGGGCATGGAAAAAATGCACTATTTTAAAAAATGACACTCAAAAGTGAGATACCAATCAAAAGCTATTGAGATTCTTATTTTCTATCATTAATGCCCAAATTAAATAATATTACACAAAATTTAAATGCACTAAGGAAAAAAAACTATTTACCACTTCAGTAAAATGTGGGTAGAGGGATTCTATCCCAAGACCTCCCATGTGGCAATGGTATACCAAAAAAAGATTTACCACTTCACCTATTGCGTAGTTTGAGAAATTACTTTCAAATTTGTTTTTAAACAACTATTAAAGTCAAAAATAAGCCATAAATACTCAAACATATGAGGGAGGGTGCATGTATCTAGTCAAAAGCTTCAAAAAAAACTTTTTAGTAATTTCTTTTGAAGAAACTAGGTACACATTATCATAATAGGTGAAAGCTAGCTTGAGGAAGACTCCTCCAAAGGAAAACATAATGAGAAAGATTGATTTAGAATTTTCGTATCTAAATCCAAGGATGTATGGCATGTAAAAAAATAGAATGTCATTTTTTTGTGGTTGGATTTGATGAAAGCTCTTTGTATGGCATAAGAAGATGAAACCCTACTTTGGTTTGAGTCTTTGGAAGATTTAAAAAATTGCTTCACTTGGACCTGATTTGGCATCCCAAAAAGCCGTATATCCTAGTTCAGGATGAAATATAACTAATATTTTTATGCTTTCCAAGAATAAGATCTCATTTTTCAGTTCATACGACCTCAAACTAGAAAAAAATCATATGACTCTATAGATGACAAAGACATACTGATAAGTCACTATTCAAACTACCAAAAAACCTATACACCCTACTAAAAAATACTGAAAACTAGTCTAATATGGAATTTGGGATTGTTAGTTAAATGTAACAATTTTCAAATTTGAAAAATAGCTTCATACTATCGGTGGTGAGAGGAAATGGTATAGCTGGTAGGTAGGTGTAACCAACCATCAAGTAGGTTTTACAACAAAAATACCATACGTCCAGGCCTTGGTGATTCTTTCAAATTCTATAGGACATAAAACTTATTTTTTTACACCTTTATTCTTTCACATTTGGATTTTGATACATGTGCAACATGAAAACATAACAAAACATGCATAAATTTCCTTAAAAGCTTCCAAAATAGACTTAAACATGGGTCTATCAAATTAATCACATAATAGTACAACTTAGGATCCATATGGCCTAGTCAATGGACAAAAAATATAGATACAATATCCTTACAAAACACCACCCAAAAAAATGAATGGATAGAGGAGTACAACCTACCTGAGGAGTGGACAAACAATGCGAAAAATGACAGTTAGAGACAGCTCTAATAACATGATAGAGTTTGGAAAACTCTTCAACTAAGATATCTCAAAGAATCCATTTCCACAAACATGAATCTAATACATTTCACATAAATAATAAACTATCTATTGTCCACAAATATATTATACAATGAATAGCTCACCTTGTATTGCCTTATGAATGACTAGGTGAATAGGTACATATATAGGTGGAAGATAGGAAAATCCCAACCATACCATGCATGTGGGACTAACTTACCAAAAATAAATGGAAGAAAGGCATCAATACAACATCCTCATACATGTGGGATAAACTTCCCTAATGTACACAAAAAACACCTAAGCAAGCTAACAACAAATGTGTAGGAAAAACCATGAAAGGAAAAAGTTTACACTAACACTAGTTACGTACCCTAGTCTGATTGGTCATTTCTATAAATATTAAAGTGCTAGTGAAAAATTGATTTTACATTTAGATCTACTTAATTTATAATATACTAGATAGCCTGAATAGTTCAAACTTTTTTTTATCTTTTTTAGAAACATTAATAAAAAATAAGGTAGAACAATGTGAAATTTGATGTTTTGAAGCATGTAATACTAAATTAAAGTGTCTATAGTACATGAAACATGAGTTAAAGAAAATTATAATTTGAAAAAGGAGGTTCGTAGATGAATACTTAATTTAATACTTACATGTGTACTGAGAGTGGCTAAAAATGATGAAAAATAGGCTTAGATGTAGTGTATAAGTTAACCTATAAAAATTATAGAGATTTGATGATGCACACAAAATGACCTATAACCAACAGGTTCAATAGTGGTCATTCTAGTGTTGAACTAGTTTGATTCATGTAACTAATTCGATATTAAAGATTATGTCAAATTAGTTTGAAATAGTTTAGATGTCTTCATCATCTCCGACTTACTAAAATCCTCTATCGGATTATCAAATTGATGTGCAAAATTTAACAAAATTTCTTCTCCTTACTCAAAACCTAAATCCTCTCTAAGAAACCTTGCAAGTACATAAAAAAATTGTGTAGTTATGAGGGTCTTCATAATGTTCACAAAATAAAAAGATTTGGAATAGGCTAAGGCATGCATTGAATATAGATAAACACGATAAGATTTTTTTTGTTGCATTTCTAGTTTAAGTGGAGATAACTTCTTTATAGTAGTTGTCTTTTAGCTTGGCTATGAATTGTGTCATGTGACTCGGTTCTATAAATATTATTTTAGCATTATATTTCTATTAGTCAAAACTATCCATAGAAACTTGTTCTGATAGTTAATTCTCATTTCTTTGTGATTGTCATTATTTTTTATAAACTCAATGATTTGGTTTAAACATTGTTTAATAGGTTTGAAATATCTTGCAATTTTTTTTAAAGATGATATGTCATTGTCTGATTGAATTTAAGACATTATTTGAACATTGTTAAGTTTTAAAGATAGACAAAGAACTTGTCATTCATAGGAAAATGCTTTTTTGTTGTTCTAAAAATGTTTTGTGTTTGGATCTAGCATTGCATTTACGATAGTCTATGTAATCATTTCAGCCAAGTGAAGTGGAAATGCTAACTCTAGTTTGCTAGTTGTGGGTTTTTGCTCTGTGTTTAATTTATTTTATTAGTTTATATTTTCAAATTTGGTGACCTCAAGAAAGGTTCTTTATTTTGGCATACGGTTATTTCACAACATTGCTAACATGCTTAAAATATGGAAAATCCTTGGATGGATGGGATTATACTATGATATTTGAAATCAATCAAATAATTGTATTCAAATCATGGTTGATATAGTTATTATTGTATTACTATATTTATGAAGGAACTTGGGTGTTTGGAATTATTTTCAAGAGATTATGTTGTATGTTTAGTATATAAATACATGTTTGTGCAACTGATTATTTCTAGTTTTGAATGTAATTATCTGGTTGAAACTTAAATTTATAATTTATGAGGATGTGAGACATAAATTATTTCAATCTCATTCTGATTATGCATAGATTTTAGGGTGTCTTAAATTATCTGTTTGATTAATAATTGATTTCAATAAAAATATAACTCTATGTAGATATTAGAAAAATCAAATTATGTGATCATCAAATAAGCAAAGTAAATATTCATTTTATTATTATTTTGATAAAGTATTGGCATTCGTCTTAGAATTGGAATGGTTCCACAATTAAAAGATGTAAGTTAATTATTGTTTCAATGCAGTAGATAGGATTGAAAGTTATGACTCAAATCCATGAACTGAAAATGTTGGTACTTCGATAATCCATATTTATAATTAATTACATTGATTCTGGCATCAACAAAGAAAAAATATGCTTTTCTATTTGAGACTATGATGTTCTTGCAGATACTTGGAACATGCATGGCATTAAGATAACACTATGAATAAAAGATATATAAACAATAAAAATTGCCTGACATCATTTTAAATAGGATTCCTTAGCATTTTTTGCTAAATTTAAAACATATTAAATTTATAGTAATATCAAGTGATCGAATAGAGAATTGAATTAATGTGTTTAATTGAAGTATTTTTTTGTGTGTGTATGCCATAACTATACATGTGTGGACCAAGTTTCACTAAATTTCTATTTGTAGAAACATACAATGAAGAGAGCCTGATGAAAACAAGAGTATGATTTCAATGTGGATTCTTGTAAGACATTAACACTAGCACTTTGTTGTTGAAAACACATAAATAGTATATGAAAACTTATAGGTAAGTGTAGGAATGATAAATACTTGTAAAAAAAGGAGAGAGCGATGGGATAATTAAATGTGAGGCCAACAAGGCCTTGTTTTAACAAGAGAAGGGGACATGGAACCAGTCATTGAGCTCCTACTACTAGATATGGAATCATCGAAGGATGCGTAGCTTTATGTTTTTTTTCAACTCTTCTATGGATTGGTTGTAGATGCTGGGATAGATGGTCCAGTTGTGATAGACATAGTTACAGGAGTTGGTGGTGGATGACTTTGAACCATAGAAGGTTTCACCAAGTTGATTGGAGTTGAAATCAGGAGTGTCTGTATTAAAGGTGGTGGACTCTCATAGGATGTATCTACATATATTATTGAGGGCATGCCTAGAAAAGGTAGTAGGAAGACTCTAGGCTGTGAGATGGGCAGAGTGGGAGGGAAAGTCAAAGTGACAATGTTCAAAAGAACTGAGGCTAAGGGAATTTGGGTAAAAGGTGAAGCCAAAATATTAGGAAACATTAGAAGTAGAGAAAAATTAGCAGGTGTGAGAATAAAATTCAAAATACAGCAAGATCAAGGGGCTAAAAGTAAACAAAAGGAGATGAAGGAGTGAGTGGTTGAACCTGAATAAGTACCTACTAGGTATCATGTTTTAGGCTTGGGGTCGAACTAAACTTGATATCAAATCTGGGACACTATAATGTTGTTGGTTAAATAAAATATGCTTGCATTGCATGTCACAATTTAGTCCAAACTCATGGCTATTGGGGCTTGGTAAAAGGCACTATTAGATAAGTCAAAGTTGAAAGGCTATAAACATGTAAGGAAGGTAGAGGTAGGGGTAAACCTTGATAAACTAGAGTTTTTGTTGGAAGCATAGCTCAAGAAATTGAGGTTATCACTTAAAGCGAGATTAGAGGATCAAGTACAGGGGATGAAGACTCAACTTCAAGAGGAGAAGATGGCATGGTAACCTTCATGTTCTTGATAAACTGAATTTGATGATAAAAGTAGAACTTGAAGAACCAAGACCACCAATGAAAGTTGAACTTGAGAAACTAGGAATGTAGATAAAAGTGGAGCTTGAAAAGAAACTGGGAGAGGTAGAGATGAAACTTGAGGTATAGATTGTGGTAGGATGGCCTTTAATATTCTTTGTGAAATAACCAAAGAAGTTGAAATTGTATTTTTGGGATGAGTAGGAGCTGAAGTGGTTGCCAAGGGACTTATCTGTGCCTTTTTCTCTTTGTTTTTCCTCTTGAACACTATCTATGATTGCACTTCTTGGTCATTGACAACATTGAGTTAAAACTCATAATTGTCCTCTAATGGCAATAGCTAATATTTAGCCGAGGTCCATACTATGATAAGTGATACCTAATTACCCCTTTAGTGTCCCATTATTGAAGCTTGCATTTTGTTAGGGCAAATAAGTCTTGACCCACTAACATGTTTTTTATTGAGGGAAAGGTCTTGTAAATGTTCCATCGTATCTTGATGGGGAGTGCAGGGCACATATTCTATTGACAAGCTACGTAATGGATAAGGATACCATTCACCAGTTGATAGGTGATCTCATGCTCTGTTAGGAAGTTAAGAATATGGTATGGCAAATATAGGGGTTCATGTAACAAGCCCATGACTTAGATCAATGTCTCCTTTCTAGATAACTAGTAATACCTTATGGCTATGATAATCTCCCATATTATGTTTAAAATATGGGGTATGAGAGGTTAATTGATTTTCTGGTAAACCACTAGGTAGAAATGTTCACAGACATCCCAAATGTATGGGTATAAATGGTAACCATAGAGCTTAAAGAACACAACATGGATAGTTTGGCCACTAAGAATCTAGGTAGGAAAGACTGATGGGTTGAATGAGATCATCCATAGATGATGCCAAGGATATATCCCATCATGTAGAAATTGCCCCCATTATGGGCATCTATAATGGCCTAGACCAAGTTGAAGTTGATCAATCCTCTAAGGGCCAGAATGTTGGAGCGATTCAGAATCATGTGAAGCAGGGGCACCCATAGCTCATTGCCATGCAAACAATTTGAATTTCTAAACAGGTGATTAAAAAGTATCATACCTACTCATATCTCTTCTCAAAAAGTCCATATTGTATAAACATTGATCTTTTATTTGTTTACCCACTTGGAGTATGGGGTCTCAACATAGTCTTGGATAAAAATATAGATCTGATTATCATCTATCTAGAATGATACTAGTGGTGCATCATATGAAAACAAGAAGTCTAGCAGATAGTAGTATGTCTTGAAGGCATTTATAAATATGTTGAAAACATGTTGTTGAGAAGTGGGTGAACAGAACCAATCATGAACACCATTTTATACTCAAATGGCCTTGTGAGGATTATCGACCATTAGTTTGGAATAGGAAAAGGTCTCTAGTCTAACCACATATCTATGGAGTATGCATATTTTATATGACCTAAGGTCATCCTCATATTCAGCCTCCTAGCCATAAAAATCACCAGAGTCCCTATGGACCTGCTCTATTGCTTTGTTATGTCACTTTAATGCTTTAATCTGGTTAAACCAATAGGGAAAGTGGTGCCCTAGTACTTGAGATCTGGCTTTGTGTTAGAAGATGTACTAGCCATTGAAATGAAACAAAAAATGAGTTGGAAAGCTTTCAAATGTCAAATTCACATGATACAAAAATTGTTTGTGGATATTAGAATAAGAAATGCAAAATTTATTCTAAGTTGGTAATGATAACAGTTAATGATCTTTCATTAAGAATTAAAATCTTGTGCATGAATGTCGTTGTATTGATGTCATTTAATAGCTAGCTTTCCACGAATTTAAAATTTGAGATGGTGGTGAGATTTTCTCTTTTTAATTCTAAATCCAAAATTGAATTTTGAAGGCATGATCCTTTGTTGCCAACTAGATATAGCATTGATAATGGGATGTTTTCCCAATCTATCCAATCTGAAACAAAGTCCCATTCCTTTGATGATGAGTGTGTGGTAGACACACAATCATATACCTTGGAGTTTCCTTGACTAGTCCCTATTTTTAGATACATGTCCTTATTTTATCAAACTTTTATTAACCGTTGTTATCTAAGCATAACTTCACTTTCCATGCCTTTATCCTGAATAGGAGCATTCTCATCTAGGGACATATGCCATGCCATGATTGGACCTACTCAATAGCTCGTACTCTATTCTGAGCTTTCCAAGTCACAAGTGGTAACTACTTCATCTTCACATTATGTAATGCAAGAGTTTCTCCTCTAACCAGGATTTCACAACTTATAACTCTTCTGACATTTCTAAGAGACTCACCTTTGTCCCTTATAAAATCATCATAGACACGTGATCACACACCTTCAAGTTACCTTAGTTAGTCCTTGATTTCACACACATGTCATCGGTCTATTGTAATTTTATTAGAGGTCACCATCTAAACATGGATTCGTAGTCTATGTCTTTATTATGACTAAGATAATGTGTTGCCTATAGATACATATCAAACCATAATTGATTCTAATTGATATCTCCTAATTTCTTCTGAGCTTTTTAAGTCATAAGTGATAATTAGTTCATCTTTACATTGTGTAACATGATAGCTTCCCATCCATCCTGAATCTCCCAGCCTCTAGCATATCTAATAGGTCTTGGAGACTCATCTTTCTCACTCATAAGCATGTAGTAGGCATGTGATCACATACCTATAAGTTACATTAGCTATTCCCTGCTTTCCAACACATGACATTTACCTATTATATTTTATTACATGGTCACCATCTAAACAAGGTCTTATATTCAATGCCTTTATCTTGAGTAGGATGATGTATCACCTGATAACACATGACGTACCCTAATTGGTTTTGCTTGACATCTCCCATTTTATTCTAAGATTTTCAAGCCACAAGTGCCAACCAATTCATCTTTGCATTACGTGATGCGATAGCTTCCCATCGAGTTGGCCTCTCCTAGGCTCTAACATATATGACATGCCTAGGAAGCTCACCTTTCTTGTTGCGATTGACACATTGATTGATTACTGAGTCCTACTTTCTTGATCTCTGATATCTCTGACATGTCCTCTGCACTTCTCTCTATAACTTTGAATGACATGGAAAGTGTCCATTATAGTAGGATTTATCAAGTTTTGACATCTCTGGTAGTATGAGTGAGCAACCATTCAATTTCTAAATAACAAGGTGATGTCGCATTGGTCTGGGTTCTCTTGGTGTATGATAATTATGATAGGTCCATAAAACTGATATGACTAGATCTAAATCATGTGGTGATCTCCCACTTGATTGGGCTATCTTGGGCTTTGACATCTATAAAAAGTCTCAATAATTAGCTGCTATGACCCCAAATGATGCGTTGATTTCCCATTGAATAGTGTTCTCTAAGGCTTGGACACTTATTATAGGTCTGAGAGATTGGTATTTATGACTTGGATTGATAATGCTTGTACATGTTTGGACTAGCATGGAAAGTGGTGTACCAGTGATCATGACACGTGCCATGCACATGACCATGTACCTTTACATTATTTTTTAATTAATGGTAACTATCTGAACACAACTTCGCACTCCATACCTATATTATGAATAGGATGATGTCTCACCTAGAAACATGACCCACACCCTAATTGATCATGGTTTACTAATTATAATTTATTTTAGGCATTGTGATTCACAATAAATAACCATTTTACCTTTGCATTATATGGCATAGCACCTTGCAATTGAGATAGGCTCTCCTAGGCTCTGATAGGTTTAGGAGATTTGTTTTTTGACTAAGAATGACATGAAAATCTCTTGTTGAGCTCAGCTATTTCAATTTTTGATACCTCTATTAGATCTTGGCCACTACCATTTTTGACACTGAATGACAGAGCCAATGCCCATTGTGGTAGGCTCTCCCAAGCGCTGACATCTCTGACAAGTGTATGGATTCACCTTTCTGGCTCGAAATGATGTGACAATCTATTATTTGCATGGCTTCTCCTAACCTATGGCATCTCTGATAGGTTTGAGAGACTCATATTTTCACTCATGAGCATGTAACATGCACATGGATATGTATATTTATTTTCATTAGCTATCTCCCACTTTCTAACACATGCCATTTGTCTATTGGATTTTATTACAATGTTACCATCTAATCAAGGTCTTATTTTTAATGCCTTTCTCTTGACCAGGATGATGTGTCACCTGGGAACACATGACACATCTTAATTGGTTCTACTTGATAGATCCCACTTCATTCTAAGTTTTTCAAGCCACAAGTGGCAACTAATTTATCTTTGCATTACATTATGCAATAACTTCTCATCGAGCTTGACTCTCCTAGTCTTTGACATCTTTGACACATCTAAGAGGCTCACCTTTCTTGCTATGAATGGTGTATTGATTTGTCAATGAGTCTTGCTTTCCTGATCTCTAACATCTATGACACGTCCTATGCACTTCCCTCTCTGACTCTGAATGACATGACAGACTCAATTTTATCTAGATTTCCCAAGATCTAACATTTCTAATAGATGCAAGCGTGCAAAATTTCTGATTTGGAATAATGTGGTAATGGAGTATTGGCCTATATTCTCTCAGTGTATGATAATTATGTCAAATCTAGGGAACCAATTTGACTAACTTTGAATCATGTGGTGATCTCCCACTAGATCAGGCTTTTCTGAGCCCTGACATCTATAACAAGTCTGGGTAATTAGATTCTCTAACCCCAAATGATGTGTCAATTTCCCATTAGATGGTGTTCTCCAAGGATCTACATTTTTTGACAAGTCTAAGAGACTAGTCTTTTTTACTTAGATTCATAATCATTATACCTACTTAGACTAGCAAGAAAGTGGTGTCCCGATACTCTCAACATGTGGCATGCACGTGACTGAATACCTTCAAATTTTATGCACTAGTCTCCACTATTCGGCATGTGTTACTGCTCAATTTTTTTATTAACAATCACTATCTAAACACATATTTTCACTCCATACCTTTATTCTAAATAGGATGATGTGGCACCTAGGAACACGAGGCACACCTTGATTGATCATGGTTAACTGATCTTACTTTATTCTAAGCATTGCATGTGACAGTAAACAATGATTTTACCTTTGCATTATATGATGTGGCACCTTGTAATCACAATAGGCTCTCCCAAGCTCTGATAGGTCTGGGAGACTTGTTTTTTAGACTGGGAATGACACACAGATCTCTTGTTGATGTTGACTTATCTATTTCCCATAGATCTGATAGGTCTTAGCCACTACCATTTTTGACACCAAATGACGGATCCAATACCCATTGTGATAGGCTCTCATGGGCTCTGACATCCCTGCTAGGTGGATAGAGTCACCTTTTTAGCATGGAATGACATGAATATCTAAAATTGGCATGGCTTCAAAAGCCTCTCACATCTCTGAATGGTATACAGAGCTACTTCTCTGAGCCTGAATGATGGGGCAAATTCTGATTGTGTTGAGTTGTTCTAACCTATAACCTCCATGATAGGTCTGGGGAACTGGCCTCTCTGACTCTGAGTAACATGACATGCCACCATTGGGCCATGCTATCCCAAGCTCTAAAATTTACAATGGGAATAGGAGACTAGCCTTTCTTTTTCTGAATCATGTGGTGAGTTCTTATTAGGCTAGGCTCGTCCAGATTCACAAGATGATGAGCTAACAAAGATAAAAAAGAAAACCATTCATCAAATCTTATCTGTTAGCCATAGAGTTTTTCTATTTTCTCATAGAGGATAATGAGTTTCTTACTCTGGTAAAAAAATGTATCCACGAAACATTTTCTCATGAAAATCAATCTAGAATGCTACCGACATGATATGCTAAAAATAAACAAATAAATCTTGGTGTTTTTTTCTTGAGTGCTTTATTTCCACATTGTATTCTCTTTATCTTTTGGTTTCCAAAGTGGTCCACATTATTCTTATTCTCATTCTTTTTCTCATTTGCAAGTAAAGAATGGATAGCAAAATGAAGTTACTCTTATATATACTATAATGGTGTTCTCACTACTTTTATACTCACATTGCACCTAAGTTTTCCAAGTTTGTGTTGCCTTTGGATACCCTGTTTTCTCTGAGTTATTTTTCACATTTGCAAGTAAATTTAAGTTTGAGTTGCCTTTGGCCTTCTCTGAGTTCGGCCTTCAGTTTGTGAAGTTCCCTTTCTCTTCACAAAATTTTCAAAATGACATCTGTACTTGCGGAAGCTGTTGTTGGAAAGGTCCGTGAGTTGGGCGTTCAACAAGTAGCCAACCAGGTGTCTCTGGTGGTGAATTTCACACAAGACTTTGAATGGTTAAATAATATAATCGAGCAAATAAATTATTTTTTGAATGAAGCTGATGAACGGCACACTGCACAGAAGGAGTCTGTGAAAAAATGGCTGCAGAGCGTTCGGGACATCGCCTGGCAGGCTGAGGACATACTTGAAGAATGTTCTGTGGAATCTATGTATCGTAATATTACTCCGTCATGTAGTTTGAGTTGTAACATATTTGAAGAATGTCCTGTGCAATCAATTTATCGTAATATTACTGAGTTCTGTGTTTTGAGTTGTAATCAATTGGTTGTTCGCCATAAAATGGGCAGACAAATTAAAAATGTCAAAGCTAGGATGAGCTCCATTGTTGAAGAGGGAAATCGGCTGCTGAAATTTCATGCTCTTGTGTCTCCTGTAGAAGAACCAGCAGCATCGTCAAGTACATCGCAAACAGAACAAACAGAACAGTTTAAGAGAACTAGTCTCTTGCCCCCCGATTCACTCCCTGTGGGAATACAGTCCAAGGTTGAAAGCATTGTGAGCTTCTTGGACGACCCTGCTCATCCAATTATTGCCGTGGTTGGAATGGGGGGAATGGGCAAGACATATCTTCTTCAGCATGTCTTCAACTCCACAAACGATAGGTATGAGAGATCTATATGGCTTTCAGTTTCTCAGTTCTATTCTGTTTCTAAGTTGCAATATGACATAGCCTCTCACTTAGGTTTAAGTGGGGAAATTAAGGATAGTGGAGTAAGTGAACAGAGAGCTGCAGTGTTAATTCATGACAAATTACAAAGATTGATAACAGAGGATAAAAGGTGTCTTATTGTGTTAGATGATGTGTGGAGGGCCACAAGAGAAGATAATTTGATAGCAAGGCTTGGCCTTCCAACTGGAAATAATAGATCATGCAAAATTGTGGTAACCACAAGAAGCATGGATGTTTGTCTAAATATGAATGCTAAAATTTATAACATGGAATTTCTGTCAGATGAAAATAGTTGGAGGCTGTTTTGTGTTTATGCATTTCAAAAGTTCGAGGAAAATAGACCGCCGCGGCATTTGGAAGAGGTGGGTCGTGAAATTGTGAAGGAATGTGGGAAACTGCCGCTCGCGATCAAAACAATAGCAGCTTCTCTTGCAAACACCACTCTCCGCAACAAATGGGAGTCCAAGCTCAGTCAACTGAAAAAGGTAGCCACTCCAAATGACCCTATCATGGACATTCTGAAATTGAGTTATAACTCCTTGCCTGCTGGTCTGAAAGCGTGTTTTGCTTATCTTTCTTTCTTTCCTGAGGATAGAGAGATAGAATGTGAATATCTGATAAGTTTGTGGATAGGGGAAGGGTTCATCCCCTCGGGAGAAGAGCAGTGGGATAAGGCATGGGATTGTTTATATCAGCTTGCCAATCTGTGTCTGCTTGAAGTATGGGAAGATATCCATCTAAACAAATCTTGTAAAATTCATGATTTGTTGCTTGATTTGGCAATATATATATCTAGAGAGAATAAATGTGCTTTTGATGTTGGGGAGGCTTTTCCATCTATGGATCGAAGTGGTGGCAGCTGTCGACGAATTATATTGGGAAAGAAAGATGTAGATGACGGTGCCATCTCACAGAGCCGTCCTGTTCGTCCCACACTTCTCCGCACACTGTCATTGGGTGACAATGAAAAGATTAGAAACATTCCGGCAAGCTTCTTTAGCAGTATGAGGGTGCTGCGCGTTCTCGATTTGAGCTCCACTAACATCTCTACATTGCCCGGATGTGTTGGGAAGATGAAACTTCTCAAAGTATTAAATTTAAGACAGACACAGATCAAGGAGGTACCAGGGTGTGTGAGACATCTAAAGAGTCTCTGCTTTCTTGATATCTCTCGCTGCCGTCAATTAGTATCAAATGCATCTCAGAGATGGATAAGTGAACTTAAATGTCTTCAGCATCTACACTGCAGCTTCACATGCATGCCAAAGGGAATCTCAAAGATGGTCTCTTTGCGGACACTCAGATCAGAGTATTTAGACCTCTCGATTCAAGAGGACGAATTGTTAAGGTTAGAGGATATGGGCAATATGACTCAGCTTCAGGAACTATGGTTAAATGTTAACCATGAATCGGAATTGAAGAGGGTGGAGGAGGGGATCTTTGCGCGGTTGGTGAAGATGCGTCGTCTGCATATCAGAAATAAGATTCCTAGAATGCAGGGTGAAATTCCGCACTTTCCGGAGACTATGAAATCAATGAAAGATGTTGAAACACTTCGAGTACAGAGGTTTGCAGTGCCAAGTTGGATATGTTGTTTGGCAAATCTCAGGCAACTCCACAAACAATGCACAATCTAGTGCGTTTGGTGTTGGAAGGGAATGCGAGGTGCAGAGAATTGCCAAAGGCGTTTGGAAAGTCGGGAGGCTTTCCACAGCTGCGCTTCTTGTGGATTATCCTATTCCCTGATTTGGAGGAGTTCCCGGAATTGGAGGATGGAGCGATGGCATGCCTTGAGCAGTTCCTTCTATGGAGTTGTGCGAAAGTGAAAAGACTGAAGGAGTTCGATTACAATGGGACGGGGAGAGAAGAAATGCGGGAGAGGTTAAAGGAAGGTGGGGAAGATTGGACCAAAATCAAAGACATCAATCCGCAGGTGATTATAAGGGGTTGATTACACTTAGTGACACATTTAATTAATATGTCTGTCTACGTAATTAATTTTATATTAAAGGAAAGCAAGATGGTGAAAATATCGATAGAAACATTGTTACTCAAATATTCGCGTTAACAATTAAAAAGTTTAATTTTTGAATGGAATTTGTTGTTTTATATATATAATTTTATTGATTCTGTTTTATTTCAAAAGATGTAAATATATAATTATATTTATATATATATTTTTAATATAAAAATATATTTTCAATTTAAGAGATAATTTTTTTTTATTTTATATATTTAATAATTATTTTAATTATTTGTTATTTTTAGAATATAAAATGAAAAAAATTACATAATATAAGAATTATTGGTTAAAATGTGGGTATTTTATTAAGAAAATATTTGATTAAATCTAATGAAAGGATAACAATAAGTGATAATAAATATTTTATATAATTTTTTATTTAAATAAATTATTGAAAAGGTCTATAAAATATAGTGATATATGTTTTATAATTTTTTAAAGTTTAATAGATTTATAAAAAATTAAGTAAAACTTTTTTATAAACTTTCTTTAATGTTTTTTGATTGATGGTTTGCTAGTGTTTTGTAATAGTTTTTGGGTTTTATATTTTGGGTCTTAGCGCTTGATTGTAATTGAATATCTTTTGATTTTTGGGTTGTTCTTAGCTTCTTCGTCTTGATATGAGCTTTGTATTCTCACTTTTTTCATATAATCAAATGGATGAGAGACCATCCCTTATTATCTAGTTAAAGAAAAGGATACAAGATATGTTTCCATTGCTTTTCCTAATTCATTAAATGATGGCCTTGATTGATGCATAACAATTTATATTCTATTTAACTAAACCTTCATGGGCCTTCACATGTCTCTTAATAAATTGAAATCTTTTTTGTTAAGGTTACTTAAGTCTCAAAGACCTTTCCCTACATTAAGGTTACTCATTTCAAATCAGCTCTTCTTTTGAGATATTTTATACACTTCTGAGAAATATACAAAGTTGGTGTATTTTCATAAGGTGTATTTATGGCCTCTTTCATTTTTGGCTTTGGACTTTGATTCTTGGCAATATCTCCATCATTGTGGTAATAAATGCAATGAACAAAATAGTATGCATGATGCGTCTCTTTTAGTTTTGTATTGATATCATGTTTGTGGAATTGATTGGTTTCCTTCTTTGATCATGTAAATACCAAGGTTTAGGTGCATTCCAATAATAATGTTTAAAATCCATTCACGATATCTAATACTATCAAGATAAAGAATTATGTACAATTAATCATCGATCGTAAACAAAATTATATACTAATGACTCATTTTTTAATTCATACATCCCTCATATTAAATAATATTTTCTTCCTATTATCCTTTTGCAAAGGATTTCTAATTTTGATAAGATCACTATGTGAGGAAGCACTATTACAACTATAAACGCCATTTCATTTTTCAAAATAATTGCCATACCCTAAAAAGAATAGATTTACATATTTACGACATGAAATTTAAAAAAATACATGAGGGTGATCAAATTCTATGTAATGAGTATTGGAACATCATAAAGAATCTAGAAAATTTAAGGGCACTTCAAGCTTCAACATATACATACATACATACATACATACATACATACATACATACATACATACATACATATTGTATGAATATTTATAGAAGTCTATACATCTAAAGATGAAACCATAACAAACTAGCCAAAAGTCCAAAAACCAAAATAACTAGAACCTAGTCACCAGGAAATGCTAATGCTATAAAAAAAGCCAAAGTAGTGTGGTACCAACAAAAAGAAATAGCAATAACAAAAAAAAACACAACACTAAGAGAACAACCAAAGAACAACCCTCAACAAGGGCAACCAACCACCAACTTAATTTGAATCAAAATCAACCAAAAGGGGCTCTACAACAGTCTTGCCATAAACATTAGGTTCTGGAAGGCTATCCAAATTAACATGTCCTTGTTCAGCAGAAATAATAGGTGAGCGAAAGTAGTTAATATTCCTGAGCAACTACATGTTATAATTCTTCACAACATCCACCAGGCCCTCAATGTCATTCTGGTTACCTTTGTTGATCACCTTCTCCAACTTTAAAATCATCTCATTGACAAAGTCATCAATGATTTTACTATGGTTAAGCCCTGAATCACTTCAAGTCACCAGAAAATCACCTCCATAATAGGATCAATGGGTGGCAAAATGATAATATCAAGTACATAGAGGGACTTAGAGGTAGACTTAGACACCCCTCACAAATGGACCCTTATAATTATATTCTTGTAAGGCAGAAATCACATCTTTATTTGCAATAAGCCAAGCCTTAGTCTTGTTCATATTTGAATATGAAGACCCAAACCCAACAACATTAGGATCCTCTGCTTACTCAAAATAGGTAGACTTCATGATTTCCCATTCAAAATCTGACACTTGAACTTCCACAACAATGTCATGACTAAATCTCCAATCGTGAGGAGTCATTCTTAGATACCCACTAGTGTCTAAAACATAGTTGGAAGAAATATTTAACATGCCAGTCTTCAAAAACATCTCCAACTCAAATTATGAAATCTTGAGCTGTGTAGAGATCTACATAGAAAGAAGTCTAGAGGTAAATTCAACATTGAATTTACTAAGCACCCTAGCTTTAGATTGGAAAAAATCCAAGTTCCTTTGCTTCCAAATATACCAAAAGATTTCAGTAGAAAAAATAAACCAAAATTTATGTAAAAAATAATGGACCTTCTTTTTAGAATAAATATACCCAAAATCAATGTTGATCCATAAAATGTCACAACTAAACACAATACTTCAAATTTTAAGACAACAGTTACAAATATTAGCAACAAAAAGGCAATTAAAGAAAATATGCTCAATAGTTTCCACTTTACCATAAAACAAACAATAGGGGAGACCATAGCCAAAATTTGCAATCATAGACCTAACAACAAGATTTTTATACAATAACATCCATATAAAATAAGGCTTATTAGGTTCAAGACAATAATCCCAAATCACACAAAATACAAACATCTAGCTATACAAATGGTCATAAACATGCCAAAGATAGTTGAGACTGAGGTAAATGCTTTTGGAGAAATCAAGATTATTATACAATATTTTAGTCGTAAATTCAATTATAGGCAATCAATTAATCCATTTAATGTTGCCCCAAAAATCATCTTCCTCATCATATGTATAAATAACTTTGATCGAGTGAAGAGCTTTATAAACCAGAGTGAAAGTTCTTCTATGTGAAGTAGGAATTTGAAACCTAGTTTTAATTCAATCCAAGAGGCCCAACCATTGTGAGAGAAAAGGTCCCTGAATCTCTTTTGACCTTTGGAAAACCAAAAAAAGACTGAGAACTCCTTAGTTAATATAAGAGGCTGTTTGTTGATATTAAAATTCCACCATATAGACTTATACCCGCAACACCTTGATCCTAGCCCATTAAACATCTAAGGAGCAACAACCAAGTGTTTAACCATTTCCCAAGCCTTCCAAATAAAACATAAAATAGGAGACCCTGTAACCTTGATAGAGAAGGACCCAACTAAAAGGTCCATTATATGAAGACCTTTCCGATTTGGCTTACCTTTTGGGAAGCCTCTCAAAATATTATTCCTTATCAAGACTTTAAATGGCTCATCCCTATTCAAAGATCTAATGAACCATTTTACAACAAGAGTGATTCCTTAAAGTCTCAAGTCCTTTAACTTGAGGCCCCTGAGGTACCTACGTGATCAACAAACCTTCCATACCATGATGTGTCTTTTATTATTACCTTACCATCAGACTAAATAAAGTCCCTAACGATGGTGTGCGAGAGGTTAATTTGAGATTTATTAAAGAGATAACAAGAGGCATAAAAAAATTGTAGGAGGATAACACCTTTTGGTAAACTTGGATTCTTCCTGGAAGAGAAAGAAGACGACTTTGTCATTTTCCAAACTTTTCATTAATCTTGACATATAACTAGTCCCACATCTATTTGAAACAAAGTAACAAGGAAAAAGGGATACTTAAATATCTAACCATCTAGTTTGGAACTTTTTGTTCCCAACCAAATTCCCCCAACCAATTTGGCAGATTCTTCTCCTAACCAATCATAAAAGACTTGTGCAGGGCCACCTTTGACCCAGAGGATAGAGCAATAAATATCCAACCTAAGAAAAACTTGTTAAAAATTATCATTCTCAAGTATAGTAAACAAGGTGGTGTCATTAGCAAAAATAACATCAATTAATTCAGAGTCATAAAGTAATTAGATACCCTTAACTGGAGGACCCATAATAATAATTCTCAAAAGGTAACGCATGGCTTCAGTCATAAAAAAATAAAGAGGGGGCCAGTGGGCAACCTGATAAACCCAATACGCTCACCATTAATTTTGATGACAGTAGAGGCATATTTAAACAAGACATTCACCATTCTACAAAACCTATCTTGGAAACCACAAAAAAACAAATCAAATTGATAAATGGCCATTTTATTCTATTATAGACTTTTTCAAAGTTAGGCAAGATCATACCAACATATTGCTTAGAATCCTGATCCCAATACATATCCTCCTGGCTCGAGATAAGGTTATCCAAAATGTATTTTGCCTTCAATAAATCTAGTCTAAGTATCATAAATAATAGTAGGGAGTAGAGGGGACATTCTCATAGCCAGAAGTTTAGCTAGGATTTGTAAGAGATATTCAAAAGGGTGACAAGCCTCTATTTTTAAACTTGAGTAAGATCCTCATCCTTGGGAATGAGTTTGAAAATACCTCTATTAATCTAAAAACTTAGGGATCTAGTCTCAATGGCTTCCCCATAAATATCAAGACAATCAAGTGCAATCCAGTCTTTATTTGCCTTGTATAATTTAGTAGGGAACCCAACAATCCCTGGGCCTTTATCATACTTCAATGAATCAATTGTAGCTTTTATCTCATCCAAGGAGATTTCACTATTAAGTAACGTAACATGTTCATTAAAAACATTATTAAGAATACATTTGGCACAAAGGGCCTCGTTTGATCCCATTTTACTCAAGATAGTATTCAAATTTCTTTGTTGGAATTCACCACCATTATCTATCCTGAGTGCCTTGATGTGAGTTTGTGCTTCATTTTCAATCATTATTTAGAACTTTTTCAAACTATCAAAGGTTTATGATTTATTTTTCATAAATTATATCCATGGCATCTTGTTGTAGTGATCAATGAACATCATGAAGTACTTATGACCACCAATAGAGAGGATTGGAATATAGCATAAGTCTGAGTGAATAAGCTACAAATTTTTGTCTACTTTCCACTGTGACTTCAGAAATGGTTCTCTTACATGTTTAACCAAGATGCAAGCTTCACACTTCTCATCTGATTTCATAGGTAGTGTATGTAAGCCAAAAACACCATTTTTTTAACATACAAATGCTATTATAGTGAGTGTGCTTGAATCGAGCATGCCACAACATGTTTGGAGACATTTCATCTTCTACGATATGAGCATAATTCCTTAAATTTGATGGCTCACCCTTGAGTTTTATAAGTTTCCCTTATTTAGATCCAGTCAAGATGATTATGTTATCACTTTTCCTCTTAATTGTAACATCATAATTATCTAATAGAATGGAATGACCTTGTTTCTTTATGAGTTCTCGGGCCAAAAAGTTTCATTTCAATTGAATAAGGTAGAAAACATTCTCAAGTTTATAGTCTGGAATCCCTAGACACTTAAGTCAAATTATACCTCTTCCATGTGGTTACATACTTGATCTATCTATGAGGTATATTGAGCCACAACTTTATTCATTATACTCCTCAAAGAAGTATTTTCAAAAATTCATGTGTTGAGTGGCACCAGTATCAAGAACCCAAACATCAAACAATGAGGAACTGATTGAGATATTACTTGCTTCATCATCTGTACTATAAAATACACATTGGTTGGTGAATTGAGTTGAGTTTGACTCTTTTGACTATTTATTTGAATTTCCATCTTTCTTCTTATGATATTCTTTAATTTTATCCCATGGAGTCCTACATTGAAGAGTCTCATGGCTACCTTTTCTATCACATTGTTTGCAGTAGAGGTTTTGTTTATCCTTCTTTTTTGATTTTGACCACCATGATTTTCAATTTTGCCACATTTTTTCCTTGTGTCTTTGTTTGATGTTTTAGAGGAATTTGATTTGACATAGCAGACACTTTCCCCTATTGTGGTTTTGGTTTTCCTTCCAAAGGCCTTTTCTCTATCTACCATCTTTTCAACCAATTGGTTAATTATGAGAGTCTTCAATTGATTTCTTATTTTTAGAGACTCCAAATAGGTTGAATAATTTAGAATAAGGAATTTTATGAATGCGGTCAAGTATATGTCAATTTTGACACTTGTTGCTTCAACATCATATTTGATAGCTCGTATCTCTAAAGCCAATCTCATCACATCACTATCTTTCAACTCTAGGTCAAATATATTCAATTGAAATTGAATGAATTCTAAATCTGAATGGGAGTCATATAGGTCTTTCAATTTTTGAAATTCTTCCCATGGTGTATTTCACCCCTGTATATGATGAAACACATCTTCATCCACTAATGCCCTCATCAAGGCCAAAGCCTTCTAGTTTTTCTACTTACATGTCTAAGTGTCCTTTGCATTCCCTATTGATTCAACTGGTTATTTTTCGCCATTAAAAATATCAAACCATAGATCATTGAAGATGAGTGTGTTCTCCACTTGTCGAGACCATTGTAGCCAATTATCTTTACCAGCCAAGGTAGTGTCAATAATAGATTTGATGGAATGCATGGTTTTGAGTTTTTGAGGTTTAGTTTGACCCTAATTGGTTCTTTATCACTCCAAAATCTTCCCCTTTTCTATATACACAAAGGTAATGAAAAAGATTCGGTTTGCCATTAACACCAGATTAAAAAGAAAACCTCATACATAAATTTTTCTTAATTTTTGGATTTACATTTTTTGACATACACGAGTGGGTAAAAAGATTATCTCTCCTTATTTCTCTTTGAATTGCATGATTTGGTTACTTTTGTCTAAATCCGCTTAGAGTAGTGCTCTCAAGGCAATTTCAATAAAAATTGCTCAAATTTAAATGATTTTTAAATTTTGATTAAGAACATTTAAAAATTTAAATTTACTTTTTTAATAAAAAAGCTTAATATTTTATACCTCCTCTCCGCTTATTTGACAAATAATTCCAATATTAGAATAAAAGAGATGTACAAATTCCTCAAAATTCAATATTTAGCTCCATGTGGCAAAGGATGAGTATCACTTCCCACATGGCTTTCATGGCTGAAAATCCCCTTTTGTGCAGTTATGAACAATAGATGCAAACAAAGATTAGAGTGGTAGAAAATATTTTTCCAACAACCAACTAGCCATAACAGTCCTCTTGAATCTTCATGCAGTCCAATAATATGAAAAATATTTATTTCATAAAATAAAATAGATATGGTCTTTTCTGACAAAGTTAGAAGTTGCACAGAACCAATAACTGAAACACCAAGTAACTCTATATGTTCTCCAACCAGATAGAATACCAAGTAACTATTTACATTAATCTACTCCATGCAGCTTCAGCTCAGAATGCCAAAAATGTTATGCAGGTGTTCAAACTGGAGATAAATGCACCTTAGAAGCCCTAAACATCAAAATGCCTTCTTTTGAGGTTGTACATTTGGGTAAAACACCATTTATCCATTGAGTTATAAATTACATAAGACGCCTCAATAAAATGATATGTTGCCATAATGATAGGTGAATGATAAATATTGAATGAAAAAAGAAGTTATAAAATGCATGCCATACAGTTAGAATGGAGGAAGAAAAATAAGCAAATAAAATTCCAAGCTTTGATACCAATGATAGATTTGAAACAATGTTGGAGGAATGACAATGAAATTCTATTTGATGATTCAAATTGAAATGGAAGTAAACAATACATTTTATAAGCCAAAAGATGACTAATCACTTCACCTACCAAGAAGTCCATTCAACTACCTAAAAGACTCTTGAGCTACACACTAGAAGACAAAAGCAAATTTGCAACTACTCCTAGGAATTAAAAAAGATTATATACCATAATATTACACCAAGATGGTGAAGGGGAGAACATTCACAGTGTTACATTTTTTTACAAACTTTTGCACATATTTACAAACTATATAAAATAATGGAATAATAAAATAAACTTCAAAAAATAACTCAAAATAATTCAAATATTTTATATTGATCGCATGCCACTTTAAGGGGTAACTTCCTTTGAACAAGTTCAATACAATAATATTCATGGATGCATTCATTGGGCCTCAAAACTTACTTAAATACTAATTCTATTGTAGCAACTAATACTTTCCATGTATGTGGGATAATTCAAATATATTACTCACTTAAATACCAATTCTATTATAGCAACTAATACTTCCCATGCATGTAGGTTAATTCAAATATGCTAAAAGGATGAGTTACAAAGCATATGCATCCATAGTGACTAATACATTAATAATGTAAAGAGAAGGGTAGGATACAATTTCATAACATCACGTCCCCTTGAGAAAAATATTTATACTCAAATATTCTAATGTGGGAATCATTTATGAATTTGGAATAATGGTTCCCATGCAGCATCTTCAGGTTGCATGCTGTGTCACTGGATTAAGACTTATGTGGAGTAGGAGAGAAGCTGGTGGGTGCACCTATCTAGGAAAACTTATGGTTTGAGAAAGATGGATCCTTCGTTATCAAGTTTGGGTAAAACTATTTTCACTCTGATGGTAGGTCTAAAAACTTTCTTCAAATAGGAGACATGAAAGACTACGTGAATTCAGGAGGAAAGTGGAAGCTCCAACTTATAAGTATTAAACCTAATTTGCTAGAGAACTTTATATGGCCCATAAAACTTTAGGTCAAGCTTATGACACCATTTCGATTTCAAGCATGAATATTTGTATGGTTGTAGATGAATAAAAACCATAGCACTAGGTTGAAAGGTGACCTTGAAGTGGTGTTGATTTGCTTGCTGCTCCATTTGATTCTGTGCCAGATGGAGATTGCCCCATATGCTGTTGAGAATCTAATCCCAATGGCAGAGAGTAATGTCAACTACCTTAATTGGGGTACTACTAGGTGTATATGGGAGCAGTGTTGGGGGCATTTGACCATAAATTGCTTCATACGGAGTCATTTTAGTAGAAGTGTGGTATGAGGTATTGTACCACCATTCTATGAGGGGGTGCCAATTTTCCCACTAATGTTGTTGTTCTGATACAAAGTAACAAAGGAATGTTTACAAGCATTTGTTGAAAATTTTTATTTGACCATCAGTTTGGGGATGATACTCGAAACTCATCTTTAGTTGTGTGCCTATGCATCAAAATAGCTCTATCCAAAAATGGCTAGTGAAAGTTGCATCATGATTAGAGATAATTGAAGAAGGGATGCCATGAAGATGGAAGATCTGATCTAAGAAAACTTGTGTGACTGTGGAGGCTATATAAGGGTGGTTGAGGGTAAAAAAATGACTATATTTGGAGAGGCAGTCGACCATGACCATGATCACTATTTTACCTCTAGATTTAGGGAGCCCCTCAATGAAATCCATAGAAATATTAGTCCAAATCCTAATAAGAATGGGAAAGGGTTAGAGAAAACTAGGAATCATTATGTCTCACCTTTTTTATATTGGTAGGTATCACATTCGTCCATCATCTATTTAATTTCCCCTTTCATCCCCTTCTATAAGAAATTTTGACGTGCCAACTCATATGTTCTGAGGAGTTCTAAGTGCCTTGCTAATAGAAAAGCATGGATTTCATAGAATACAACATGATGAAGGTTTGTGCAATTTAGAAGCACCAGACGACCCTTATAATGTATAAAAGCACCATCTTATGAATAATGTGGTACTATAGAAGCGTTAATGGTCAGTTTTTGAATGAGTTGGTGTAAAGAGGGATCATGTGCATACCCTTGGTGGATAGATTCTAACTATTTTAGAATGGGCATGGAGATGGTAGAAAGGTAAGTCTAGTCCTCGAACATGCGGGAGAGAGCATCTGCTATAACATTATCTTTACCATTCTTGTAAGTGACCTCACAATCATAGCCCATGAGTTTCCTAACCCATTTCTATTGTGTCAGGGATGAGACCCATTTTACTAGGAAGTATTAAAACTCTAGTGATTGGTTTTAATGTAAAAATGATTCCCAAATAAGTATGGACACCATTTTTGTATTACATGTAAAATTACCATCATTTATTTTTCTTATGTAGACAAAGCCAAATTTTGCGTAGAAAGGGATTTACTAGTGAAATTAATGGGATGACCTTCTTGAATAAGAACAACATTGAGGCCATTTCCACATGCATTAATTTTGATATTGAAATTTTTGGTGAAGCTGGCATGGCTAAAACTGGTGTGCTACACATAACTTGTTTCAGTGCCATGAATGCTTGATTATCTATAACATCCCATATGAATGCATCCTTCTTCAATAAATAATTCAAATGAACAATGATCTTTCCATAATCCTTGATGAACTTGTGATAGTATCCTGTAAGGCTAATGAAGACACAAAGGCTTGAAAATTATTGATTGAGGCCAATGTTGTATGGTACTAATTTTATCTAGATCCACATGGACCCCATCAGGTAAAATAATGTGCCCTAGATAATCAACTTCTTCTTAATCAAAGGAACACTTGGATTGCTTGGTACATTATTGATTATCTACTAGAAGTTGTAATGCCTTGTCAATATGATGGAGATGTTCATCCCATGTGCAGCTATGGATCAAAATATCATAAAAGAAAACCAAAGCAAATTGACAAAGGAAAGGCCAAAATATTTTATTCATTAGGGCTTGAAATGTTATAAGGGAATTTATAATTCAAAATAGCATGACCAAGAATTCATATTGACCCTCATGAGTGTGCAAAGATTCCTTTGGAATGTCATTAATATACACGTAAATCTGATGATAGCTAGAATGAAGATCTAATTTGCATAAAAATTTTACCCCATGGAGCTCATCAATGACTAAAATTAGAAACTTATATTTGATAATGAGGTGTTTAAGGGAATGGAATTCAATGCAAAGGTACCACGACCCATACTTTTTGTAGAGAATAAGCACTAGGGAGGAGTATGGGCTAGTGCTTGGGCAAATAATTCTACACTTGAGAAGTTTTTGTACTAGCTGTTCAATCTTAGATTTTCATAAATAGAGATAGTGGTATGGTTGGATGTTGGGTGGGATGCTTCTTGGAAGGAGAGGTATGTGATGATATTCAAGATGTGAAGGTGGAAAACCCACTATCTCTATAAAAATGGTTGCATGCTTCTCAAGGATGGATTACCAATTATCAAGGTAGTTAGTAGAAGTGAGGAGTTGGAGTTGGATGGAGTGAAATTGGGCAATGACCCCATGTGAGCATTTCATCAAAAACATTTCCATGTAATAGGAACTTATGATGTTATAAAATATGGGTAATAACCCTTTTAAGGTGTGCTTCTAGACACTATTAGTGAATTGCATCCAAATCTTAGAGAAGTCCCATAGTATAGGTCCCAATGTGTGGAGCTATTGTGCTCCTAGGACCAAATCACATCCCCCTAAAGGTAGGGAAAGACATAATTGAGTTAAGAGTGTAACAAACTATCACAATACACACATTTTAACACTTTTATTTATAGGTAAATGTTACCCCATTATAAATCATGACTTCAAAGTTGAAACAAGGGTATACAAATTAGTCTATATGTTTAGTAATGTGAGGATCGATGAAATTTTGCATGCTTCCAAAGTCAATGAGGATTATGAGAGGGATATTTAAAAAAAACCCTTGACCTTCATGGTTTGAGGGGTGGTAACACATACGAGTGTATGGTGAGATATATCAGGTTGGGTTTCTTAAGATAAGGAGTCATTGAAGGGGCTTTGTTCTACTTGATCATCCTATAATTCTTGGATATTAGGCTCGCTATCCTAATCTAGCAATGATTCCACATCTAGTAAGTAAAAATTTTGTGTGATGTACCAGTGACACTTAACCCATTTGTCATCACAATTATAACATAATAATTTTTCCTTAAGATCACACATCTCTACCTCAATAAGGCACTTGATCAGCGTGGTATTGGCTAGTTGTTGGTTCATTATGTTCTTTATGGGTGGAAAAATGGGAAGTCAATGCTGCACTAAGAGTTTATCTTCTGCTAACATAGCTAGACCCAAGGCGGCCATCAAGTTATTTAGATGAAACATTTTAAACTCTCAGTGGATTGGATATTTGAAGCCACTAATAAAATAACTCTTTAATAAGTCATCTGATAACCCTTTAGTGTGATTAGCCAGTTTCTCAAATTTAATCTGATAATTATGAATCATGCCTATTTGATAGAGTTTGATGAGAGATTCTATAAACTCCTCAAATGTCGAATGACCAAACCTACCCAAAATTAAGGATACAAAGGTTTTTCAATTGGGTCTATCATTCAACTTGAGATACCAATGGTTCCATTGAAGTGCTTCTTGTTCCAAGTGAAAGGAAGCAATTGGGACTTTGTTGACATAATAAGTATTGTGAAGGTTGAAGAATTGCTTAACTTGATATATCCATCCAATAATATTTATACAATTTAACCATAGAAAGTCCAACTTAGGCCCAAGTGATGTGTGGTGAGCATAGAAACTATTCTTTGAAGAATACTCCTTCTGTAACTTATTAAAGAAAAGGCTATTTAGTTGATTTAGTCCATGCATCCTTTCAATTAACTCAATGACGTGAGATTTCAATGTGGCAAGTTCTTCCTCCATGATTTTTTTGCATTACCATAACTAGTGTATTTTTTCAAGGGAGAGAAAAACAAGTTTTAAGACACAGTCAGTAAGGAACTTTTTAAATTTGGTCTAAAGCGAAAGGGGTAAATGTGCATTTACAAATTTTTTTGCACTGTCTAGGCATGATTGACGATCACAAAGATAATTTCAAAATTAAAATGAAAAAATTAGAAATTTTTTCAAAGAGGGACAAAGGAGTAGAAAAGGGAAAGGAACACTATGTAAAAATTTTGAAGCAAGAGGATAAAAATGAAGTTATGGAAAAACCCAATAAAATAAAATAAAATAAATTGTGTCTAATGGAAATGGAATTGGGATATGGGACCTCAAGGAAGAAAAGGTGTGAAATGAAATTTCAAGTGACTTGGTAAATTTGGAGGATAAATAAAGATAGGGATGGAGAGATATGGTGAAAACACATTTTTTTCCTTGGAAACTGGTTTTAACAGGTTACTCTTGTCAAAAGTCTATCGATAGATTTTTAGTTACCACTATGCTTAATTGTAGTTATTTCTACTAATAATCTTAAGAAATTGGGTAAGTGCATGGATTTGTGGGATAATTTTGTGGACATTTTACATAACGTGATCATGTTAATAAATAACGTGATTGCATTATTTAATTAACATGATCGCATTATTTAAATTATGGCTCAATAATTATCAAGTCATAACATAATTACATTAATGTATAAAATGATTGCATTAATGTATAACACAATCATGTTAATAGATGATACGATCACGTTATTGTAAAATAAAAATGCGATCATGTTATTGTAAAACAAAAATGTGATCACATTATTGTAAAATAAAAACATGATCACATTACTATTATTTTTCACATTTAAATAAATGGAGTGAATGTTGGTTAATAGGTAATGTGATCATGTTATTCATAACGTGATTGCATTCCAATTATTTTGCACATAAAAGCATGTGGGAGTTCACATGAAGGAAATTTTGGCTATAAGCTTATATTTACTAATCAAAATGTTAAGTATAAGATACTTTAAATTTATTTTAGTAAATATAAGAAATTAGGGTCATCATCTGATAGATTTGGTATCACAACTGCACACCTTATGATATGGAAAATAGTTTTTCAAAATCCAATCAGGTCATTACTTAGGCATTTTTAGGGTCTAAGTATTAAACCTAGGGATTTCAAGACAATTTTTTTCAATTGATGTCAATTTTTGGTAAACATATAGTCATTTTTTAGGTTTTTATGATTTTTAGATTGATTCCTAACATTTTAAAGAGTCTTAGGTTTGTAAAAATTGGTGTTTTTAAACCACTCACTTAGAAATTGATGCAAAATGGTGTGATTTGGGTAGCATAGGTCACATTGATGACCTGCACACATCAAATGAAAAATTTATGTTAATTTCACTTGTTCATCATCCCTCCCTAATCTCTGATCACTTCTTACTCATGCCTCATCACCCCTAATCACTCTCTCATCATTATTCATTGTCCATAATCACTCCCTCATCATCCTTGATTAATCCCTCATTGACCCTCACTATCCCTCATCTTCCTTAATCACTCACTTCGCATCCCTTATTGTTCATCATCAATCCCTTATTGACCCTCACCATCCCTCATCATATTTAATAACTCCCTCATCATCCCTAATCACTCCCTTATTAGATCTCACCATCCCTCATCATCCCTAATCACTGCCTCATTGGCTCTCACCATCCCTAATCACTGCTTTATCATCCCTAGTCACTCCATCCTCATCCCTCATCATCCCTCATTACTTCTCACCATCCCATATCATCACTTCATCATCCCTAATCACTCCCTCATTGGCTCTAACCATGCCTAATCTCTGCTTCATATCCCTAATCACTCCCTCCTCATACCTCATCACCCATAATCACTCCCTTATTGACTCTCATCATTTATAATTGCTCCCTCATCATCACTAATTACTACCTAATTGACCCTTACCATCCCTCATTACCTCTAATTACTATTTCATCATTCCTCATCATATCTAATCACTAATTCCTCATCCCTCATCACCTCTAATCATTCTCTCATTAATCCTCACCATCCCTCATAATCCCTAATCACTCCCTCATCCTCCCTAATCACTCTCTCATTGACCCTCACCATACCTCATAATCCCTATTGACTCCCTCATCATCTCTACTAAATTATTCCTCATCCTTTCTCATCCTTAATCACTCCATCCATTACCTCGATGGGGGTATTTTGTTGGGGTTTAACAATGTTAGGAGTTACAAGTGTATAATTGAGTGCTAGCATAAAATATAAGACATAATGATCAAAATGATGTGGAGGAAAATTTGAAACACAAATATTTAACACCTATGATAAAATATGGGCCTTTTAGAAATTATGTAATTCATAATTGAAAATCCACAAAAAAAAGGGAATCAAGTAAAACCACCATAGCACCAAAAATGGGTAGTAAATACATGAGGATCACCAAGATATGTGATTTATTGAAACCAATCAATTGCTTTCCATATGAGGACATTTTATGATTTGAATAATTACATTAAATGCCTTCTATTTGTATGTCTATTGATCGAGTCATCATACCAACGAGTGGAAAATAATTTTCAAATGATTAGAATAAGTAGTCCAAGATTGGAAAGTGGTTCTTAATTCATAAATTCAATATTCAATCCAATGAAGAGTGTCACACTATGACCTCTCTACTTGCACATCTCAAGAAGTGGGTACAAGTTATATAACATTATAAAAGGTAAATAGATAATAGATTATGAACCCAATGATATGGTTGGTACTAAAAATATCTCTACTTCCCCCAACATGAAATTATCTAAATTAAAAATATTATTTCATTAATAAATGTAGATCAATGGTGAGCCAATACACTTCATCATTTCCAATATAAGTCAAAAGAATTTAATTTCTCCTAAAGCATATTTTCAAAAATTGAACTTGAAATTTATACACCATCCATAACCATATGCTAGTGTATGGTCTAGTGTAGGCCTTGAGAAATGGATCACCCAGTAGTGTCGCTTGGTGTACAAAATAAATTTTTTTAAAGATGCAATCCTTTTTGACATCTGACCATTAGAGGTGTTAGGTTGTGGAGCTAAAAGCTTCACTAAGATGTAAACATGGAGGAGGTTGCTGAGTGTCACAGTCACCAGCGTCGGTCAGGCCAATCGACGTCAGTCACAGGTGGACAGAAAGCAGCTGACAACGGTCAGAGATCAGCCAACGTCGGTCATTCCTAGACCAATAGGGACTAACATCGATCACCTGTGCAGTTCTAGAACTGTGAGTTTAACGAACAGTCAGTTAACAAACCGGTTGTTTGCATGTAAAGACTAATTTTAGTCTTGAGTTGCATTTCTAATTATTGTTTGGATTTGGGATCTATTTATAGACCCATGGGGCTGTATTGTAATTCATCCTTTTATTGTAGAAGGATCCTTGAAGGATCAAAGAAGGGATCCTCAAGTAGGGAGAATCAGAAGGGTTCTGTAGAACTGGTTCTTCCAGGTATGTAAGATCAGTTGATCTGCAGGTTGTGTAAGATCAAGTGGAAGATCTACATGAGTAAGTAAGATCAGTTGATCTGGAAGTGTGTGTGTGTGTGTGTGTGTGTGTGTGTGTGTGTGTGTGTGTGTGTGTGTGTGTGTGTGTGTGTGTGTGTGTGTGTGTGTGTGTGTGTGAGGTCAAAGGATATCTATGGGATAGCAAGGTCAAAAGAGATCTGCAACACAATAGGTAGCAAGATCAGGTGAGATCAGACTTGGAGTACATGGTGTGCTCGAACTTGGAGTATGTATACTCGGTGGTACTAGCAGTATTGATACTGACTGGTTGAAACACCAACTCGGTAGTGAGTTGAGTTTGTTTGTAATTGAGAGTGAGAACTCTTGAGGGAAAAGTACTAGTATGCCCAAGAGGTGTGGGAAGAGTGTGATCTCTTTATTGTATTTCCTTTTGGAAGAGTATTAATACAATTGGGTATTGTCTCTCATATTCTGTGCTATTTTTGAATTCTAGTTACTTATCATTCTAGTTTAATTTCATGTTTAGTTACTTATACAAAGGTAATCAAGTGTGCTCTTAATCCTGACAAATTGGTGTCAGAACTTTGTGAGCCTAGGTCCTAACAGTTGGTATCAGAGCTAAGTTGCTAGTTCATCAGAGCTAGGGTGAAGGTTCTTAGAGCGAGGTTCACTAATAGGGGGTTTCAGATCTGTTAAGTGTTTGATGATTATAGGTCACTCTTAGGGGTTTCTGATTGAGTGGGAGTATAACAATGGCAGAAGAAAGTACGCTGAGAATGTAGGAATTCAATGGAAAGAATTCTCAATTACTAAGTTATGGAAAGAAAGGGCAGGAAAAGAAAGATTATTGGTTGAAAATAGATTAGCATGAAGGGAATGAAGAAGCAGGTGTTGCAGGTATTGTTGCATGGGTTGCTCTTGTATGTTCCCTTGATAAAGTAGAATATTGGTTTATAGATTTTGTTGCCTCTTTCCATGCATCCCCAAATAGAGTATTTTTCCATGTTAATGTCTTTGGAGACTTTGGAAAGATTTATTTAGGGGTTGGTGTGCCTTGTCAAAGTGTTGGCAAAGGGGAAGTGTGGCTAAAATTGCAGACGGGCAACACACGGGTGTTAAAGTAGGTCATGCATGTCCCAGTCCTGAAGATGAGGCTAATTTATTTAGGAAAGTTGGGTGATGAGAGATGCATAGTAACTCTCACAGTGGGTGCACTTGTATTAGACTATGGTAAGAAAGTAGGTATTCTTTATCTATCTACTTATATTATTGATTCACCTTCTGTTGCAAAGATGTGGCTTTGTAGGCTTGGTCACATGAGTGAGAAGGGAATGTATGTTCTTAAGAGGAAGTCTGATGTCTTTGACAAACTTAAGAACTGGAAAGCCTTGGTGTTCATGGAGGAGATGATGGACAAAGATCAGCGGATGGGGCTGGTTATTTCTGAGCAGGGCAGTTTGGATAGGGTTTTGATTCAAAGTGAGCTCACGGGTAAAAATTCATCACTCACAGGAAAACGCAGTTATCGACATTGGTCAAGTGAGAATCAACATCGAACAGGCAGGCACCGATGTTGGTCATGTGCAGACAGAAGAAGTCGATGGTGTCAGGGGAGCTGTTAGCAAGTTTGTATGGTCAATCTAGGGAAGGAACACTGGAGAGTAGTTTAGTGGGTTCTCAGGTATCTGAGAGGGACCAGCAGTAGGTTAACATGCTATGCAGGGTCAAGCACTTTGGATATGGCAGGTTACTTGGATGACAGGAGGAGCACCACAGGTTGTGTGGTGGTTGGTCTTCAAGATTGAGCTTGAAGAGGGATACAAGCTAGGAAACAAAATTAGAAGATGTACTGGTACAAGTATAGGTGCATCTATTTATCTCCAAGTGGGAGATTGTTAGGTTGTGGAGCTAAAAGCTTCACCCAGATGCAAAAATGGAGGAGGTTACTGAGTGTCACAGTCACCAGCATCGATCAGGCCAATCGACGTCAGTCTGAGGTGGACAAGAAGCTGCCAATAACAATTAGAGATCAGCTGACATCGGTCATTCCCAAACCAATAGGGATCGACATCGATCACCTGTGCAGTTCCAAAACTGTGAGTTTAACGAACAGTTAGTTAACGAACTGGTTGTTTACATGTAAAGACTAATTTTAGTCTTGAGTTGCGTTTCTAATTATTGTTTGGATTTGGGATCTATTTATAGACCCATGGGGCTATATTGTAATTCATCATTTTATTATAGAAGGATCCTTGAAGGATCAAAGAAGGGATCCTCAAGTAAGGAGAATTAGAAGGGTTCTGTAGAACCAGTTCTTCCAGGTATGTAAGATCAGTTGATCTGCAAGTTATGCAAGATCAGGTGGAAGATCTACATGAGTAAGTAAGATCAGTTGATATACAGGTGTGTGTTTGTGCGAGGTCAAATGATATCTATGGGATAGAAAGGTCAAAGGAGATCAGCAACACAACATGTAGTAAGATCAGGTGAGATCAGACTTGGAGTACATGGTGTGCTCGAAATTGGAGTATGTATACTCGGTGGTACTAGCAGTATTGATACTGACTGGTTGAAACACCAACTTGGTAGTGAGTTGAATTTGTTTGTAATTGAGAGTGAGAACTCTTGAGGGAAAAGTACTGGTACGCCCAAGAGATGTGGGAAGAGTGTGATCTCTTTATTGTATTTCCTTCTGGAAGAGTATTAATACAATTGGGTATTGTCTCTCATATTCTGTGTTATTTTTGAATTCTAGTTACTTATCATTCTGGTTTAATTCCATGTTTAGTTGCTTATACAAAGGTAATCAAGTGTGCTCTTAATCCTGACAAATTGGTGTCAGAGCTTTGTGAGCCTAGGTCCTAATAAGAGGTGTGTGATGTTTTACATGTGGTCAACCGTATATTTACCATTATGTCTTTTATTTTAACTCATGTAATGAATTCATTCATTTCAAGATGTTGAATGACATCCTCAGGCCCTTTATCTATGTCATTTTCAAAATCTACCTTGATGACATCTTAATATTTAGAAAACATGGGATGAAAATATACACCATGCTGAAATAGTGTTTCACATTTTGCAAAAACATATTTTTATGATAAAATGAATAAAGGTTCATTTTTCATGCAAGAGATAAAATATTTGGGACATAATACACACACAAGTATTACATGTGTGAACTCAACCAAGATTCAAGTAATACAGGAATGAGAAAAACTAAATAACTTGCATCCGATTCAAATATTCTTAGAATTAGAAAATTATACAAGAGATTTGTGTTTAGTTTTTATCTTTTGAACCAAACTACCAAAGGTGAAACTAAATAAAGTTTCATCTAGTTAGCTGCACAACAAAGATAATTTGATGAATTAAAATAAAGACTCTATTTTGTATTAGTACTTATTTTAATTGACTATAAATGTGGAAGATCATCCAATTCATTCAATAATAAAATTTACTATCAAAAATGGGTATTGACAACACAAGTCCTAGAAAAGAGTTAATTTCTATTATAATGGATTAAAAAATATATGATTGAAATCAAATATATCTTTCGAGTATATACTTACATTAGATGATGAGGGAGAAATTAGAGATGGTGAGGGATGGTGAGGATTAATGATGGAGTGATGAGGGATGGTGAGGGTCAATGAGGGAGTGACTAGTGATGATGATGGAAGAAGAAAGATTGATTAGGGATTATGAGGGATGAAGAGGGAGTAATTAGGGATGATGAGGGATGGTGATAATAAATGAAGGAGTGATTAGGGATGAAAATCTTAAGTGATTAGAGATGATGAGAGACAATGAAGGTCAATGAGGGAGTGATTAGGGATGAAGAGGAATGAGGAGGGAGTGAATAAGGATGAAAAAAATATTAGGGATGATGAGTGATGAAGAAAGAGTGATTAGAGATGATGAAAGATGGGGAGGGAGTGATTAGGGATGATGAGGAATAGTGAGGGCCAATGAAAGAGTGATTATGGATGATAAAAGAGTGATTATAGATGACTAGGGATAATGAGGGACAATGAGGGAGTGATTAGGGATAATGAATAATGATGAGAGAGTGATTAGGGGTAATGAGGGATGAGTAGGAAGTGATCAAAGATGAGGAAAGGATGATGAATAAGTGAAATTAACACAAAGTGGTCATTTGATGTGTGGATGTCATAAATATGACGTACACTACCCCAATCACACCACTTTGGATCAAGTTCAAAGTGAATAGTTTTTAATCTTTAGTTTTGACAAACCTAGGACTCCTATAGATGTCAGGAATCAATCTGGAAGGCATTAAATCCTAAAAAATGACTATATATTTACCCAAAATGGACATCAATTACAAAATTTAAGTACTAAAATCTTTAGGTTTAATACCTAGACCCTAAAAATGTCTAAGTATTGACTAGATTGGATTTTGAAAAACTATTTTCCACATCGTAAGGCATATAGATGTGAGACCAAATCTATTAGATATAGAGTGACCCTAATTTTTTATGGATGAGGAGGGATGATGGGGGATGAAGAGGGAGCAATTAGGAATGATGAGGGATAGTGAGGGTCAATGAGGGAGTAATCAAGGATGATGGAGTGATTAAAGATGACTAGGGAAAGTGAGGTTTAATGAGGGAGTGATTAGGAATAATGAATAATGATGAGAGAGCGATTATGGGTGATGAGGCATGAGTAGAAAATGATCAGGGATGAGGGATGGATGATGAACAAGTGAAATTAACACAAAGTGGTTGTTTAATGTGTCCAGGTCATCAATGTGACCTATGATACCTCATGCACACCACTTTGCATCAATTTCAAAGTGAGTTATTTATAAACCTCAATTTTGATAAACTTAAGACTCTTAGAAATGCTAGGAATCAATTCAAAAGGCACAAAAACCTAAAAAATTACTATATATTTACCAAAAAAGGACATCAATTACAAAAATTATGTCCTAAAATCCCTAGGTTTAATACGTAGACCTTAAAAATGCCTAAGTATTGACTTGATTGGATTTTGAAAAATTATTTTCTACATTATAAGGTATGCAATAGTGAGACCAACTCTATTAGATGCTGAGTGACTCTAATTTTTTATATTTTACTAAAATAAATATAAAGTATAAGAACATTTAGAGACCTCAATATAAGCTTTTGGACAAAGTTGCCTTCATGTGTAACTCTCACATGTTTTAGGGTGTTGAGAATATATAACACGATCGCGTTATTGATGTGATCACATTATTAATTAATGTGATCATAGTATTTGAATTTGAATTCAATTTGAATGCCTTTTGTCTTTAGAATGGCTTGGATTCTTGATCCAAGGATTGGAATATTAATGTACAATTGAGTTTTAAAAGGTATGAAAATAAATAACAAATTTCAACTTTGATTATCAAATACACTAAAAATTTCAACATGAAAATTCAAAAACTTGATACCATCATGATGAGCATGCTGTCCTCTTTCAAAAAAATGATTTTTATAATTTTTGGACTAATTTAAGATTTCAATCTATGTTGATTTCTAACTATGCCTTTTTTAGTCCACTACATGCGACAATCATACATGCCTATACATGTTCATGTAATTTATCTTTCGTTGATCCAACTGAAAAACAAATTATATGATGACCAAGTAGGCCTAATTATACACACATTCAAAAAAAATGTTTTACATTTTTTTGAGGTAGTTAGGTGTGTCGTACGGATGGCTATCCATTTCTTTCTCAAATTTTAGGATCTATTTACTTGAAAAATTCATAAAATAAGTATTCATTGAAAAAATATAAAAAAATATAAGTGACCTACTATAAATATTATTTAAATTTTTCCCAAAGGTTTTCAAATAATATTAAATGCTGCTAAAAAAATGGGGCATGTCTTGGCCATCTATCTACTATGTTTTTTGAAAAAACAAGAGTTCTTCTTCAAATTTTAGATGTTTGACCTAGTTATACTTAACCATTTAAAAAAAAAATAGTGTTTTAGAAACTATACTCAAAATGATACATTTCATGTTAGTACACAATTTTCAAATTTGGAGTATAGATATCTCAAATTATCTATAGAATTTTAGAAAACTGAAATTTCAAAAAAATCATGTCCATGGGTAGGCCAGTTTTTGTCCCTCAACTTTGTGTACTTACCTAACTGATATGTTGGATATGGGACCTAAGTCTGTTTGGTTACCTACGGGCTTTAATAAATACCTCTGGCCACCAATGCTATTTGAAAAAGTACCACTCTCCATAAATGTTTTTGGCCA
Organism: Torreya grandis; assembly: GCA_037957365.1. NCBI lineage: Eukaryota > Viridiplantae > Streptophyta > Pinopsida > Cupressales > Taxaceae > Torreya > Torreya grandis. Next base: position 2,820,143 of record JARHVA010000252.1, on the reverse strand, counting down.
CATATTTAACCCTAAATGACAACTCTTGGTTTATCTCATAGGTGAGTATTAGTCAATCAGGATGGGACCATTGCCCTTTTTATTGGCAAGTCCTCTCAATGGGCCAACTACTTCAAGGTTCCTCTGGTACTCTTCATAATGAATTTTAGGTATATATTCCGAAGTACTTCCCACAACTATGTGGAGGGGTATTTACCCTTATCTGAACTTGCAAATGAAGATGTAAAATTAGAGACAATAAAAAATAGTTTTTTAAATGGGACAACTTTTGAAAAGCCACTACTGAAAAAAAAAATCCATAATCTACTTATAGGATGAGGAAAGTGCTCTGATGCCAGATGTGAAGAACCTTATGCATAAATTTAAGAACTACAGAAAATAATGGAATAATAAAACAAACTTCATAAAATAACTCAAAATTATTCAAATATTTTGTATTGATTTTAGGCCACTTCGATGGGGCAACCTCCTTTGAGCAAGCTCAATACAATAATATTCATGGATGCATTCATTGGGCCTCAATACTTACTTAAATACTAATTATATTCTAGCAGTTAATACTTTCCATGCAATTGGGATAATTTAAATATGTTACTTACTTAAATACTAATTATATTCTATCAACTATTACTTCCCATACATATGGGATAATTCAAATATGGTAAAAGGATGATTTACAAAGCATATGCATCTATAGTGACTAATACACTAATAATGTAAAGCAAAGGATAAGACATGGGTTCCTAATAGAGGCAAGGAAGAGAGCTTGAAGCATCTTCAATGGAGGATAACTTTCTATATCCCTATTTGTAGAGATCCAAACATCTCCTTTCTCTTCATGGCATATTTAATTTGAGAAGATTCCTTAAAATATAGATATTTGTTCCAGCCATAAACCTCTTTATTTATATAAGACACTGAGAGGTAAAGGAGTAGATAGTTCTTTGGTTCTATTGATCATCAAGTAATTAGTTGTATTATAATATACATGTGAGGAGGGACATTGGACCTCTTTCACATTGTTCTTTTAATAAAATATTGTAATAATTATATTTGTGCCTATTGATTTAATGTTTTATATAGATGCACATGAAATCATAGGTAATAGTCTTGAGTTTACTTATTCTATGATCTTGAAACCTATAAAGTATTTACATAACTTAAATCATTCTAATATTTTTAATTTTTTCATCATCTTATCTCTAATTTAACCATAATACCATTTTTTATTGAAATAAAAAAAGTTGTTAAATAAAAAATTATAAAGACTAAATTTTCCTAAGAAATAGTCACTTGCTATAAACACCAATAAAACTCTATATGTTTGTGAAACACATATATAACCAAATTAAATCTAAAAACAACAATAAACTTCATTTCACATTTTTAAATAATTCCTCAAATAATAACAACTTACACATTCAAGCTTATCTCCATTTTTAATGCAAGTTTTGATGTTTTCTCAAAACATAAAAAAATACTTCTCTTTACTGGCACAAAAAGAATGTTGTGGGATTCATTTGCATTACTTATTATATCTTCCTTCAAGTTTCAAACACCAAGTACACAAAAGTTTACTAGAGTTTTTAATATATTAAAAAATATATGTAACATGTCCTCCATACCAACGGGCCATCTTCAAGGATTAATTCAAATTTTCAAAGTATTGATTTCCATACTCTTATCTAAAAAGGAAGATTATTTCATTTAAACTATATCAATTTTCCTTAAGCTTAGAACAAAAGAAGGCCATTAAGACTTAAGGGAAATCGTAGATTATTTAAGATACCAACTTAGATTCTATGAGGAAACATAGAAGATACCATAACCCTAATTATTGTAAAATCCTAGTTTGGTATTTCACATTATGACAACCAACACAAGCATTCCTTTTTAATGTAAAGATCAAGATATTAAAAGAGTTCATTATAATAATTAAGAATACTATTTAATGTTGGTGTAAATTTATAATTATATGTTAAGTTTATTAAATTATTGATTATTTTAAGATTTTTTATTTAAAAAATAATTTTATTTATAAATAAAATTTGTATTAAAGTTTATGTTGTATGTATATATGAAAAATTGTATCAAAGTTTAAGTTATAGACTCTCACAAATTTTATACAACCACTTGCATTTACAAAGACTTTTAAATTTATAAAGGTAACATTTTCTTTCACTTTCAAATGAAATGATAAAAATAAAGTAAGAGTTTCCTATATTTATCAAATTAAATTTAGATGATATAATAGCAATAATATATTGTTGTACTTACTTCTACATCTCTTTTAATCTTTATTTTATGTGTGATGTGAGCTATATCTTAAATATATGTATTTGATTTTGGTTAGTCATGAATCCTAATATGGTATTAGAGTGTAGTCTTAGGTTAGCTTCATCATTTTAGATGTGTTTTTTATAGGGTGTATACTTTAGGTATATTTTGAGACAATTTCATCTCTATGAGTGTATTTGAAAGGGCCTAAAACTTATACGACGACTTTAAACTTGTTGAGAGTTTGAATTTTTTTCCAGATAATTTTTTCATGTGGTGGAGGGGTGTTTTTAATTATTTTGAAAATTATGAGCATTTTTTCTAAAAGTTGAGGGAATTGTTTCTTTGTAAAAGGTTTGATAAAAAAATTGGGAGTATTTTTTATTCAAAAAAACCTTAGATTTTTTTAGGGGGTGTTTGTTATAAGTGGAAGGTATTTTTTAATATATATATTTTTATAAAAGATCTTATATTTTTGTGAGGGGGAATGAATACATACATACATACATACATACATACATACATACATAAAGATAAATTGATATTTTAATCTAAATCTAAGAGCCAACCCAATCCACTTAACCGCAACACTATCTCTCTTATGACCACCACGAATCTCCAACATGTCACCCTAATTTCCCCAACCACCCTGAACTATTCCACCACTCCTACTATCCTCCAAACCACCACTCGAATCCTCCCACCACACTATCCCTCAAACCATTTTCATTAAAACAAATGGCACAATGAGACAATGGATGGCCAGTGACTTTGTCAAATATAAGTCGAGATTAAATATTATACTTCTTTGATCACTTTGTATTTAAAATAAACTTACAATATTATCCTTTACAGTTTGTGTCTACAAACTAATTATTATTAGATTGGTTTGAGGTTGGAATCTCAGTTTCATTTTAACTGTCCCCATTTCAATTTTATAAGCTTTTCGTATAATTAACAAAAAAAAAACATTATGTTTTATGATGTAATAAATAACATAACTATAAACACTAAAGAGGTAGTTGGTGACCATAATTATAAGATTAAAATTTTTCCTATTATATAACTACCCAATAAAATTTCCCCATGTGTAGTTCACAGCTACATCACCATTCTCATCACCTTGATATTCTATGTTTGGCATTGGATTGGCACTTTGTGATTATTAATGAAGTGTCATAAGATATTTTTTTTAATTCAATCATCTTCTTCAAGTCCTTAACATGAATCTTTACCATGGCATTAAATTATTATATTTATAGTTTTGAAATTGTGCATTTTCAGACCACCGTCAACCACCATTATTCACTATAGAAATTAGTTTCGACATTATCTTTGGAGTTTAAGTGAAAAAGATATCATTATCTCATTATTTAATTCAAAGGACTCCCTTCGTGCAATGGTGAAGATTATATTTTTAAAACCTTTTGTTAAGAGATCTGGGGTTTAAACATACCCTCCCTCTCACTCGATTTTTGGTAAAGGCACATATATTTTTTTTTTTTAAATAGAATGTTTTTTTTGGGGTGTAATGTTTATTAAATTGGGAGGCAAATATTGACCTTGTGTGGTTATTTATTTGTACACATGATGCACACTATTTTAATTGATGGTTCCTTTTTTATTTCATATAAGAGTTAGTGCATGCATTTTTTATATGTTTTTCTTAAAGATTAGAAAATGGATCTGGGGTGGTAGGTAGTTATGTAAAAAAAAAAAAAAAAAAAACATTTTTTTTTTTTCTTTTCAGCATTCTATGGCCCCATTTTGTAGGTAAACTTCTATATGCTCATTCTCATCGCTCCAAACTCCCTTTGACATGGTTTTTTGGTAAAAACTGCCTATTTTTTCATGAATATTTTTATTTTACAGTTAGTTTGTATTCATTTAATGTTTTTTCTCATAAACGATCATTTTTAGCATGTTAGAGTTTTCAAAGCTATTTTTCATGTGTTATTCATTTTATACAATCTTGATTATTGGAATTTGTTTTGGAGCATTTGTGGTTTATGTCATGTTCCTTGTGAGGGGCAATTTTTCAACATGCTTGTGATCTATATTGACACTATTTTTTATAGTTTTGTGACTCCACCATGAATATTTTGTGATTTGTTTATCCTTCATCTAAACTCCATTTTGGGCATTATTTTTTAAAACCAAATCCTTTATTTCATTCCACACAATACTTGGTTCTTATGGAATGAAAATGTAGGTATTATCTTCACATTATTAAGGTACTTAACATGTCTTCATTATCGAAACCTTATTGAGGAACTAGTAATTTATTTTTCACATAGCACTTAAAAAAACTCCTTTTACATTTTTGAGAATGTTGTTCAAGGATTCATACCAGTCATGTAGACACTTGTTACAAGTTTTTTGGCCTTATTTAGTAGCAGTTGGTTAGTTTGATTTGCCACTTCTGCTCATGCCATTATTTTTGAGACATCTTCTAAATTCTTTTTTTATGTGCCTTATTGCATTTCTTGGAGGATATTATTTTTCTCATCTATTTATTTGACACCTTGGCAGTATTTATAACTCCTTGAGGTGAGTAAATTGTATTTGATGTTTGAGTAGTGGATTTATACAAATGATGTATATTTATTCATCAACTTCACCCATTTGGTATTACAAGGGTTATTTTTATATTGTCTTCTTTAGGCTATGTGTAGCTCTTATGATTATCCTTGTGGCACATCTCAACATCTACTTATAGTAGTTATTCAATGATGGATAAGCCCACTTAGTGAAACTTTTGTAAGGGATTCATACCATCCAAGGTGTTTCTATTTTAGCATATTGTACTTCTTATTGAGTGTTGTATTGATTTTTTAGGTATCCTTGTGGTATATCTCAACACCTTTGTAAACTTATGTTGATTGTAGTGATATTAATTTTACATGACTACCTCATCTGGCTTAGTGTTTGGATCCATTTCATAGGTTTAGCCTTAGTTTTGTATACAGTCCCGAAATTGCACTTAAGTGGGGGAGTTGGTATAAATTTTTGTTTATAGCCTAAGCATACTTAGTTATTAAGTAATTATTCTAGGATTTTTTATTTTCTTATTTATAAAATAATCATGTTTATAAATGTAACTTACACTAAATTGCAAGTTACACATCTACACAAAAACTTAGACTAAATTCAAAGTTTGACATCCGCATGGACTTTATACAATCACTTTGGAGTTTTTAGGGCTGTCAAGGTCTATAAAAGCAAGGCTCTTTGTCTCTTTAAAAAATGGAATGGAAAAAATAAAGTGTGAGGTTCATGTGTGTTTTTTATTTTAGTTAAAGTTTAACAATAAAGTGGTATATTATTGTACCAAAATGTATACATATTTATTTATCTTTGTTTATGTGTGGAATGAGATATGTCTAGGATATATGTGTTTAATCCTAGCTAGTCCATAACTCTAATACTTTATCACCTTTAAATTGGTACTAAAAAAATCATCATCAATGAGGTGGCTAACTAATACTTCAAAATTTGTCATGATGATCATTTTCATAATATTTAAAATAATTCCCAAGAAGAAATGAATTATATGAAATCATAATTTAAAATGGGGTGTTCGGATGCATTAGGTAGTAACCATAACTTAGAATAATTTTTTATCATGTAAAATTTAATGCATAGTTTGTAGAATGCCTTCAATCACTAATCCCATGTTTCATCAAGTTTCAAACTATATCTCATAAGTCTGTATAATTTCATATTTCAATTCCCTATTAGGATAGCTAAAAATTAGAATTCTATTTAATTAGCTAGGAACTCAATTAACGATGCAAATCCTATTCTAAACTAAATTAAAATTTCAGATAGAGAAAAAATAACAAAATAAATCTAAACAAGAGAATACTTACAAAACATGTAAAGCATACTCATCACCTTCTCCATTGCAAACATGTGATTTTCTATTACTTCATTAGATGTGGGTACTCAATTCATTCTCCAAACAAAGTAAATTGAGAATCATATGGATGAAAATAGCTTGGATTCTCAATGGATGCATAAGATGAATTCGATAGCAATTTGATATCTTGAAGATGGATTATGAAAATGAAAAATTCCATGTCAATTTATAGGCTTGAGGGTGATGAGATGATATGGTTGAGAATAGTCCAAATTTATTTAATTATGATAATTATCAATGTTTAGATTTGAGTCCTCATCACAATGGATAATGAATAATTCCCATGTGTGTGTGAGAGAGAGGAAAAGTTAGTTGGTAGTCAAATGAATCATCATGAATGGGTCAATGTTATGATCTTGATGGGTAGATTTTAATTAATGCCTTGAGGTTTTGGTGTAATAGTTCATTACATTTGGTATCAGAGCCTCCACCTAGGTTTAAGTTGCAAAGTGGGTGGCTACATCAACATGGCAGTGTTTGTTCAGGTCTTGTACATACAGGTGATCCTAGTGTATGGGCACAAATCTAGCCCAGAGTCTAGGCTTCAAAAGCGTGGTGGGATGTTATGATCATAATGGGTAGATTTCACTAATTCTTTGAGGTTTTGGTGTAATGGTTTTTATATTCAATGTAGTTGAGTGACTCCACATAGTAGTTAAAATTTTCTAAGGGTGACTTAACAATTAGTTTAGGAGGTTAAGGAGTTGGTTGGATGACTCAAAAAGTAGTTTAGAGAAGTGTGGAAGGTGTTTGTATGAGGTGAAATATTTAGATTTTAATTAGTTTTGAATAATTATGTGGGAATGATTAATTAATTAATTAATATTGATTAATTAATTATTCAAAAATGAGAGGAAAAAGATGTTAGTGGGAAATTCTAATTTGGTATGGTGAATGAGTTAGCATGTCAATTTTAATCAAAGTTAATCAAGACATTAAATTATTGGAATTTAGGTGTCTATATTTTCCACTCTTTGAAATGGTGTTACGACTAGAAGAAGCAGTGTTGTTTCAAAGAATAATGACAAAATAGATTGAAAATAGATATAGAAAAATGATGACCCAGGTGGTTACAAATGACTATGATTCCATCTTGAGTGTTTGTGTGAGATAATTGGATGCATGCAAATGATCAAAATGAATGAAAGGAGATATAATATGGGAGATGATACCATAATGAAAAGAAGTGCTTTTCTTAATAAAAATGCTTGATTGAATTTAAGTATGTGTAAACTAATTTTTCCTAGCCAATAGGTGTTAGAGAACAAATGATAAAGTATAATATTTACAATTTTTAAGATGCACGCTTGGATTATTCCCCATGAAGCATGTTCATAGGGGAAAATGTGGAAATGATATATCTCAATTATAAGTTATGGGCCAAAAAATGATAAATATAGATTTTCCAATGTTAAATAAAAAGTTTACAAGATTGATTAATAAGTTGAAATAGATAGTTGTAGCACTCTGATTGATCATTGGCAGAGGGTTGTGATCACAATAGATGAAACAGAAGGGAAACACATGAATAGGGACTAAAATATGATTATGGTGTGAAAAAATATATAGGGGTAAGGGGTAACTTGAGTTTCATTATGTAAAATTCATTTGTTTTATTAATTATTACCCTCCTATATTGTGACATTTACTTTGAGTTGTGAGAAAATAATGGAGCACATACCAACTAATAGACATTATGATAAGTATGTATGAGGGCACAAGTAGCTAGAGGGGAACAAATATGTGGTAACATTTTTGGTATTTGTGTTAATCATTTTGATGCATGAAATACTTAGGGAAGATATGAAAAATGATATCACCATTTACCTATTCATGAATTTAAATTCATTTTTAGTGATTCATCAAGGTAAACAGTGAATTCATAAAATATTTTGATGAATTCACAAAAAAATGAATTCATCAAAGGTCAAGTTGAATATTTTAAAACTCATAGTGAATTCGCTCTTCCATACATTGAATTTGTTCAAGTTTGTAGTGAAATCATTGATCCATATAGAAAAATCATACAAAAAATGAATTTATTTAGGATGTATGGGTAATTAGTTATAAAGGAGTGAAAATGACAAATTGACATGTTTTTATATGAATAAAAGTAAACATGAATGTGTTGTTGATGGATAGGTGGTGTAGGAAAATAAACATTATGTCTTATTGATTTGTGCAAGAGAGATTATCCATATTGTACACATGGGAAACACATTCATGGGTATTGGAACTGATGGTTGGGTTTACAGACTATGGGGTGGGGATTTTGGAGGCTATGGGATTATCATACATTACAAAGATGCCAAAGATACATGAAAATAGGTATTTTATGATAGTATTAGCAAAGCGTTGGCACTCAAATACTAGCATATTTCACCTACTAATAGGTAAGATGATTGTCACTTTGGAGGATGTATGGAGGATACTTTCATCCCAATATGAGGTACGAAAGTCTACTAGCATGAGACAACTTAAGTGGTGCCACTAGCATGAATATTTGGATAGGATATCATTCCCATGATTGGATCAGGGATTGAGATTGATGCTTGCAAAGCACTAGAGGATATAAATGCTTTGGATCTGGTTCTAATGGCTCTTGTTAGTAACATTATGCTACCTAAGAAGAATGGGAGATCATTTATAGCTCATATATTAGATATTATTGGTGACATGCTTGAGAGTACTACATTGTTTTCATGGGGACCATGCATACTTACACATATATACAGATACCTTCACCATTTAGTATACATAGGAGGAACTGGTAGTGGATCATCCAAACTATTGTAGCCATTAGTGTGGGAGCACTGAACAGTGGGAAAACTAGTGGGTGAGCTATGGGGTAGAGCAGATGGGGAGCCCTTTGTATATAGGTGGCATGTGATCATTGGAGTTGGAATGAATCACCTAGGAGATATGTATTATTACAAGAGGGATTTTGATGAGATCAAATTAAATGACATTACATGGAGGATTTATAGATAGGTAGGTCCACAATAGACATAAGATGCACGATATTTGGATTACATGATGACTCCTTTTTGCATTACAAGAACACGAGCATGTGATTGAGTAGTACAATCCTGATAGATTATTTAGATGGTTTGGTATCGGTTAAGATACTAACAAATCCACATGTGTTTGCACAAGCTATTTGGGATAGGTGACAATGGGGGCATGGTATTTATCCTGATATGGTTGAGCACAATTAGAGAGATATGTAGATGATTAAATACCATCCTAAGATAGATGTTGTATAGATCTAGGGATTAATGATGCATACACTACATGGTGGTAGGAATAGAGACCACATCGGTTGACAAATTGATTTGCACCTGCTAAAACATGGAGTTAGAGGCTATATGATACTTTTAGGTCTCACTCACGGAGGTTTGGGCTACATGATAGAGTTAGGTGGGATACCTTAGGATAACATGATGGAGGGTAGAGTAGTGATAAGGATGATTACCAGAGACAAGACACAAAATGGGGGAGGCTAGAGATGATGGAGGAGGAGAGACACCCTCTACATGGTCTAATTTTCTTATATTTCAACGTGTTATATGTACCTTATAGAAATTTATCTTTCCTCAAATATCCAAAAATAAACTAAACACTAAAGTTAACCTACTGGATGATTTTCAATTGAAGTTCAAGTTTGGTTACAAAAATAAATAATTTCTAAATTTAAAAAAAAATTGAAAATAAAATTAAACTATAATTTTGGACCCTTAAATGGTCACATATGGCCTCTGAAAAATATCTAAAATGTCTCATAATCAAAAGGGTAGATTATGGCTTAATTGAACTTTTCAAGCTGGTTATTTTGGCATGAAGATGGGCTCAAACAAAGATATAGATCAAAAGTTATGGCCTCCATAAGTTCGGTCTCTTTTTCATGCATCATTTTATGACATGACACAAGCTAAGGCCAATTATATAAAAGTGTGATAATCTAAAGTCACTACATAGAAAATCATGTCAAGATGGACCCACAAAAACATATATGAAGGATTCATTGGGTTGTTGAATCTACCAAAGATCAATTCAATAGACCGTTGAATTAGTCATAGGGACAGTAAATACCCACAATGTAGAAAATAACTTAGAAAATGTATAAATTGGGATCAAGACAAAAAATATATAAATATGGTGAATGCTGAAGACATTTAGAAGGCTCAAAGATGGGTGAAAAGCTAGTGTGAGATAGAAAATGTTCTAAAAATAATCAAATATACACAAATAGACAAAGAATGACAAAATAGATAAAATATATTGTGGAAAAGAGTCTTATACTAAAATTAAGTATCTACAAATAGTTTACATTATTTTCATCTATTATTTAATTTTTTAGTTAAAAATAGATTAATAAAAAAAGATTAATTGATTAAATTTTGTTATTATAATTGTAATTTTTTATATAAAATTATTAATCAAGACAACAATGAAGATGATAAATATTATTCTATTAAAAAATTATAACTGAAAATAAAAATAACAAATTTTAATTAAATAACATAAAAAACCAAAATCAATATCAAATTATTTTTGCATAGAAAATAAATACTTCTTATGCACAAAATAAATACCTTTTAAGTGGAAATGAATACTTCTTATGTGGAAATGATTAATTTTAAGTGTAAAATAGTTATAAAATGTAATCATCATATCAAAATTTTGTGAACATGAGAAATATTTAATTAAAAAATATTATTTGAGATAGATACTATTTTCAACATCAAAAATAGTTAAAAATAATTAATAAAATAATATTTAATTTTTACTCATTTTCATTGCCATGTTCATCTTATTGATTGTTTTGTCACAACTTAGTGCCTTAAAAAGCACAACATTATATAACAAAGGTTCCAAATTATTTAAAAAAATAATAATTTGAACACAATAATAAATCATAAAATTATTCGCTAAAATTAAAATAATATTAAAATCATGATATAGTTGAGTGACTATAACTTATGTAAGGTAAAGAAAGAGTGTTGGACAATTCCTACAAGACAAAATTTCAAATAAATAATGAATATATTGTAATTTAGGTTAATATGGGTTACAAATTTATTCACGCTTGACATATAAATAAAACAAAGACATTTTAGGAAACAATAAAGTTAATGGAGCTATGATTAATGTTTATAAATTCATTAATTTCAAATTAAATGAGATAGTAAATAATAATAATATTTAATAAAATAATTTAATAATAAATTTAAAAAATAGAAAATAATTTTAAAATTTAATAAAAATTAAAATAAAATAATATTAACAATTAAAAATTATTTGAATTTGTTTTTTTATATTATTATTTTTTATTAGTTTTTTTCAACTTTATTTTAATACCACTTTTATATATTTTTGTAATAAATATAATTTAAAGGTTTTTCATTTAAATGAAAAAAATATTATTTTTTTAAAAATTTAAAAATTTAAAAAAATTAACAATTTGAATAAACAATTATCAAAAATATTTACATATATTATTTTGATATAATTTAACATGTCATTTTATTTTCAATATATTCTACATCTTCATAGGTAGTCTTTTGACAAAATACTATATATCATAAATTCTTTCCTCATTTTCTCTTATATTTTCTAAATAATTTAACTAATTACAAGATTTAATCATACACTTACCCACATCATATTTAAAACTAAAACAACTTGAACGCTTAACCATGATTCCGTATTAGGTAAATAGGGTTGTGATTTAGGTATATAATTTGTAAACATCAAATTAATCAATTATTTATTTATTTAATGAGTCTAATTATTATTTATTTATTTATTTATTTATATATTAATTGTAAATAGGGTTGTGATAAAGGTTTAACGTTAAATGAGGAGGAATGCGTGAGGTAGATGACATGTCAATTATATTTTGGGATTCTTAATTTTTTTTTTTAATGTTTTGATATCTACTTTTAAATGAAAATGTATAGACTTATATAATTTGAATAATAACTTATTTATCTGTTTAATTTTTTTTCAAATATAGCCAAGTTTAATTTTTTATTGTCAAAGAAACTATTAAATTTTTTTTGCTCTTTAAAAAACTTCTAATTAATAAAACTTTTTTTATATTTAATTTAATTTTTTAAAATAAAATAAAACCAATGCAATAACATCAATAATTTTAAAAAAAAAAAGAAATATAGATCAAATACAAACTATAAATCTAATAAAATAGAAATTGAAGTTGACATGAAAAATAAGAATATTGAGGTATTTTAGGTTTGAGATTAAAATGTATAATATAATTAATTCATTTTTATTTTTAATTTTATTTTTTTACGTTATAATAGTAAGTCAATCCATGACTTCTAATGAAAAGGTTTTACAAGTAAATTCATTTACAAAAAAATTATTAATTTTATAAAGTATTGAACAAATCATTTAATTATAATATTCTCATATTTTTTTAATATATTAAAATATATATTTTTATTTATATTTATATAGATTTTTATAATTATTATAATGTAAAAAAATTATTACATAGAAAAATGATTTTTATTTTTCTAATTAAAATAAAATATTAATTTTAATATTTTACTTAGTCTAAATATTTCCATATAAATTAGTTTTGATCCCAGATAAAAAATCTAATATATTAATCATCAAATAATTTTTTTTTTCTTTTAATTTTATTCATCTTTATTTTAAATTGTGCTTCACAACATACTTTCATGAGAAATAATGGAAAAAAAATTGTAATTAAAGGTGGTCCACTCAAAATTAGTTGTATATTAAAAAGCTCATCTCAAAATTAAGGGAGAATAATAAATAACATCTTATATAATATATAAAAAATCTTATTATACAAACAATTTTTTAAGTTATATATAAACTTTTATTTTCTCATATACATTAAGTAACATTTTCATATAATTTATAAAATTATTAATTTAATTAAAGTTTAATAACATGCAATATGTGTTTTATGATTTGAATCTTGTTAAACATTTTAACAATCCAAATACACAACCAATAATGAGTAAACGTACATTGTAGCTCCTCCTGATCCGAAGAGGTTTGGCATATTACAACACATTAAGAAGATGCCTTGCTGTAAGACTAGCTAACAATGAATAAAAAATGTAAAATTACAATTTTTTTAAAACAATGAAACTTTAGATATTACTGGAAAACTTTAGATTCAGGCAGTAAATTTTAATATAAAGTCAAAATAATAATTTTCTTTCTCTAATAAGATTTATTTACCTCCTTTTTGGAATCATTATAAAAAGTGTTCATCTAACAGACCCATTGGAATGTAAATTTGTCTTTTACACATCTCAAGAGTTTAGTCCAGTTTCATAGATGATATTTTGAAGAGAATTATCATTTTCAAAAATATTTTATTTTTTCATTTAGAAAAAAATGTTGAAAATTTAAAAGCCCATTCATTTTTTTCCCCAACGTTCAGACAATGTACACTAATCACCCAAACATTTACAATATTCAAACGCATGCAATATCAAAAGACTCTATAGGTAATAAAATAGTTTGTGACAAAGATGATTTGTATGTTTAAAATTTATTGGCATAAAAATATTGTTTCACTTAATTATTTTCATAGGTTTTCAGGTTTTGGAATATATATTTAGATATCTTTGTTTCAATTCTTTTCTTTTACAGATGTTTCATATTTTAGTTTTAGATTTTTCTTTAAAAATACATTAAATATTTTTATTTATCAATAAATTTTTGAAACATTTTTTATTAGTTCGTGTCAAAATAATATATTATAGATTTTATCAAAATAAATAGTTTTCTTTTTCTAATCAATCAAAAAACTCTAATTAATTATTCTTATTATTATATGAATTTTTTAAATGCAAAAATGTTAAAATATTTCCTAAGATGATATTATCGTTTAGTTATTATTATAACAACTAAACTTTCTATTTTTATTATTATTTTATTATCACTTATGACAACTCAATTTTCTATTTAGTATTTATTGAGTCTTTAAAGCTTTCCATCTTAAAAATATCCAATTTGACTACTAACAGTTCAACTTTTATCGAGCCAAAAATCACAACAGTATAGAAACCTTCTTGAATGTGCTAAGGATTCAAATTTATATTATAAATTTATAGTATAATTTATTCAACAATCAAATAAACAAAAATAAAATCTTGTACTAAATAGTTATTGTTTTTTGTTTTAACCCTATGATGATTCCGTATCATTAATTTTTTCCCAATACCTAATAATGATACCTCTCTAGGTAAACAGGGTTGTGATAAAGGTTTGACGTTAAATGAGGAGGAATGCGTGAGGTAGATGACATGTCAATTATATTTTGGGATTCTTAAAAAAAATTTAATGTTTTGATATCTACTTTTAAATGAAAATGTATAGACTTATATAATTTGAATAATAATTTTTTTATCTATTTTATTTTTTTTCAAATATAGTTTCGTTTAATTTTTTATCGTCAGAGAAATCATTAAAACTTTTTTTTGCTCTTTAAAAAACTTCTAATTAATAAAAATCTTTTTGATATTTAATTTAATTTTTTAAAATAAAATAAAACCAATGCAATAACATCAATAATTTTAAAAAAATATATATATAGATCAAATACAAACTATAAATCTAATAAAATAGAAATTAAATTTGACATGATAAATAAGAATATTGAGATATTTTAGGTTTGAGATCAAAATGTATAATATAATTAATTCATTTTTATTTACAATTTTATTTTTTTACGTTATAATAGTAAGTCAATCCATGACTTTTAATGAAAAGGTTTTACAAATAAATTCATTTACAAAAAAATTATTAGTTTTATAAAGTATTGAACAAATCATTTAATTATAATATTCTCTTATTTTTTTAATATATTAAAATATATATTTTTATTTTTATTTATATAGATTTTTATAATTATTATAATGTAAAAAATTTATTACATTAAAAAAATGATTTAATTTTTTTTTATTAAAATAAAATATTAATTTAAATATTTTATTTAGTCTAAATATTTTCATATAAATTATTTTTGACTCCAAATAAAAAATCCAATATACTAATCATCAAATAACTTTAAAAATAAATAAATAAAAAATTTATCATCTTTATTTTAAATTGTGCTTCACAACATACTTTCATGATAAATAATGAAAAAAAAAAGTAATTAAATATGAAAGTTTTCCAACCATAAATAGTTCCACTCAAAATTGGTTCTATATTAAAGAGGTCCTCTTAAATTAAAAATAATAATAAATAACATCTTATATAATATATAAAGAATCTTATTATACAAACAATAATTTAAGTTATATATAAACTTTTATTTTCTCATATGCATTAACATTTTCATATAATTTATAAAATTATTAATTTAATTAAGCTTTAATAACATGCAAGGATGTGTTTTATGATTTGAGCCTTGTTAAACATTTTACTTAGGTTAATATTTAATTCACACTTTTAATAAGAGAATACAACACAAATGGAAAGAGTGTTTTCTTTATAACAAGCTCTTATTTACTTATTAAAAATGTGTTTTGATTTTTAATGAATCCATTTGAAAATAACTATTTAAACCTTATTTTCACTATTGCCAACACACACACACATATAATTATCTCAAAAAAAATGAAAGGAATACAAACTCTAAATATAGAGTGAATCTATATCAAATTTTGCATTACATTTCTCCTCTTATTAATAAAAAGTTAATGAACATATTAAAAACTATTAAATCTTCTCAATTTAAAATTTATTCAATTATTAAATATTTTGTATCATATATTTTTAAAAAAAACAATAATATCTTTATAATATTCAAATAGCCATCAATTTTTAAAGTCCTCCAACGTGCACAACCATTTAACTTTACCACTATATCTGTCTACCATTATAAATTATACTTTTCGATGTAAATATGATAAACTTGTTTTAATTTCTGCACGGAATCCTAATTTTTATTACACTTCAGATTCATAATAAAAAAAATATAAACAATCCAAATACACATCCAATAATGGGTAAACATACATTTTAGCTCCTCCTAATCCATAGAGGTTTGGCATATTACAACACATTAAGAAGATGCCTTGCTGTAAGACTAGCTAACAATGAATAAGAAATGTAAAATTACAATTTTTTTAAAATAATGAAACTTTAGATATTACTGGAAAACTTTAGATTCAGGCAGTAAATTTTAATATAAAGTCAAAATAATAATTTTCTTTCTCTAATAAGATTTATTTACCTCCTTTTTGGGATCATTATAAAAAGTGTTCATCTAACAGACCCATTGGAATGTAAATTTGCCTAGTTTAGTCCACTTTCATAGATGATATTTTGAAGAGAATTATCATTTTCAAAAATATTTCATTTTTTCATTTAGAAAAAAATGTTTAAAATTTAAAATCCCATTCATTTTTTTCCCCAACATTCAGAGAATGTACACTAATCACCCATACATAGTATGAAAAGCTACATCAAGACATTTACAATATTCAAACGCCTCTTGAGAATCTGATTCATAAATAATTCACCTCCAGCCAAGGGCACAAGCATGCTCTAATGCTAGAAGGATAACAAGAGCCTCCATGAGATTATTTGTATGCTGACGTTTATATATAGAGAAGAAAAAATTTACCACCCCCGAACTATCCCTACCAATGCCACCAACTCCAACATGGCCAGGATTACCTCTGGAAGATCCATCAATATTGATTTTCAGCTCCCCCATAGCAGAGGGGGGGCACCAACTACCATTACGACAGACCCTCGCTCTCCCATGCCTATGCTGAACCGCCCTTAAATGTTTCCATCCACCCACAGAGAGACTTAGGGATTCAATGACATCATATTCACCAGAAGCAACAGGGACAAACATGTCACACTTAGTAGCCAAAGTTTCCTGCAAACCCCCCAAAATCCTCAACCAGAGTTGACCAACAAGTAGCTTCTTGTCCAAAAAAATCCTACGGTTGCGCTCCAACCAAATATATCGAATTATCAAACTAGGGCCAATGTTCCAAGCAATGAGGAGAAAAGAGGTCTTTACAGGGGGAGGCCCCAGACTCCT
Organism: Torreya grandis; assembly: GCA_037957365.1. Lineage (NCBI taxonomy): Eukaryota > Viridiplantae > Streptophyta > Pinopsida > Cupressales > Taxaceae > Torreya > Torreya grandis. The sequence goes on along the minus strand of JARHVA010000252.1, from coordinate 2,802,864 downwards.
CCAAAAATACTCTAAAGAAGAAGCATATCTACATGGTATGTGCTAGAGATTCCACCAAAAATGCCAAATAACTTTCACAAAGGAACACTGAAAGAAGATATAAGGGATGCACTCCTCATGCCCACCACACCGAACAAAATTAGAGGGCCCCTAAAACCCACATTTCCAAAGGTTCTCCTGAGTAAGGCACATCTCGTGAACTAACCATGAGAAGAAGTTACACTTAGGCCAAGCAAACTTATTCCAAACTTTTTTCCACCATGAGACCTCTGATCTCCCAAACATTTGCTTATCAAGAACTTGATAACCCGAGGCAATAATAAATTTGCCTTTTGGATCAAGACCCCAAGCCAGCACATGTCTCCCAGGAAGAGAAGTATAGACACACCTCGATAGGATCCCAGTAAGCTCCTGATAATCCCCAGTTGCCCCACTAGGAGGCCACTCCTATGGAACCTTCCATCTATACACACTTAATTGTCCCAAGTTATGAAGGGTTTTAAAATCATCAACATGGCACCACCCATCATCAATAAAATGCCTACTCAAATTCTGTAGGTGAGGGTGGGTAGACAATATGGGAGGATAACCATTCCAAGAATCATGCCAGAAGAGAGCATCCTGCCCCCCATTGCAAATCCAAAACAACACCTACTTGACTAGCTTGGCATCCCTTTTGAGGGTACTCCAAATCATAGAGCCCTTCCCCTCCAAACTGAAGCGTGCAACATCCATACTCTCAACTGCACCTAGATATTTTGAGGTAAGAATTTTTGCCCATGATTGATGTTGTTGTGAACACCACCACCAATACAACTTAGTTGCTAAAGCTTGTCCATTCAAATCAATTCTACACAAGACCAAACCACTAGCCTGCTTCGACCTACAAATATCTTCCCACTTAACCAAATTCCACTTCCTATGAAGGAGGTTGCCAAACCAAAGGAACTAATGAGATAAAATCTCAAATTCTTTAATAAAGATGAAAGGTGCAGAGAGAATAAAACATCTGTATAGAGGAAAAGCCTACACCACTAACTTTAGAAGAGTTATCCTACTTGTAGAAGAGGGCCACCTGTTAGTCCAATGACTAACCAGATTTCTAAACTTATCTATAATCTCCTGCTAGAACATTTTAGGAAGTGAATAAATAGCAAACAGAATACTAAGATATATAAAAGGGAGAGTGCCAATCTGGAAATGAAGGATACCATAAATTCTCCTCTGAATAGCCCGTGGAGTTTGAAAGAAGTAAATAAAATACTTCCCCTCATTAATTTTTTGACTTGACGTAGCCAAATAACAATCTAGAATCATGTGCCAATCAGAAGCCTCCTCAACCTTGGCTATACCCATCAGAGTTGTGTCATCAACAAACTACAAATGAGACTAAGGGGGAATATTGTTTCCAAAGCTCCAGTCCTTAATCAAACCAGTATCCACTGGGATTTAATAAACCTCCACAAACCCTCCGCCAATAAGATGAAAAGATAGGGGGATAAAGGGTCCCCTTTTTTGAGCCCCCTAGAAGCACCAAACAACTCCATCAGCTCACCATTAATCAACATCAAAAATGAAGGAGAAGTAGCATAGCTCTTGACCCACTCAATCCACTCACCAACAAAACCAAATGATCCCAGAATCTTAAATAAGAAGGACCATTTAACCTGATCATAAGCCCTAGCCATATCCGGCTTAATAAACATGGCTTTCTCTTTAGACTGATCCATATAATGAATCATCTCGGTTGTAATGATAACACCATCTATATTCTGCCTACCAGCCACATAACCCCCTTGCTCTTCAAAAATTAGCCTACTTAGCTAGGGTTTCAGCTGCTCAACAATCAACTTAGTAATAATATTATAAGCCACATTACATAAGGAAATGGGCCTAAAAAGATCTAGAGAATTAGCCCCATCCTTCTTAGGGATGAGATAAAGGAAGGCAGCATTCATGGATTTCAGCATTTATTTATTCATGAAAGATTCTTGAATGACCTCCAACAAATCCAACTTAATCACTTCCAAAAACTCGTGGTAGAACTCAACCGAGAAATCATCAGGGCCTGGAGTTTTTCCCTTTTTCATTTGGAACACAATAGTTTCAAGCTCTTACAAAGAAATGGGATGAATCAAAGAAGCATTCATTTCACTGGTGACTAAGGGCAGAATACTATTTAAGATATCAGCTTCATCTTCCTCCGCAGGAAGGGAATCCTCAGATAGTATAATAGAAAAGAAATGAACAGTCTCAGCAGAAATAGAAGTAGAGGAGGAGAGAATCTCCCCATTTGAAGTCCTGAGAGAAGAAATGACATTACCTTGTCTCTTATCATTTATTAAATTATGGAAGAAAGAAGTATTCCTATCTCCCACCTGAAGCCACTCGATTCGGGACTTTTGTTTCCAAAAAATTTCCTCACGTAATACCCATTCCTCAAATTCCTTCACAACCACAACTTCTAACAAACCCATATCCTCAGTGAGGCCGTGGTCACGAATCTGCCTGGTGATTGAGTCCAAATGGGCTTGAGCTGACTATTTTGCATGGAAAATATTACCAAAGTATTGCCTATTCCACTGTTTTAACCTATATTTCACATATTGGAGCCTCTTAGAGAAGTTGTACATAGCGGTCCCATGTGATGGCTTCGCTAAATTCCACCAAACAAGAAAAAGATCATGGAGGGAGTCATCTTTTAACCACATGAGCTGAAACTTAAAAGACTGCTTTACACAACATTGAGGAAGCTCAGCAATAAGTTTGATTAGCCAATGATCAGATCCCTGCCCATCCAAAATCTCAGAGCTAGTCAACCACCTATCCCCCAACCAGAAACTAGACACCAAAAACCTATCCATATGTTCAGAGATAGTAGCATCCCCACATCTCCTATTATTCCAAGTAAAGACCCTTTAACAGGCTTGATGTCAACCAAATTCAAGAGAGCCACATTAACTAGCAAGAGATTAGAAGAAGGCTCCAAGTGAGCAATGCCTCCCCTTTTCTCTTCTAGAGAAGTAATGGCATTAAAATCCCTGGCTAAAATCCATGGGAGATTAGGATCCAAAGTCCTCACATATCTAACAAAACTACACAACTTTACCTTGCCATGAAGGTCAGCTGGAGCATAGATGTTAGAAAAGAGTATTCTCTCTCCAGACTCAAGATGAAAAGCAACACAAGAAATCAAACCTCTACAGGAATACCACCAAATTGGCTTGACTCCACATGGGTCCCATAAGCATGCAACCCCACCAGAGCTACCTAGAGTACCAACGCATTGACACTGACCACGACTCCAAATCTTCAAAGCCACACTCATCATACTATCAATTGATAACTTAGTTTCCTAAAAGAACACCACATCGCGAGAATGAATCCAAACCAAATCTCGAATAGCCTTTTGTCTAGGGATGCTATTTATACCCCTCATGTTCCAAGAGAGTACAATCATCGTTGGGGTTGGGAGAAGTGAACATCAATAGTCTTCACTGAACCTAACTCAGCCAATGTCTCACCAGCTAGCTTTACCTTTTCTAGGTCCTTGTTTCTACCAACCTTAAGGAGTTTCTCAGGAGCCCCTTTTTTGAGGGTTTTTGGTTGTAAACCCAAGGCTAGGGAAGGAGCCTTATTTTTTCCTAAATCTGGAGTACCCCTCACTTCAGATAGAACACCACCAACACTAAGAGAGCCACCAGAAGCCTCTAGCACCAAATCTAACGCTCCTTGAACAGGAGCCAGAGGAGCCATTTCAGTGTCCATCTGAGTACCTTGCTCACCAAGCTGAATTGGCATAAAAATATTGTTTCACTTAATTATTTAGATTATTTTCATAGGTTTTCAGGTTTTGGAATATATATTTTGATATCTTTGTTTCAATTCTTTTATTTTACAGATGTTTCAAATCTTAGTTTTAGACTTTTCTTTAAAGATACATTAAATATTTTTATTTATCAATAAATTTTTGAAACATTTTTTATTAGTCCCTGCCAAAATAGTGTATTATAGATTTTATCAAAATAAATAGTTTTCTTTTTCTAGCCAATCAAAAAACTCTAATGAAATATTATTATAATAATATGAATGTTTTAAATGCAAAAATGTTAGAATATTTCCTAAGATGATATTACCGTTTAGTTATTATTTTAGCAACTAAACTTTCTATTTTTATTATTATTTTATTATCACTTATGACAACTCAATTTTCTATTTAGTATTTATTGAAGCTTAAAAGCTTTCCATCTAAAAAAATCCAATTTGACTACTAAGAGTTCAACTTTCTATTAATAAATCATTTTATGGAGCCAAAAATCACAATAGTGTAGAAACCTTCTTGAATGTGCTAAGGATTCAAATTTATATTATAACTTTATAGTATAATTTATTTGGTAATCAAATAAACAAAAATAAAATCTTGTACTAAATAGTTATTGTTTTTTGTTTCAAGCCTTATTTGACATTTTGTGTCAAAATTGAAAATAGTTTTGGTATTTACTATTGATTATAATTGCGGGGACACGTCAAATAACCTTGTATGATTATATTATATATATGCAAACACAATTGGGGCATATGCATATTTGTAATACAAAGAGGGGAGCATCAACGTACTATCATAAAATCAATCCAAAACATTCGGTCCATTGTTTTTCAAGAGTTCAATCAATGTAAAGTAAAACAAGATGGTTTGGTGCGAACAACCAAAGTAGTTTAAAAGGGAGAATGGGCCTATGGGATTAGTAAACAATGATAATTTATGTTATATAAACAACGTATTCCAATGTTTAGCATATAATCCACTTGTTGAAAATTTTTGCATGGCCATAAAACATTCAAAAAATTACAATAAAAATAGAAACAAATCCGAATGTCTGTTGTGCATTGTACAATAGAGAATCATGAAAATGCTAACTCACATGGTAAAAAGAGGTGGATTCCATGACATTAAGAGCAACATATAAATTTTAGCCCCGTAATTCTTAGAATTGCTTATAGGGTAAAAGGGCACGCTAGAGTTCGTGATGAACTATATCGATAAGTATGGCGATGTGGACTCCATCCAACCATTTAATAAAATGCTTCAATATGTGTATGCCAATGTGTCACTTTCTATGTGTGTGATTAAAAATTTGATCATAAGGTCATCAACACCATCATCACACTTCCCATCGTGGGATCCACTCTAGAAGAATGTCTAAAGAAAGCTTTTAGAGAATTCCCAGTAAATGACTATGCTTGCAAAAAATGTAACCTCATGAGACACATCACCAAGCAAAAATTTATTTCACCAAATTCCTAACGTTAGATTTATCCAACTGGCCATATTTTTTATTATACCCCCTAGCCTTATATTTCATAAGAGCCATTCCCACGTTAAATTTCAAGATTCACTAAAATTAAACCACCAATATTTGACAGAAGATAATAAATTAAGTGACATGGTCTACGATTTGTTTACCATGATTGTTAACAAGGGTTTTAATAAGACACACCAGAGTTCATGATGGAAGAGTTTACCATGATTGTTCACAAAGATATTAAAATGCGCCAAATTCTTAAGGTTCTATTTATTCAATTATTAATAAGTAAATAAAATATTTCCTAATATTACTTTAAAGAATATTCTAACAATTTTACATATAATTCTTTTAATTACTTTTCACAAAATAATAATATTTTTCCTTCTTTTTACAAAAAACTATTTTCCTTACTTTCTATTTTTCTATTTAACTATTTAAAAAATATCATAACAAAATAATAATATTTTTCATTTTTTTCACAAAAACTATTTTCCTTACTTTTTATTTTTCTATTTAACTATTTAAAAAATATAATATTTTTAATTTTTATTTATCTTTATGTTACTAGATAAAAATTGACAAATAAATATAAACCAAAAAAATATTCTAATTATTAAAATTTACTATAAAATAATTTCAACAAAACCTTGTATATAAATTAAAATATTATATATATATATATATATATATATATATATATATATATATATATATATATATGAAAATTAAATTTTGTGTATATCTTTTTATTATTGTATGTCCATTCCAAACTAATGATAGAGATGCCACATTACTAATATACAATTTCTATTTTAATTTTTAAGATCCACACTACTTTAATAATATACAATATTTATCTTAGTCTCCAAAATCTACAATCCAATAAATTAAAACCTAATCAAACATGCTACGCCAAAGTATAATCACTGTGCCATTGTTTATTTCACCATACTTCTGCTATTAAATGCTTCACGCCATTTTGATTTCTCTGTTATACTGGTGGAGATATTGAGTGCTGAACAAGATGATTTTAGATGGAAAATGCTCTTTAACTAAAATAAAATTTCAATGGTATTCATTCCAGATTGGCGTCGTGTGAAATGGCTTTGTTAGAAAAAAAGGAAATTTTTGATATTACCAATGGATCATGATTTTGCTGTTACGCTGTTGGAAATGATTCAAAATTATTAGCTATGATGTCTAAGGGCCGCCGTACAGTATCAAAATGCCATATATCAAAAACGCCATACATGTAAAAAATCTCAAATAAGAGATATTTATGAAACACTACGATTTGGTTCTCTGGTTTATTGTCTTCTCAAATTGTGTCCACCATGTCGTAGACCTCTTGTCAATTTTTGTATACCTCCTCAGCAGCCGTACAGGTTGGCGTATAGGTCAAAAAGAAGAATAAATGCACTATATCTCTTTTGACTCTTTTCGTGGCAAAGTTTCTACCAAAAGGGCCATACGATTCAACAAATCAATGTTTTGAAGCATTGTACCATCTGTATTTTGTTCAAACAAAAAATTTAATTCTCTGGGTTAATGGAGTAATAATTCAGAAAAATATATTTAATATGAAAAATCTATTTTATTTTTGTACATAATAAGTTTAAAAAACTTACACAAAAAAGAATTGGTTACAAAACCAATCAATAGGGAAAACCAATCTTTAGATTTGAAATGTAAAAAAAATAAAATTAATTAATAAATTAATTTGGATTATAAATGATCTCAATAGATTTATGTTAGAAACTATTTTGTCTTAAATAAGTAGTAAAATTTGTGAGAAAATACTCTCCAGTTCACTATGATGTAAGTGGTGAGTCATATTTGTAAGCATAATTTTGAATTTAAGTATGTTCTTACTAATAGACTTATTAAGTGTTTATTTAACTTTCACTAATAAAGAAAACATGTCATTTTGTATAAAATTTATTTAAAAATGGATTAATAAACTATCCACTAAAGAATTGAAATAACACATGAAGCACAATGGTAAGCACAAAACCAATTTAAGGTACAATCCTTAATAATTATAAGAAAAAGTCTAGTAAATAATTTATCATTTTTTGCGAAGTCAAGATACGACATAAATAATAATTTAATATGCTATGAAAGACCACATTTCTCATTGAATTCAAACTTATGTGTTATAAAACCAATAGGCAAATGGTAGATAGGGATCTCAAAAACCAACAAATTGAGTAATATATCATTAAAATTAACCTATGCCTGGATTTTTGAGATCTTTGGTAAAGTTGTTGAATTTGCATTTGAAAGTTTTGAATTTTTTTTTGAAGCTGTTGAAGAGTAGGAACTAAAGTAAAATTAACATGTGTGATAAAAGACATATTATTGTTTTGAGAATGATCATGATTAAAAAAAAGTAAATTAGAAAATAAATCTAGAAGTAGGAAGCACAAAAGAATCATTAAGTCAAGAAAGAATAAGCGTGGTAATTTGAGTAGAAATAAGAAGTGCAAACACAATGGTACAAGCAACATTAATAATATCTTTTTTACCTAATGTAAAACGATAACCTCTTATAGGTGGAATATATTTGTTATTTTTTGCAACGTTTAATTATATACAAACTCTTTAACTAGTTTTATCTTATTTTATCCTCTCTAATGACATAAATTATTGCATCAATATCTTTAGGAAAACACCAAAGATAATTTTCAAAAAAAGCTACCTCATATTTACTTATAGTATCCTTATCATTCATACCATCTACATCCTTTAAATTTTCATAATTTAATTTTTTTCTAGTTCCATTATCATCTACATGTATATCTACTAAAGTAGCATGAATTTCATCAATAATTTCATTTTTTTTTCAAACAAGCATGAATACCAAGAAAAAGAATTTGAACCAAAATAATATTTTTACCACTCATTCTATCATGTTCCAAGTAGGCATCTTAGATATAACTTTCATAATTAATAGAGAGAAACATATATAACATGCAATAAGTTAGGGCTAATGATTTTCAAATAATAAAACACAAACCTAGAGATATAGGATTTGAAAACACATAATAATTAGGCCCTACAGCAAAAAATAGGATGAAATCATAAGGTTGGACTATTCAAAAGGATTAGGATTACTAATTTTTCTTAATGTGGAGAGTACATGTGTTGAAAACACTACGCCAATCATGATAAAATATGTGTAAGGTAAATTTGATCTAAATATAGTAAATAACATTTTATTGAGTTAAAGGAAATGAAATTACCTAGAACAATTGATAATCAATAAAGAAGTTTAGCTATGCGTACTTGATATCAAACCTACTTGAGTTATAATAAAGGTTGAAAGTACAAAAAATGAGGTTCTACAATAGTGCAGAAGAACATATAGAAAATGGATAATTATATGAACAAGCAACCATAATTAGACCCATCTAAAAATGAAATCACCAGTATTGGATCCCTCTAATAATGACAGTCATATCTTTACTATTAGTCCTATTCTAACAATGGTTGTGTAGCTCTAACTATTATGAAACTTTTTGAAACCCTTCATCAACTCTTGAAAACTAGAAACATCTCTTGGATAAGCAAATTGATGAGCAGAAATTTCATAATTATTTATCCTTCCATTGATCTCCAATCCACACTAAAAAGACTTTTATAAAACACAAAAACTTGGTTTTATGCTCAAGGGGTCTACCTTAGTTAGATTGCTACCTACATCAGTGCATTTTTTTTTCAAAATTGGAAATCAAAACTCATGCATGTCAACATTTAGACATGTGCATATGATAATCACATCCATTATCCCTATGATATATGATTCATGATGAAAATAAGGCTTGATATATATACTATTTCACTAATGCAATACCTTTATTTTGGTACAATTATGCAATAAAATGTCTTAGTAGAGCACAAAGGACTCCTTGAAATGGAACAAGATATGACCAATGTGTTTTATGTCAAATGTATTAGGGTACATATGTATATATATGCATTTCAAATAAAAATTAGTATCTCAATTTTTTTTAAGCTGGTAATATGAAGTGAGAAAACTAACAACCATGACATAAGGAAACACGGTGAAATCAAGAGAAGGACCCAAAATCAACTTGACCATAATTAAGATGGTTTGATAAATTTGTCAAACCACTAGTAGACTATTTTGATTCAAATCAAGTGATAAAAGCTCACAAAACAAAGATCAATAAGTCTGCACAACTGAGGGTTCATGTTTTGAGGTAAAAAAGATATATCTAAAGGTGTTAATGATAAAATTATAATACTAAATATATAAATAGGGTTCAATGTAAATTCCAAAAAGTTTGGAATAAAATTTCAATGTGCACTAATGATCCATACACATAAAAATATGATAAACTAATGCAACTACAAAACTTATACCAAAATTAAATTTTTACATATAATATGTATTCAAATAAGACTAAAAATTACATAAATAAATATATTATAATTAAATGCATGTGAATAATTTTTAACATGTAAGAATCTTTAATATATGGTAGCTTATACTCTTGTATTCAAATAAGACTAAAAATTACATAAATAAATATATTATAATTAAATGCATGTGAATAATTTTTAAGTAACATGTAAGAATCTTTAATATATGGTAGCTTATGAGTATAGTTTATGGCATATTAACAAATATTTTTACACCTTTTCATTGAAAGCCTCATACTTGATTCATTTCAACACCACAATGTTGAGGCTAAAATTTAATCAATTATTTCTTAGATCAACCTAACTTAATTCATTTTTGTCTTAATTTTTTTTCTTTAGAACTTTCATAACTACCTTGTTTAAATATTACATCAACTTTATAATTGTAAGTAAGCCTTCTATTTTCACAATTTATATGTGAATGTATTGTTCGTTAATCAATATCTTAATTTGATAGGAAAATTAATAATAAACAATGCAAAACTTTATTAAAAAACAATAATTAAAACACAATAATAATGTTAATAGTGACATAATTTCAATATTAATTATTGATTTTTCTCAACATTCCACAATGTCCAAATTCTCATCTACATTGGAGTCACCTTAATCCTTTAGAACATGAAGACAATCATATAACCAATTTATTAGACAATCATATAACCAATTTATTATTCACTTTTTAGGGAAATATTGGTCTCACCATCTCTGAGGAACAATTACTTTTTTCTATTTGGTTTTTTAATTCATCTTTTGTTATTATATTTATTTTTTCTTTCATTTAATTTTTATTAAGAATATTAATATATTTTATTATTTTATTCTATCATAAATAATCATACAATACACAATAAATAATTTAAATAGTAAAAAAAATTATAAATATACATCTACAAATTAATCAATAAAAAAGATAAATGTTTACATACACCAAACCTTTTACTTAAACCTTTTCTCAATAATATCTCTAAAAATTGTCAAATCTATGATTTTTATAATTTAGTTATGGTGAAATAGTGGATTTGTTTACCATGGATGAGAATTCCATTACAAAAAATAAAGTTTGATAAATAATATACACCTCAAACATTAAACCCTTTGGAAAGGAAAATTTCTCAAATAGCTCTATGCGATAAACTAAATAGACTGTAAGATATGTCATTATGTCCATGCATTTTTTTGGAATTCATTATTATAAAAATAAATGTTTTTTATTATATTTTCTTTCCATATTATAATCTTGTTTTTTTTTTTTTTTTTTTTTTAAAAATTTACTTAATAAAAAAAAATTAAATATAATAAAAAATTAAATTAATTTTTTTTACATAAAATTGATGATATCATAATGCTTGTTAGAATTAAATTGACTTAAACACTTACACCCAAACTTTTAATATGTTAGGGTCAATCATGAGTTTTGACGTTTATGATGTTTCCATCACTAGTGACAGCCTTGAAGAGACGAGTCATATTTTTATGTCTTTATTTGCTTCATAAAAAATAATATTACATTATCTTTATTGGTTTTTATAATTATCCATCATGAATTTTCTATCCTTTTTTTCTTTATTTATTTCTTAAAATAATCAATACACTTTTTCAATAAGTTTTTTTATAAATAATATGCGATAAGAAGATCTTTCCAATATAAATGATTGTGAATTTAGGAAAATATCTTGATCTCATTGAAAATTATAATATTATCCACATCATTTGATTAGTTATAATCCCTTTGATAACACTCACACATGTCTTTTGGTAAAAAGATATTTGGAAGCTCCTTTATTTTAATTTTGATATTAAACTTATTTTTAAAAAATTTCAAAAGAGGTGGAATATCATAAATAATATCATGTGTTTTTGATATAAATTTTTTTGGAACTTGATTGATCATATATATGTGGATTAATTATTACATTTTAAAGATGAAAATTATTCATTTTTGTGAAGAGTTAGAAATCATATGTATAATTGTTAAACCCACAAAATTATATATACTTAAACATATTATAACATCTAAGGTAGTTATGAATGTACACCAACACAAGATCACATATCATTAGAAGACTTTGTGACCAACCAATATCAACACATCCAACATATGCATACCATTCAAAATCAAGAGTCAACTCCTCTATAAGTGTTGTATGATACACATTCATATTTTATATTTGATTTATCCATAGAATAATAAGTAAAAGTATAAAGCAATTAATTTTTATTTTCAAGGAGGAATATTTCAATTTAATATTATGCAAACTTCTAAGATGATGTAAATTTGAAAAAAAGACTTATGAATTTATCATGTTAAAATTATTTTGAATACATTTTGAACATAATATGTATGTTCATTCTCAAGCATAAAAATGATTGTTGAATGGATTTGAGAAATATCAACATGGACCATGCCCATAAAAAATGATAATAAAACATGAGAGGAAAAAAAAGTAATTGATTTATTGAAACAAAAAAATAAATAAATACTTATTCGCTATCAAAAGATTAATAAAACACAAAGTTTCTAACATATTTTACCCAACAAATGATTTGCCTTGATTCTTAAAATAATTCATCCAAAAAATTAATAAATTAAATATCTTGTAGTCATGTTACTAAATAAATTGACTTCACCCATATCTAGATAAAGACTAATACTCGCTACATCTTTTGGCCAAAACTTTAATAGCGGTTTTGACATGAATCTCAACCTTAGTTGAAAACATTGAAATTTTTGGAAAACTGTATTAAAATTCATTTAAAAAAAATACTTATACATTTTAACGTCAAAATTTTGACACCCCCAAATCAATGTAAATTTTTTGATATGTTTTATCAACATGGATATTTTCACACCTTAAAATTTTTAAAAAAAAAAGAAATTAAGAAGAAGCTCACATTTTCGGATGCTTGAGAAAACGATATTTAGTTGAGTAAAATGACTCAAAAGTCGATTTGAAAAAAGAGGGAATGGATTTGTCAGAAAAGAGAGTGCACATTCATAGTTAACACCATGTCATAGTTCAAAACTGATTTATAGTAAAATGTTTGGTTTTTTTTGGTGTATTAGAATCTTTTGCAAGTAATAATAGTTTTTATTGAGATTAAAATATGTCACTGATTGAGTTTGAATTAAAATGATATTTTTATTGATATTGTAAAAAATATGTTATAATTGTAATGCAATTTTATATAATTTATTGATTAAGATATAATATATTTTGTTTGATATTACATTAGGGCATATCATGTTTTGCTTGAGATTATATTAAAATATTTGAATAAGATTATACTAAGGTTTGTCATAATAGTATTAAGATTTAATGTAATTATTGTTGTGGTTTCTCAAAGTTTTATTGCAAAACTTTTTAGCATATTTTATAATCAATGCACAACTTTATTCAAAACTATGTTAATGATCAAAATTATTACCTTATAATAAATACACTAGTTTATCAAAGTTCTATTAGGGAACATTTTCCATATCCTATAATTATTATATGACTTTTTCAAATATTTCATAAGGAACGTTCAAATGCATATCTTATAATTATTGCATAATTTGATGAAAGTTCTGACATGGTAAGTTTTGGATATCATGTAATCATTGTATTTATTTGTCAAAGATTTGGTAGGAAACATTTACATATCATGTAATTATTGCATTGCTTTTTAAAATATGTGTTAGGGAATCGTTTTTATATCTTGCAATTAGTGCATAATTTATCAAATCTCTATTAGAGTAATTTTTTGTATCTTGTAGTCATTGCTTTTCTTTGTCAAATATTTCTTCAAGAAAATTGTTCATATTATATAATAATTTCATTATTTTTTAAAATATTTTATTGAGAATGTTTTTTATATCTTATTATCATTGTATTACTTTGTCAAATCTTTGATAAGACACGTCTTTCATATCATTTAAAAATTGCATTACTTTTTCAAAAATATTATAGGAAATATTGTGCAAATCATATAATCATTGCATTAGTATATTAAATCTATATTAGTAAAAATATTTCATGTCCTATAATTGTTACATTACTTATTCAAAAAATTAATAGAGAACATATTTCATATCTTGTAATCATTGCATTACTTTGTCAAAGTTTTGGTAGGAAATATTTTTTATATCATGTGATCATTACATTACTTTTAAAAAAAATTGAAGGGAACATTTCGTATATCTTGTAATCATTAAAATTATTTATCATTGAAGTTATGTTAGGTAATTTTTACATACCTTTTAATCATTTCATTAATTTCTCAAATATTTGGAAGGAAAATTTTTGCATATCTTATATTCTTTACATTACTTTTTCAAACATTTGGTAGAGAAGTTTTGGATACTAGTTAATCATTGCATTGATTTGTCAAATATTTTAAAGGATTTTTTTCATATCTTATAATCATTGCATTACTTTGTTTTGGTAGGACACATTTTGAATATCTTGTAATCATTGCATTATTTTATCTTTGAGGTTTGGTAAAGGATTATTTTAGATATCATGTAATCATCGTATAAATTTATCAAATCCCTATTATAAAATCTTTTACATATCTTATAATTTTTTCTTTATTTTGTGAAATATTACATAGGAAATTTTTTTTATATCATGTAATCATTGTATTACTTTGTCAAATATTTGATAGGAAGCATTTTTTATTTGTTATAATTTTTATATTAATTTATCAAAAAATTGGTAGGGCATGTTTTTCATATCTTATAATCATTGTATTAGTTTGTCAAAAAAATAAAATATTATTTTCATATCATGTCATCATTGTATTAATTTATCAAATCTCTACTAGTGATTTTTTTACATATCCCGACAATAATTTTCATAACTTTCATAGGGAATATTTTGCATTTAATTTAATAATTGCATTATTTTGAGAAAACTTTGGTAGAGACAATTTTTCATATCTTATAATCATTTCATTACTTTGAAATTTTTTTGTTACGACATATTTTACATATCTTATAATCATTGCATTATTTTTTCAAATATTTTCTAGGAAACACTTTGCATATCTTGTAATAATTTTCTTATTTTGTTAATATTTGTTAGAGAAAATTTTAAAATCATACAATAATTTCATTACTTTGTCAATGGTTTCATAGAGAATGTCTATCATATATTGTAATTATTGCATTAATTTTACAGAACTTTATTATAATTTTTTTTGCATATCATGTTATCATTACATTGGTTTATCAATAATTTAATGTTTGCTACATAATGGTATTGGAATTGTTTGGTAATATGTCTCAAGGAAATGTGGTCACATGCATTATAATGAATGGAGGATGAGAGGTGGTGGAACAAAAACAAAGTAGATGATTTTTTTGACAAAATTTCTGAATGAAATGTGGTTGCAAAATGCGTGTGAATTTTTAAAAGATGGATTTTACAAGGATTGTCTCATAGTTTTTGAAATAATGAGGTTTGACATGACATGCCCTAACCAATTGTATAATAAATAATAAATTTTATAAAGATTATCTCAAACTATTTTAAGTAATGATGTCCAATGAAACTACCCTAACTAATTTTATAATGATATTATGCATTTTACAAGGATTCTCTCCAACTCTTCCTACAAATGAA